>OY856371.1:9398115-9935615 GCA_963693495.1 Malacosoma neustria
GCTATTCTACATGTTTTCTTTCATTTCACATTCGGTAATTATTATATTAGAACTGTGGCAATGGTATACAACTTTTTACTTACTATTCCGGGCCATTACAAGACGAGACCGCAAACAGCTCACAGAGTTATGTTATTTTAATTCTTATTAAATAACGAAACAAGTATGTAAGGATCGTAGCAAGTGGAAAGAAGTGGTCTCTGCCTACTCCTACGGGAAAGAAGCGTGATTATATGTATGTATGTATTAAATAGGTATAAAATACAACTAAACATATCGTTTGGTTCCTTTTACTTATTAGGAAGTATACGTAAGAAATCGATAGCGCATCTAATGCATGTCGCTAATTTTTAGTAAAGCCAAGTGGTAATTTTCCTAGTGGCTTCCGTCCACCACCGCTTTGGCTTCCGTCTACCAACAGAAACTTAAATATGTTGTTAGCTTCGATTATGCACCTCGAACATTTACCATCCTACCACCAGATTTTTACCTTTTAGTTCACCAAATTTTAGTATGGATACAGATAGATATAGGTTTGTAGAATAAAATACGCAATATTGCATAAATTGGCTTCAATCACTATTCCATAATGTCTTTCTTACGCCACAGAAATAAATTAATATATTGACCGATCATTATCGAACATTGATCAAACTCCAAGACGTCATCTTTATATTTTTATGTTGTGATTGTTTTAAAGAAATGAAATGGATTAACAAATAAAGAAGCACAACAATGTCTACTGTTTGTTTTGGGTTCTGGCTTATACACAACAGCGGATCTCAGGCTAGGGAGACCTAGGGAGTTAAAACGATTAGAAGAATAGTTGTTTTAGAAGATATAAGAGGGATGCGTGGATGAGTGGGTATAGTGTATTTTTTAAAATCTACCCTCCATGTAGACATTTATTCGTGCTGGGCCGGAGAAAGAATACTGACCTCTGCGGCCAGAGTCAGCCTGTTGTAAAACGCGACAAAACAACCCACCCTAACTACGTGGTAGGGCTTCAAGCCCGACGGTATGGCGACCACCTTTGGTCATAAGTATGCTGCCATAATAACCTTGTGTTGTGTTCCGGGGTTAGTGACCCAAGTCCCGGTACACTTATGGGACAGCAGCATGTTCGCTATGCCACTGGCATGTTGCAAACACCCATAGGCTACAGTAATTCTTAAATTTTAAGTCGGCCGTCAACCTGTCTGCCGTCCTACAACAATAAAAAAGACAGGGTAGATTTAAATAAAAATACTGTAGGGTGGCGCCATCTCTTGACTGAGTTATAAACCGTGTTCTCTTTTCGAATCTACCCCCTGGTGATCGTTATGACAGTTTCTAGAGTCTAATATTTATGATTCCAATGTAATGTATATGATGCTTTTCCTTTTAGTTATACGGTTAAGGGGTTAGGGGGGTTAGGACTTGGAGTATATTTTTATTATACGTGTTTTTCATATTGTAAATGTAGACTCATGACAGGCAACCCTTAGTAAGCGACATTGAGTTAACTTTCCAGGAAATAAACTCATGTACGAACAGCTGTGTATTCACGGTGCCCCTAGCGTCGTAAACATTTGTATGCGACGGTAACTGGTTATTATTAAAGGGGCCGTCAGCCTGTCCGTCCGCAATAAAAAAAGGAAAGAGATTTGAAGTTCAAATATTTAGAAAAAAAAATATTATAATTCACCTATGTAATTGTTGGATTTGAATGATTTTCTGATAGATTTATTCCCAATTTCTCCATGCAGGGGCGGGGTAAGAATACTTACCTTACCGGCCGGGGTCGGCCTGTTGTAAAAGGCGACAAAACAACCCTAGTTATGGGGTAGGGCCACAAGCCCGTCTAGATGGCAATATGTATTTATTTACTAAAAAAAACTATATATGTAGTGTATCAGTGATGTAGTACCCATAACCCAGCTCTTCTTCAGTTTCATTGCTTCGAAGATTCTGAACGCGTCTTGCGTCGCGCGTGCTTCGGCCGATATTTTGACGCCTTACTGGTGGCATTTTCTTATCGGTAATAATAAATATCACTATGATAAAACTCTAAATACACGAAACCCTTCGAAGCATTGATTAGAATTGTGTAATTTTGGATTGTAATAGTTTCAGGAACTATGTTCACCATTGGAAATATGTCTGTCCAATCCGTTGCGTCAAATGAAATATTTCCACATGTCCGTGTCCTGTGCGATGACTACGAATTTCCGAACATGTACCGAACCGACCGACAATGACTGAGTCCTCCCTAACCAAGCAAATATGAGTATACCTGGAACGTTCCGCCTCATGTTAAACAATTTTAATGCACAATGCGACTATTATGCTTTGCGTTAGAGACGACAATTGATTTATTAAATTTTTATTTCTCGCTCGCATGACCATGACTCCCACTGAGATAGTTCCACGAACAAATTTACCGGACATGGTTCCGATAAGGAAGTAAATCGTTTCATGTTCAATCCATTCGAGGACATGATTTGAACATGCCTAGCATTGATGTATCAGTGTGAAGTTTGAAGGCAACTATCACTTGATCTGCTATCCTAAGTGAGACTATGTTCTAAAATAACATTAAAATAATCAATATAAACAACTTTTTTACAATTTTCATTTTATACAAACCCTGTCCTAACAATAACGAATACACAAAACAAAGAATCATCCAATTTGGTGCAGTCATTCGAACGTGATGAGCGTACATACATTTCGAAGATCCATTTTATATAGATTTAAATAAACGGGTGGAACCGGATTCTAATACTAGTTTATTATGTAAAATTCATCGTACTCGTGTGCCATTAGTGCAAAGGGTAAACTTCTGGGTGCTCGCCGGAAGTACTAATCATATTAAAAATTCCGATACACGTGTACCTTACAACTTCATTATGGCCTGAGGTCTTTAAGTTCCCACCCCACTCGCGTGTGCTCTGCATCCTGCACTAAAAGGGATGTCCATTTAATTAATATGTTTATCTATGATCTAAAATATTTATATGCACGTGGAGCTATTGATTTTAGGTACCGCTCTACTTAATAAATTATTTTATTGCATATACATGAGTTTATTTTTTTTTATTTCTATATCTTATTTCATACAGAATATTTGGAAATATTCTGTGTTATGAACCTACGTGGGCTATGTTATTACCCACAAAAAACCTTTGTTCTCACATCGCTTAGTGCCTGGATTGATGGACAAATATGGCCAACACCATGCCCCAGGCCGTCGTTGGCCTTCCCCTTATGACAGCGCGGCCGTTCACAGGTTGGAGCGACCTCCCGGTGTTTGTCGATCAGGGATCGGAGGGGCACTGCAAACAACATACTTGTACTCTCCTTCGCGGTGTAGGTGCGGGCGGCGTAACTTGCCGATGGTCGGAGATTATTAGACGCTCTCCGTTTTCGGCGTCCTTTCCTGCATTGGCAGATGCGGGAGCCTGGTGCTAAGCTTCCGCTCTCTCATCACCTTTTTTTAGCGGACATTACTGCCGTGTAGAAGGGGGTTCCGTCTCTTACTGCTTCCGACTATGAATGAGAGCTCACGTCTAATCTAGTCGATGAGGGCGTTTTGGGTACTCCTCGCACCCGGAACACACGGTAACCCAGAGGACTTAAGGAAATATATTTGTTGTCAATCTATGAAAATGTTTTAGGAATACTCTCTAATAATTTATAAATTATATTATCATCATCATCATCATTTCAGCCGGAAGACGCCCACTGCTGGACAAAGGCCTCCCCCAAAGATCTCCACGATGATCGGTCCTGCGCTGCCCTCATCCAACCTATCCCGGCGATCTTGACCAGATCATCGGTCCATCTTGTGGGGGGCCTACCAACACTGCGTCTTCCGGTACGCGGTCGCCATTCGAGGACTTTTCTGCCCCAACGGCCATCAGTCCTTCGAGCTATGTGCCCAGCCCACTGCCACTTCAGTTTTGCAATCATCCGGGCTATGTCGGTTACTTTGGTTCTCCTGCGAATCTCCTCATTTCTGATTCGATCTCGCAGGGAAACTCCGAGCATAGCCCTCTCCATTGCTCTCTGAGCGACCATGAGCTTTCTCATAAGGCCCATAGTTAGCGACCACGTCTGCGTTCCGTATGTCATCACTGGCAACACACATTAGTTAAAAACCTTCGTCTTGAGACACTGCGGTATTTGGGACGAAAAGATTTTACGGAGCTTCCCGAACGCTGCCCATCCGAGTTGGATTCGACGAGTGACCTCTTTCGCGAAATTGGACCTGCCTAACTGGATCGTTTGACCCAAGTAGACGTATTCGTCAACAATTTCGAAAGTACAGTTCCCAACTGTTACGGAGGTAGGTGCGACATGGACATTAGACATGATCTTCGTCTTGTCCATGTTCATTTTGAGACCTACTCCTTGGGAAGCTGTATTGAGGCCATCAAGCAAATGGCTTAAGTCTTCCATGGTTTCAGCCATGATTACGATATCATCTGCGAATCTAAGGTGAGTGAAGTACTCACCGTTAATGTTGATGCCCAGTCCGTTCCAGTCCAGAAGCTTGAAGACATCTTCCAACGCAGCAGTGAACAGCATCGGCGATATGACATCGCCTTGTCTGACTCCCCGCTGCAGTCGGATAGGCTTCGAGTTCTGATCCTGGAGACGGACTGACATGGTGGCGTTTTCATACAAACACTTCAACGCTTTGATGTATCGATAATCAATGTGGCACCTCTGGAGAGACTGAAGCACCGCCCAGGTCTCGATCGAATCAAAGGCTTTCTCATAGTCCACGAACGCCAAGCATAGTGGCTGGTTATACTCCTCCGTCTTCTGTATAACCTGCCGCAGCGTATGTATGTGGTCTATGGTGCTAAAACCTTTTCGGAATCCGGCTTGTTCGGGAGGTTGGAAGTCGTCAAATCTGCGCGCGAGACGATTCGTGATGACCCTTGAAAACAGCTTGTAAACATGGCTCAGAAGTGATATCGGTCTAAAGTTCTTCAAAAGGGTTTTGTCGCCCTTTTTGAAGAACAGCATCATCTCAGATTCTACTTTCAAATTGATGGATGTGAGACGTCAAATGACCCTTCAGTCCCCGGACGATGCTTCCCAGTATAGGCAGCTAAATAGACAGATCTCCAAGTCCTTGACTCGCGATATCCGCCGCCATAACACAGAATGTGTAAAGGCGGCTATAGAGCGTAACAAGGGCTCTAAAGTATTCGCACGAGACTTGTCTATTGGGCAGAGCCAACTGACGAAGCTGAAGACCGACGACGGCAGGGTCGTTTCGTCTAAACCCGAACTTTTGAGGGAAGTCGAGAAGTTCTACGGACAGCTATACACGACCACACGGGCACCTGTTAACAACAATGCTAAAGACCCAAGAGCTAAATTAACCCGACACTACACCGTAGATATCCCAGACGTCAGTCTGTACGAGATTAGTGTAGCCCTTAAACAGCTTAAAAACAACAAGGCGCCGGGTGATGATGGAATTACAGCCGAGCTTCTGAGAGCTGGTGGTACTCCTGTGCTTAAAATCCTCCAGAAGCTATTTAATTCCGTCATCCTCGATGGCAAAACGCCGCAGGCCTGGCACGGAAGTATAGTGGTGCATTTATATTATATTATATTATAAATATATTTGCTTCATATTATTTACGCTGAAATTTCATCAACTATTTTTAAGAAAATATGCTTGGTAAAGTAAATTAAAAATAATCAAATAAAATCTTATTGCAAACTAAACATGAGCAATTATCACGTGTTCAAACGTTAAGGTGTACAAAATGTGAGATATTTGTTATCTGCTCTGTAAACGATTTTATAATACCGTGTGCATACGTTAATTTTTATAATTTCCATTATCGACGGCCTCGGCATGGGGAGTTGTTAACGAGCTGCTGGCGGTTTTATAAATGAATTTATCACGAATTCTGCTTCTATTCAATACGAAGTACAATATGGAGAAAAAGATTCTAAGATTTATCTTATACAAAATACCTATCTACGTCATTTTAAAGTATATGATACAAGTAGCTGCCCGGACGTCGCTAGGTGCAATTTATCTTTGACGAATGAAAGAAAACTTTCATTTGGTTACTGTTTTACGATTGACCTTAGAAAATATCATTAAAGCGTAATCGGAGAGGGCCGGTAGTATATTTATAATGATTATTTTTACATTATTTTAAATGGAAATTATTTCAGTTATCCCTTCATCTTTCCTGCTGACCCCCAGTACCTTTGACGCAGACGTTAAATATGATGAAATCATCGTATATGTTTGTACCAGAACTTATTGTTATTAATACAATAGTATTTGCATGGCATATAACGTCTTTATGTTTTTTATATACAGTTTATGCATTATTAATTGAACGGTATCTTCTTAATTCCCACACAAAAAAATATCGAGAGTAATGTAGAACGTGTAATGTGGAGATGAAAAAGGAAAACGTGGAGACTGGACGGAAGTTTAGCTTTTCTTTGATAAACATTTTTCTCCATGCAGAGGCGGAGACTGACTCATGCGGCCGGGGGCGGCTAGTCGTAAAATTAACAAAACAACCCTAGCTACTACTACATACCTGTTCTCTAAATATGGAGCTATTATAATACCTTTTGTTGTGTTCTTGCAATAGTGATCCAGGTTCCATTTCTCCTACCCAGCAGATGTCGCTATGATTCCCGTGTCTTTCTAACCTACGTTAGTAAAAAGTCTACACTTTTTTTATCCATATGTTAATATTTATATAGCTTCTTTTCTTTTCTTTTTAGGTTCGTTTAAAGCACATGTTCCCAGACTTTTTTCTCATAGACCACTTTGAAAATTTAGGTGGTTGCGGCGGACCCCTGCAGCTACATATTCTTATTCTAACATATTCCCAAAACTCGACAAAAAATGTGAAGATTAGATCTTACTATGGAAATTTTCATTGCGGCTGAGTTCCAACCTCGAATAAAAAGATTTCCGAAAAAAGTGAGAATTGATTGGTTAATTAATTAATTGATTGTCCAGTGCAAGTTTTTAAAAGTAACAGTCGCTAAGCTTCTTAAAATATTATCTGCCTACATTGATAGATGAAGTCAAGCCAACATTTTAGTTCTTCACTATCGAAAGCAAATAAATTTTCGTGGACCCCCCCGCTTATGAATTGTGAACCCGCATTTTTTGTCACGCCAACGTAGACCTCCGTCGAGTATCCCGTGGACCACTGGGGTCCACCTGGACCTCTTTGGAAACTAAGAATTTAAAGTGTATAGATAATAAGGTCATTAAGAAAAATTTTGTATGCGAAAACTATTTTCAAGTATTTTACGCGACATGACACGATTGCTCGTGCCCCAAATATAATTTGCATTTGGCAGCGCATGTCATTTCGCTGGCCTGATGTTGTTTGAAACTTAGATTTTCTCAGTTTAGATATTAATTGACATAGCGAGTTTTCGCTTAGACAGAACTTTGATTCTTTTACAGAAATTCAATAGAACGGAATGAGCGTCCTTCTAAACATTGCAAATTTGACCTTTGTTCATAATTAGCAAATATAGACTATATAATGATATGAGGATGGGAAGCGCTTAATTCCAGATGCATCCAAATCTTAGAAACGGGGTTTTTGACATTAGAATGTTGTGCATTCTAATAAGAGGAAGTTAATGAGCGTCGATACCTATACCTGATACTTCCTTTTAGTGCTGAAATAATCAATATAAGAAATATATTAAACTATGCATTAACTTAACGTAGTAGCAAAATAATCTTTGAATTTTGCGTACGAGTTAAGTGTCTAATAGTTCAGCAGTGACCTAAAGATTTTAATTTTCATTGTGCGCAGGTGGTGGTGCAAAGATTAGAAGATAACGCGCCACGTCCCAGCCGAGCATCAATTAATGATTATTTCGCTGAAGGAGTTCCTGAAGTACCGTTTCTAGCGCCCGAGGAAGATGACATGCGATATCAAGCTATCACAATGATGACGGTAATTTCAAAAATTAAAATATATCTCTTTACGTAAATTATATTTCATACCCGAATATTATTAGGGAAACAGCTTATACTGTTTACGTAGTCCTGTGACAAAGTGATCCGATTGTGTGAGTGTCTTGAGTGATACCTTTTCTTGTGATGCGAGTTTTTGAAGTAAAACTACTGGCGCGCCTTGGCTGTATAATCAACGGGTTTGCCGTCACGGCAAACGGTATGACGATCTGATACCATTATACCTGGCCTATTTTATAATGAAAACACACAGTGGTAGCAGCCGGAATTGAATCATCGATGCAAGCGTTCCTGTGACGCACATTACGATCGCGTTCCTAACTGCGCTTGTGATTTCGTGTGTGATGTGTTCGGAATTATAGAACTTAATGCTCACCACATTTACCTATGTTTGTGACGTTAGTAGTGACGAACAGTAGAATCACAGTTACCACATAATTGTTTAACGGTTTTGCCACTTTATCTCTATTATCGGACTTTGAATATTTAGGAGACGTAGGTTTGTGTCGATCCCCTAATTATAAGTTGTTGGTTTAGTTGGACGCGGAGTCTCGCCGGGCTGCTGGTAACGTTGTCAATAGCAGTCGACTCTGCCGATGTGAATTACGTCTAATGAAACACACTTCATCATATCATACTTGTATGTTGAATATTATTTACAAAAATCACAATGATGGACATGTTATAAATTGACAAAATTGTGAGATGTTGACAACGCGGAGTCTCGACCCATTAGGGCGATTTGCGTCGTATTTTTGTTTGATTCGAAATTTTGAATATTATTTCGAAATCTGGTAGGCCATGACTATATGAAGTAAAAAATTATTTGTTATACAACTAAAAATAAAATAAATAAATAAAACTAAAAAACACGCTTTTATAATTCATCAAATTAAAAAGTAAAAAATAACTCTTAACATATTAAAATTGCTGACGAGAAAATTAATGTCACTGTTCTAAAAAACGTGGGTATTTGATTTGGCTATTGCCAAATGTGGCTTTTTCCGTTACGCCTGTACTTTCCTTTACTATAATCTTTTTGTCCGTTAACTAGCGTTGAAATAAAAAGTACAAGTATGGAGTTACCATGAACTACTTCAATGATATTTTTGATAGCATTTCTTTATTTATGTGTTTAAAATAATATATTTTATATGATATTTCCCTGTACATGGTTGATTAATATATCGCAGAGCTTCTTCACAAACATACAACATATAGTTTGAAATGAAAAATCTTTAAATGATTTTTGGAGTTTACTCCTTAAGAAACGATTTTCATATTTAACCCGCCGTGGTATGAAAATTTTACGAGTAAAATCAAGCGTTAACTAATAACTATAAGTGAAGCGTTATAATCCTGTACGCAACGTAATTTTTAAATATTAAAAATCGCAATTTCTTTAGTTTTAGCAAAGTGTGATATCATTTGATAACAGGCATTTTACAAAATTTATGGATCACAGTGTAAGGATCTACAAAGGATCAAAAGTTGGGGTCACTAATGTTTTATTGGAAAAGTGTGAATATCTTCGGAAACCTATCGCCCCCCCCCCCCCCTCCACTATTTTGGTGTAGACAGAAGCGCCTTTCCGCCTTCTACACGGTGGGCGAAGTCTGCCTCCCATCGGGTGGATAACTCAGGAGATATGGGAAAGATGCTCCCGGAATGATCCCGAGGTCCTTAATTGTCTTCGAATCCTGTCGAAGTCACATCATTAAATGCATCGTGAAACGTTGATTCAAAAAGCGATCAGGGAAGGAATCGGGGCGAGGGTCCCCAAAAACCCCTGGGACAGTTAGATAGACAGAGATATTGGGGAAATATTCAAACCCGGAAGAACAACCAGGACAAAACCAGGAAGTCCTGGAACCACTCATAACTCATTCCGGTTCCAAGACGCATGGGTTCTAACAACGGATCCGATTTTGGCTCGTTGAGTTCTACTAAGAACATTAAGGTTTTAATTGGATTTTAAGATAAATAAGTAAGAAAAGCGGGAAAAAGTTTTCCAAGTGAAAAGTGCCTCTACTGGGAAATTTTTAAAAAATAATTTTATCAAACAAGGTAAACCAGTAGTTAGAGAGCGTTACCTAATAGTGGAATACCCGGAAAAACATTTACAAACAGTTTGTTTTATTATCTTTACCAGGATCCTCAGGATTAATGAATTTTCGGACTGGTTCTCGTCCAATCTTTTACATGCTTTATATTAACTTGATCTGTATGTAACGGAATTTTTTTGGATTTTTCGGATTTCTCGATTTTTACACACTTTGAACAATCAAAAAAATTCAAAATTCTGCCGAAACGCTATCCGGAGTTTAATTAATAACACTGCCAGAAGATAGTGTAAAATTAGATGATGTTAAATTAAGAAAACATTTACTAATTGGGAATTGACAACAAATAAATTATATTGACACGCTTTTATTTTATAGTTAATCAAACTAGATGTTAAAAATAATTCAATAAATTTAAATTAAAGATAGTGTGATTGACAAAAAAAAATTGTTTTATTGTTTAATTTAATTAATATTTAATTAAATATTTTAAAAAGATTCAAATGATTCTCACGACGATATGTTTTCTCTGTTTAACTATGATATATGTAGTAGGTTAAATTATGGTATGATTACGTTTAGCTTTAATTTCTAACTTTTATACAGGTCTTCGAAAAATACTCATTCGAGGAAATTCGCCTGGCTAGCGGCGTTTGGGTGGACTCAGGACCATCTGCTTTTTCGAACAATGTTTTGCCATCTGAGCGTTTACAAATCCGCACCCAACCTGATGGGTCTTATATCGCCGTGTGGACCCCGCGAACCTCCGGTGCTTACCACTTTAGGTGTACTTTAGACGACCACCCTATCCTGCAGGTTCGTTAATTACTTATATTTGTACATTAAAAAAAATCTCCGAAAATTGCGTTATGTAATACTTGAACGCTCCATATCAATCAAAAAGTATAGGTTTCAATTCACATTAGGACATGTGTGTCTCTGTAGTAAATATTATGATGAAGCCTGCACTGAGTTATCGGATCAGATATTGGATAATACATGTTTGATAATACATATACCTTGCAGATGATAAACCTGACTGGTAAGCTCCAAGAATACTAACCTCTGCGGCCAGCGACGGCCTGTCGTAAAAGGCGACAAAACAACCCCAGCTACGTGGTAGGGCCCCAAGCCCGTCTGGATGACAACCACGCTTGGCCTTAAGCATACTGCCATAATAACCTTGTGTGGTATTCCGGCATTAATGACCCAGGTTCCTCTTTGGGACAACAGCGTGTTTACGGTGCCCCGCAACCATCCATAGGCGACGTTAATGCTTATTATTAAGTAGGCCGCCAGCCTGCCTGCTGTTTTTCAGCAATAAAAATAAATATCCTTTCAAGTGGGAGGCTAAGCCCAGCGGTGGGGTCACGAGTCCGAAGACGACGTAGACATTTTAATGATAGTGCTCTATCATGAGACGATATTTGTTCGATTCTGTTTATTTGGTGTTCTATAACATAACATGGGAACATTTCGGCAGGATTTGATTGTGGATGTGTCAGACAACACAACGGAAGGACCGTCTGAGTCCGTTGCGCAAGCTGGTGGATCGATGACACCATCACAACCACTGAAATTGCGACGATTCATTGTGAGAAACAGCGCCGGGCTTCGTATACGTGCGAGTCCTAGTCTCCAAGCCGAAGAACTGGGCACAATACGTTCGGGTACGAGTGTTGGATTTGTTGAAGAAGTAAGTAATTTTTACATCCTTATGTCAAATGAAAATCATAAATGAAATGAATAAATTAATAATTATTAACACCTTTTATCCGTGCAGGAGCGGAGAAAGAATACTAACCCCTGCGGCCGAGGTCGGCCTGTTGTTCTTCTCTTCTTCTTCTTCTCTTTCGTTGCGCTCTTGTCAGAGCGGTCGTGGTCATCATTTTTCAGTCACACGCCTGACAATCCGTCTCCATTCCTCCCGGACAGCTGCTTTTCGGGAGCACACGTGTACTGGGACGTCCACTGCAGCCTTTACTAGGTCCGTCCATCTCATAGGCGATCTGCCGCGAGGTCTTGTTCCTTCTATCCTCCCTTGGACAACCAGACGTTCGATGGAGACATCGTCACGCCTAGTCACGTGACCAAAGAAAGTGAGAATTCGAGCCTGTACGATGGAAGATAGACGCTGCTTAATGCCGAGTTCTTCTAGAATGGACTTGTTGGTCCGGAATTGATTCCAGGACACTCTCAACATTCTTCTCCAGCACCACATCTCGAGAACGTCTATTTTCTTCTTCTCACTTTCTCGCAGGGTCCACGTTTCCGAAGCATATAGGAAAATGGAGAATACCAGTGCTCTAACTAGCCGGGTCTTAGTGGCTTTCGTTATTTTACGATTTCTCCATATTTTTTGCAGCTTATCCATAGCTGATCTGGATATCGCCATGCGCCGTTTGATTTCGTCTATACAGCCTCCGTTGTTCGAGATCAACGCTCCTAAATAGACATATGATTGCACCACTTCACAGTTCGCTATTTGTGTCACTTCGGGCGAGTTGTTGTTAATTCGGTCAACAATCATAACTTTAGTCTTGCTGCGATTGATCTTGAGGCCGAATTCAAGACTTATGGATTCCATCTTTTGGAGAAGTTCTTCCATATGGCAGATACTAGTAGCGAAGAGGGTGGTATCATCCGCATAACGCAAGTTGGAGATTTTCAAACCTCCAATTGCTGCTCCATCAGTCCAGTTCTCAAGAGTACGTCTCATATATAAGTCGGCCTGTTGTAAAAGGCGAAAAAACAACCCACCCTAGCTACGTGGTAGGGCCTCAAGCCCGTAGGGATGACGACCACCTTTGGGCTTTAATATGCCGTCATAATAACCTTGTGTTGTGTTCCGGCATTAGTGACCCAATTTCCTATACTACACTAGCGTTGCAAACACCAATAGGCGACGGTAACTGCTAAATTTTAAACGGGCCGTCAGCCTGTCTGCAGTCCTACAGCAATAAAAAAAACCTACGATGGAAGATTACCAAGAATACGAACGAGCAAATGTATAGATAATGGTAACAATAGTGTTGGTAGTTGAATAAGGTAGTTGAAACTCCGCGTGCTGTGGGTTTTTCCCCGAGACAAAAAAAAGGTAGTTGAAACTGAAAAAGGATTTGGTTAAGTACTATATGCGACGTGGTCGTTCAGGTAATTTAAACTGATATTTCTCCGACAGATCGTCAATAAAGACGGCTCATGGATTCGACTAAGTGCTGACTCAATACTTGCTCATGCCGCTGGAGCACCAGATGTCGCTTGGTGTCTTCAACATCACCGCCATTTGGACACTGTGCTCTTAGTGCCTGTTGAAGAAACGAGCCCTGCTGAGGTAAGTTTAACTGTTTGAAAAAAATATGTTCTAATTGTTAGAATTTTCTCACTGAAAGCCATAAGAAAATTATCTATACATATCCGGTTAATATACTGATACAATGATTATTACAAGTCATAATATCAAAACGAATTATTTGGTTTAGGTTTCAAAATTATGTCTAATATATTATAAGTTTTTATCTTACTTATAACTTCCGTAAAGTGATTCGGGTGTACCATTAAACATTGAAATTTGATGTTATTAATTTTTAAATCAATAATATATATATATATATATATATATATATATATATATATATATATATATATATATATATATATATATATATATATATATATATATATATATACTAGCAGCCCGTCCCAGCTTCGCATGGGTATTTAACAAAAAATTAAAAATTAAACCCTTCTATTTTTTTTCGGTCTCGGGGAAAAACCTCTCTTGACGGGTTATCCCGGCCCGGGGGACCGAGGGATATAAGGGACTCCGGAAAAGATGTTCAACCCACTAAAAAACCCCGCTGTTCTCCTATCGTCTACGCCCGGGCCCACGGATATATGGCCTGCCGATCTCGTGGCCTGGGCCGGCGCCGGCCCACGCTTTGTCTTAAAGCGGGCCCCTTCTAAAGTGCTGGCGCCAGGGGGTCAGGGTTTCGTCCCCCCGGCGCTCTCTTGTAACAACTCTAGGAGTTGAGGGGGGCTGTGGAACAGCACGCGGCCTTCTCCCTCGCGGCAATAGTGCGGGCGGCGGATCCTCCCCCGAGGGGCCGCCTGCGGCCGTTTTCTACGTCAGCCGGAGATCGTTGCCCGCCCTCCGGCGCCGACGACGCGGACTACGTTGGCGGGAGGGGAGTGCGGTGGCGGACTCCCGCTCCCGTTCCACTGCCTCCCTTGCAGACACTACTGCCTCGCAAAAGGAGGCGACGGCCGTCCATCCAGGATCGCCCCCGACCATGGACAGAACCAGGGCCGGGAGCGACAGGTCCGCGGCCAATTCCGGACGGGACTCGCACCCCCGTCGCGTGCTAGTCAGGCGTGGGTACGACTACCAGACGACACTCCAGAAAAAGCAGAGTCGCCTGACGTCGTAGCCGGCCCAGCAAGACCAACCGACAGCGAGGATGCAATTCCCGCCCCATGAACACTCTGTGCAAGCGCAGTCGAAATAGGCATGGTTTCGACTACCAAATCAGGTCCCAGGGTAGAACCCGGGACCCCAATCAGTATTCGCAATCATCCCACCGGGGACCACGCCACGAACAGAGAGCTAAGTTGGAAAGGATGTAAGAGGTAGACGGAAAGAAACGTAGGACTCTGTCGCCTCGAACGAAGAGGGGAGTGAAGCGACGGATGCTCGGGCACCTCGGGTACGCACACCCGTGCACTCCTCGGACAGAGGAGCGCCCCTGAGGGCAAACCCTTCTATTTGCGTCAGGTTACTAAAAAAATAAAATTATAAAGAAAGTTTGAATATTATTATTTCTATGAGCTTTTATTTTAATGATTTTTTTTGTTATTACTTTTTATTTATTTTTCGTTATTTTTTAATAAGTATTCTAATTTTTGTAAAAACCCCAGTGACGCACGCCTACATTGCATAAGGTGCTGCCTAGCTAGCCGAACAGGGTGAGCGGCTACCACGCAACATTTTTCTAATACTTACATTTTTAAACTCGTGATATCTTTCGAATAGAATATCCGAATTGAATAATTCAAAAAGTTATATAAAGGTATTGAAACAGTTTTGAATATGAAGTAATTTATTTTGATAAGGATTAATACCAAGATCCAAATAAAGAGTCTTTTCTAGGGGCGGCATTTCAATTAAATTTTTAAAATAAAAGAACACTTATTGTGGCATAACTATAATAGTTAGACATATGCTGTCGCGACACTTTTTGTAAATAATGATGTGTTCTGCAAAGTTGTAGTACATTATTTTATTCTATCATCAATAGTTTTCGCAACGCACGCGATTTAAATAATATTTTAGGTAATTTTTTTACACTTTGGGTTACATTATTGGAGTTTTAGTAAGGATCCCTAATTTTTTTGAAAATATAATATAGCCTATGTCACCCGGGGATAGTGTAGCTTCCCAACAATGAAAGAATTTTTTAAATCGGGTCAGTAGTTTCGGAGCCTATTCAAAGCAAACAAACAAACAAACAAACAAACAAACAAACAAACAAACAAACAAACAAACAATCAAATCTTTCCTCTTTATAATAGTAGTATAGATATATTATCAGTTGTTTATTATTTATTATGTAAGGCTTATTTCGTAACCGTTGTTTAATATATATTTATTTCTACAGCCTGTGTACTCCGGCGCATTCAATACTGATGCAGACGCTAAAAAGTACAAACCTTGGGGTATAACGGATGCAACTGAAATGGAAGCAACTGGTATGTTTTTATATTATATTGTACCAGCTGGATGACCGAGCTTTGCTCGGTTTTTTTTTATAAATTGTGTTTTTTGGAAATTAACAATTGATTTTCTTAGTCTAACCTCAAAGCAAACACTCATTGACTTCTAACAACGCCATCTGCTGGTATAGCTTTAGTGTTGTTGTGTCGTTAAAGCAATTTAAAAAAAATAGTATTATTATTCGCCGATAGATAGGAAGAGTCACCTTTTTGTTATTGTTCTTCCAATAAAAAAAAAGCGAATAAAATGACATTTTCTAGAAATGATTCCTAGCTAGATCGATTTATCACCCCCGAACCCCCCCCCCCCCACCCCGTATACTAAATTTCATGAAAATTGTTGGAGCCGATTCCGAGATTCCAAATATATATATACAAGAATTGCTCGTTTAAAGATATAGGATATATGTTTTTCTCTGTGCAGGGACAGAGCAGGAATAACTGCGACCTGTCGTAAAAGGCGACAAAACAACTCTAGCTACGTGGTAGGGCCCTAAGCCCGTCTGGATAGCAATCACCCTTGGTCTTTACTATGCCTTCGTGTGTTGTGTTCCGGTATTAGTGATTAAGGTTCCTGTACCCCTATGAGATAGTAGCGGTTTCACGGCGCCCCTAGCGTTGCAAACATCCACAGGCGACGATAACTGCTTACTATTAAGTAGGTCTAATAAAAAAAAATGTACGATTACTATCATACGTATGAACGTATATTTGTTTTATTCATTCATCATTACTTTCCTGGAGAGGCGTAATGGGAACAATAATATGTTATTTTTATTATTTTGCCTATTCATTTTTCCAAGACGATGATAATCTATACATACAAATAAATAAAATTGGAGGGTCTGTTTGTAATATTAAAATAACCGCTTTTTACTAAGTGTATTAGGACGTATACACGGTACATATACCAAAACAACATTTTTTACAATTTTTGTCTGTCTGTCTGTTTGTTTGTTTCGGCTAATCTCTGAAATGGCTGCACCGATTTTGACGGGACTTTCATTGGCAGATAGCTGATGTATCAAGGAGTAACTTAGGCTATTTTTATTTTAGATAAAAAAATTAGTTTTTGTTAAAAATGATAAGTT
The DNA here is from genome assembly GCA_963693495.1 of Malacosoma neustria. Lineage (NCBI taxonomy): Eukaryota > Metazoa > Arthropoda > Insecta > Lepidoptera > Lasiocampidae > Malacosoma > Malacosoma neustria. Next base: position 9,415,032 of record OY856371.1, read on the forward strand.
TCGGAAATTTTATATTCAAATTTAAGTTGACCTCAGATTTATATCATCGATCATATGAAATAGGGTTCAGCTTAGGCTGGAAATTGTAGGTTGAATTCCCAATTTAAATTGATCTCAAATATAAAAAAAATGCTGCCTAAAGTCACTATTCCACGCGGACGGAGTCGCGGGCACAGCTAGTCATGAATAAAGTTTATTGTCCGTATTTTTATTTTCAACGAAAAATTCAATTGTGAACAAACTTGCATTTTTATATTCTTTTCCAATGCGACCTAGGTATCGCAATAATGTAAGTCCACCAATTTGAAATCGCACAGCGAGATCAAGAGAGTAATCTCATTCATAATAATTTCCATTTCTCGGGTGGAGACTGCGTCTAGGTAAACTAGCGAATAATGTCCAGCGGAGTGGTAGACCACGAGTTTCAGAACATGACTGGCGAGAACTGGATTCGATTAGTCGAAGATGGAAATGCCACAGATATGGAATCTGTGGCATTAGGCTAGTTCAGCAGTGGACGTGAATGGGATGATGAAATTCATATAATCGTTTTGTAAACAGGCCCCAGATGTTGATTTTGAGTACTTGATGGTAGTGCAAAAGTGCATGAAAATATTAATGAATATAATGTGAATTTGGTTTACAGATATCGTTGACGATAAAAGATTCCCGTTATCCGTTAGTCTCGACGATGCTGATGAGGTAAGATATTTCTTATTGTTATCGATTATATCTTAGTATAAATTTTGTACCCAAAACACGTTTCGCTGTTGAGGTCGCAAATATAGATGGCGGGGGCTAATAGATGTGTGTGTGTGTGTGTGTGTCTGTGTGTGGAGTCTCTCTCTCTCTCTCTCTCTCTCTCTCCTCTCTCTCTCCTCTCTCTCTCCTCTCTCTCTCCCTCTCTCTCTCTCCCCTCTCTCTCTCTCTCTGTGTGTGTGTGTGTGGGGGGGGGTGTGCGTGCGTGTTTGTGTGTGCTTGTGTTTGTTTGTGCTTGTGTTTGTTTGTGTGCGCGCGTGCGTGCGTACGTTCGTGCGTGCGTGCGTGCGTGTGTATAAATTATTCATTATGTTCCTGTTTCAAGAACATAGTGACAATTTCAAAATTTATAGAATAATTCCCGTGCATACCAAAAACAAAGTATTTATTTGCTCTTATAAAGTTTACCCAGATGGAGTTACGCGTTCTGATAATCAAACCGACGATATGCATATTATAACATAATAGTCATGCATCAATGAGGAATAACATCGTGGGGAAGTCCGCATGCCAAGATCATCGGTATGTGGAACCCGCCACTCTTCCTTTGACCAGTGTGGCTGGTTTACTGGCCTTCGATACTTGCGAGAGGCTCCTAGCCCAACAGTGGGGCATTATAGGATGTTATTATTATTTGAGAAGCGTTGGTGTTTGCACCAACGATGACAACCATACTAAAACCTTCCTCTGATTCCACAGTATCTGTTAACTGGAGTCCTCACTGAAGAACAGGCAAAGTATATAGTAACCATAAATTATACTTTTCTTGTAGGGCGACAGTAGCTCGAGTCCACGCATGTTTGGTGAGCCCAGCAAACGTGAAAGGCACCTAAGGAACAAGTCTGGCAACAAGTAAGTTAAATGCGATCAATACAGAAAACGTGATTGATTTTAAAAATCCTAATAACGAATGCGTACCCTTTCGACACGTTGGTCAGGTTAGATAGGCAGATGTCGTACCACGATCCCAAAAGGATTTGTAGGTGGTATCCCACATGCTTAGCCGTGAGCTATTAGTCAATCTAGGAGCTTCGACCCCTTGTGACAGGGGAGTGGGGGTTAAGAAACTCAGGGGGGTAGGCTAGCCCCGGTGGCGTAAAGTGGGGCGCCGCAGCACGCACATCTACGAAAGCGGAAGGGCATCCAAAGAGAAAGAACTAATCGTGTCCGATAAATCGATTTCGTCGCTATTTTACTTCGTTCGTGTCCTTTTCACAAGGGAGTGCCCTTACAAACTTTTCGCCTTGGATATAACCAATACAGCTTTAATTCTCTTCTTCTTCTTCTTCTTCGTTGTGTTCTTCATTCCTAAAGTCGTGCCCGTCTTGATAAGCCTTTACGGAGACGTTGACGAACTGCTTCCCCACCTCTGTCCTCGGCCTGTTCCACAGCTGCAGGTTTTACAGCTTTCATAGCCACCATCTATTATGGCTTCAAACATTTTGTGATCCGCGCGAATCCTAGATTAATCGTTACAACGCTGAAATGCAAAGATAATCCAGTTTGGTTTTATAATTTTACACATGCCAGTAGCTAATCTAATTTTATTCTTATCATTAAATATTGTAAGGACCACCTAATCTCCGTGTAGGGGTGAATTAAAATTATACACCCCTGCGGCAGGGGTCGGCCATGTTATAAAAGGCTACCAAACAACCCACCCTAGCTACGGGGTACAGCCCCAAGCTCGCCTGGATGGCAACCAACCGCCCCTGGTGTATAAGTATGCTGCCATAATAACCTCGTGCTGTAATGCGACATTGACTTAGATTCCAGTACCCTCATGCAGGCAGCATTGTGTTCGCGGTGCCCCTGGCGTCGCAAATATGTATAGGCGACGGTAATTGTTTTCTATTAAGTAGGCTGTCACCATGTTTGCTGTTCTTCCTTTTTAAGAAAAAATTAAAGAAAAATCTTGAATATATATTATAATTTATTTTTGTTTTATTTTTTAAGTAGTTGATGTAAATGTAACATGTCGGTATTTTTATAATTTAAGGCAACGTAGCAATGGCAACAGGGATGAATGGTGGCCTGGCAAGCGAGCCAGTGATAATGATATTGACGTGAATGCCATTATGGAGGTAAGATATAACTAGTTTGTTATAAGTGATTTTGTCACGACCCTTTACCATTGGGTGAATTTGAAAATTGAATGCTATTCAATTTATGAGCATTTATAATTGTAATATAAAGCGAAATACCTCTCACCATGAAGTATCTTAAAATTTATCCGTGCAGGACGGAGAAAGAACTTTACCTTTCACGACAAACCGCCCCCGGGCGCAGAGCCGGGGGCGGCCAAAACAACCCATCCTAGCTACGTGATATGACCTCAAGCCCGTCTGGATGGCGACCATCTTCGGTCTTAAGTATGCCGCCATAATAACCTTGTGTTGTGTTCCGGCATTAGTGACCCAAGTTCCTGTACTCTTATGGGACAGCAGCGTGTTCGCGATGCCACTGGCGTTGCAAACACCCATAGGCGACGGTAACTACCAAATTCTAAGCGGACCGTCAGCCTGTATGCTGTCCTACAGCAATAAAAAAATATTATACACTTGTTTGACTTGAAAATTATCATGTTTACACATTTCGCATGTAAAGATGTCACTAATTTTACGAAAATCTTTTCGAATATATAATTAAATTACTTTAATTTATATGGCAGAACAACGTTTGCCGGGTCAGCTGGTTTAAATATACTGATACAATTCAAACAGCGCCATCTAGTAGCAAAGTATATAAATATTGTACATAAACATCCCGACTCGTGTCGGGAATAGAATACATTAGTAAGCGACAGCGATCCGACGTTCGTTAGCCGTTAAAACTGTTAAAATGGTTTGATTAAAAGAAGAAACTATTAAAAAAAAACATTTTATTATGTCTAAAAACTTAACTTAAATTGCGAGACGTCAATATTAACAAACTAAGATGTGTGACGAGGAACAAAATATTGACGGCTGATTATGCTACGTAGACCATATAGATAGGTAATTAAGATATTTACCATATTACAAAAAAAAAATCAAAGAAGAATTGCGTGAGACTATTATATATTAAATTTGATATCTCTTAAATTAGACGGACATAGAACCTGAGCCCCCCGCCCAGGTGCAAGAACAACAAGCGGAAGCTCAAGCGCAGGTTGTACAGACGAAAGAAACTGCAACTGGAGGCCGCCTCGCTCAAACCGGCACACAGACCTCACCTGACATTTTACCCGAGAACATAAATCCGATTCACGCCTATCTCGGCGCTATACCCAAGGTAACCAATACAAATAAATAAAATTGAAGTTCGTCTTCTTACAAGCGGGGTTCCAGACACGTTATTGAAGGCTTCGTTTTACTAACTTTGACTTATGTAGTTTGATGCAATTACTTTACTGTTTGGGAGCTAGCAAAAGCAGTATCGCATTTGCGTAATTTTTATACGCTATAAGAACGAATCCACTCGTCGGTCGGAACTACACGACATAAAAATGCATAATTAATGTATCCACCCTATCTGATGTGAAAGCACACTTAAAAGTACACGCGGTATTTAAAGAAACCTTCTTATAATGATAGTCTTGATTTTTTATCTAATTTTCATAACGCTAGTAACCTTCTGACAGAATTCTCACTGTCAGATACCTGATGTTGTCATGAGTAATTTTTTGAAGGGAAAACTTCTTTAGCATCGTTGTGATCTGAAACTCAATGAAACGGAAAAGTCACAAACAATAAAAAGACACATATCATTATATATATATATATATATATATATATATATATATATATATATATATATATATATATATATATATATATATATATATATATATATATATATATATATATATATATACTTAGTCAGGTCATAAGTATTGTCACACAGTAAAAACTTTTCTTTTAGAATGCTGGCCACAAAAAAGTTTATTGAATTCGAATTTCCAATTGTTCATGAAAATAAAAATGTATACTTTTAGAATTTTACTCATTTTTAAATATGGAGTGGACGCTTAAAGAAGACCGTGTTGCAGTTATTGCGTTGCATCGTTGCGGTTACGCGCCAATTCAAATTTTTAACATACTGAAAAATTTGAATATAACCAAAAGATACGATAAACGAGTACCATCAAACGATACAATGAAGACTCTAGTGTAGATGACAGGTCAAGAAGTGGTCGCCCTCGGTCTGTTAGGACTCCAGCAGTGATAAAAGCTGTGAAGGCACGAATTCAAAGAAATCCCAAACGTAAGCAGAAACTGTTGGCCCTTCAGATGGGGTTAAGCAGAACCACGGTGAAAAGGGTGTTAAATGAAGACTAGGGCTTCGGGCATATCGAAGAAAAACAGGACATCGTTTGAATGCTCGTCTAATGGACCTGAGACTGAAGAGATGCCGCGCTTTGTTGAAGCGGTACGCGGGAAAAAAATATCGGGAAATTCTTTTTTCGGATGAAAAAATGTTTACCGTAGAAGAGAGCTACAACAAACAAAATGATAAGGTGTACGCACACAGTAGTGAAGAAGCGAGCAACCGTATTCCGCGTGTCCAACGAGGTCATTTTCCATCCTCGCTCATGGTATGGTTGGGAGTTTCTTATTGGGGCTTAACAGAGGTACATTTTTGTGAGAAAGGTGTAAAAACGAATGCTGTTGTGTATCAAAATACAGTCCTGACGAACCTTGTGGAACCTGTTTCTCATACCATGTTCAATAACAGGCACTGGGTATTCCAACAAGATTCGGCGCCAGCTCATAGAGCGAAGAGCACACAAGACTGGCTGGCGGCGCGTGAAATCGACTTCATCCGGCACGAAGACTGGCCCTCCTCCAGTCCAGATTTGAATCCGTTAGATTACAAGATATGGCAACACTTGGAGGAAAAGGCGTGCTCAAAGCCTCATCCCAATTTGGAGTCACTCAAGACATCCTTGATTAAGGCAGCCGCCGATATTGACATGGACCTCGTTCGTGCTGCGATAGACGACTGGCCGCGCAGATTGAAGGCTTGTATTCAAAATCACGGAGGTCATTTTGAATAAACTTTAATGTCATAAGAATCTATGTTTTGTTAAGTTCATTTTGGTATATGAATGGTTACATAATGAATAAACTTGCTACAATTATTTTACATTAAACATGTGACAGAATTTATGACCTGACTAGGTATATATATATATATATATATATATATATATATATATATATATATATATATATATATATATATATATATATATATATATTTGATATTAGAAGTTTGGATTGGTCAGAATAAATCAACCAAATTAGTTTCTCTGTAAATAAGAGTCTTATTATTTATATTAATATTTACAATACATCTAATATATAAAATTCTCGTGTCACAGTTTTCGTTGCCATACTCCTCCGAAACGGCTTGACCGATTCTCATGAAATTTTGTGAGCATATTGAGTAGGTCTGAGAATCGGCCAACATCTATTTTTCATCCCCCTCAATGTTAGGGGTGACCCACCCCCAAAATTTTATTTTTTATTTTTTGACATTTTATTATTTATATGGCAGAACAACGTTTGCCGGGTCAGCTAGTATTCATATAAGAATTACACGTTACCTGTAAATAAGAGAAACAACAATTAAAGTTAATTATTCGTCTCTCTTTCACAACTCTTGTGCGCAGAGTATCCCAAGCGCGTTAAATCTAAAAAGATGATATTCTCTTTACATAAATAAACCATATTATATAAAGAGATGATATTCTCTTTACATATATATAAATATGCTTGTTTTTTATTTCTGTATAATATCAGACAGGCTGATAGACTATTTAATAGTAAGTCATTACCATCATCTATTAATGTTTACGACGCTAGGGGCACCGCTAACACGGTGCCATCCTTGTAGTATAACTAAAACCTGGGTTCCTTATGCTGGAAGACGCCACTAGCTTATTATCACGGTAGTTTTAGAATTCAGTGATGGTTGCTGTGCAGTTATATAAAATAAAACTTTTGACTAATTTAGAATATACAAAGCATAATATATAAAGAAGTTAATACTGTTAACAGGACAGTCGAGTGAAGCCGAGGTCGGTCGTTCGCGAACGCTTATCCAACCGAGGCGGTCGCAAGAGCGTACCAGCTCCTCCCCCGCTACCCGCGAGGATTGCACCTGCACCACCTACGCCCAAAAAACATGCGATTAGTCCAGCACAAGGAGAGACTCTTCGTGCGATTTTCGCTTCTTTGCTCTGGCATGAGGGTAAATATCATTTGATTTTATATAATAAAATTTTTATTATATTATTTTCTCCGTGCAGGGGCGGATGAAGAATACTAACCCCTGTAGCTGGGATCAACCTATCGTATAAGGCAACAAAACAACCCCAGCTACGTGATAGGGCCACAAGCCCGTCTGGATGGCCACTAGCTTTGGTCTTACGTATGCTGCTATGTGTACCTTGTGTTGTTTTCTGGCATTAGTGGTAACTGATTACTGTTAAGTGGGCTGTCGGCCTGTCTGCAGTTCTTCAGCAATAAAAAATTTATTCTCTTGAGTATCGTTTCCTACAAACCGCATAAATTCAAGGTTTTGTATACGGTCCAGGATGAATTCGTAAATAAATCTTTTGGTATTGTGTCTGGTTAGTACACACAAGCATGACATTAATGTCTTAATCTGAATAAAAATGTAATCGGCAATATCAATATATTACCGATTATATTACAATTGAAAACAAATTTTGAATGATCTTTTGAGTGTTGACTTCGCTTCCTTAACATACCTACTATACTCACGATGGTGTGGACTTGATATTAATGATTTGTAATATATGTATTTAGATTATGGGTGACGAGGTCGCGAACTTTCCTGATAATGAGCTTATGTAATATCCAATGTTACCAGGCATCGTCCACGACGCGATTGCGTGCGCTGCATATTTGAAATTCCATCCTCAACTGCCGAAACATGGCGCCCGAGTGGTGACCCGTCCTCCGCACGACCCCAAGTCACCCAGACACCAAAGACACTCCGTAGAAGTGACTAATGCTGGTAATTAAATATGTTCATAATATTTCTTCTTTTCTTATGCTATGACACTGATTGTCCAAATGATTATCATTCGAAAATTTGATATGTCACAAATGTTGGCGCTGTGGCTTACATTATGAAACTGCAATTAATTTACTTATTACTAGCCCGTCCGCTTCGCTGGTCTATGAGAAGTTTTCGTACTCATGCGCGCTACACCTTTGTTTCTTAAAAGTTTAATAACTTTATATTAAACGAATGAAGATATCGCAATATTTCTTCTTTACATAGTATAAAACGAAGTCACTTCCGCTGTCTGTTCGCTTAGATCTTTTAAACTATTGAACGGATTTTAATGCAGTTTTTAGTAATAGATAGTGAGTGATTCAAGAGGAAGGTCTATATGTATAAATAGCTGTGCCCGCGACTCCGTCCGCGTGGAATAGTGACTGGGCAGCATTTTTGGATATATCTTATGGTTTATTTTGGATTACAAACCCTATAAACCATAAAATATAAATAATTGAAATATACAAACTGCGTTCGAACCTACAAGCCCAGCCTAAGCTGAACCCTATTTTATATGATTGATGATAAAAATCGGAGGTCAACTTAAATTGGATTAATAAAAATATGAAACTGATTACTTTTAACTGAAACATTTTATATTTCTAAAATAAAAGTAGCGTAAGTTACTCCTTGTTACATCAGCTATCTGCCAGTGAAAGTCCCGTCAAAATCGGTCCAGCCGTTTCAGAGATTAGCCGGAACAAACAGACAGACAGACAAAAATTGTAAAAAATATGGTTTTGGTAATGTACCGTGTATACATCCAAATGCACTTAGTAAAAAGCGGTTATTTTAATATTACAAACAGACCCTCCAATTTTATTTATTTGTATAGTAGATACATACATATTATAGTATAGAACAGACGAAAAATTCAAAAAATTGTAATGCATTGTCGTAACAATAATATTTTAGTGCGCTTATATCATAAACGCTCGCTAAACCTTACTAGATAGATCAAATTAATGTACTACGGAATTGTATATCTTAAAAAGGTCGATAAAAAAGTCCGCAATGGCTGAACTAATTTTAATGAATTTCGGTATAGAGATAGAGTGAAACTTGAAGAAGGACATAGGCTACTTTTATTATTGTTTTTTTTTTAATATATGGCAGAACTACATTTGCTGGGTCAGCTAGTTTTAGATAAAGGCCAGTGTCTAAGAAATAAATCCTAGAAAATTTAATTGAAATCCGTTTTGCCGTAATACGCCTACAACTGTAGACCTCAATCATTTTATTATAGATGTACCTCTTATGGTCAAATGATTTCGAAAGAGTATGTTGCAAAGAGTCTAGTATATCTTTAATTACTTGTACATAGACATAGTTCACGTGTAAACTAGTTCCTTATTTTTTCAATCTTCATGTTTATTTCACGTTATTGCTATCTCTTTTCCCTTCACGTAACCAGGTAAATATCTGAGTATCCAGCCTTCGATGTTGGAAGCTTTAACCCGATCAAGAGACGAGCCCAGCACAAGTAAGGCAGGACAAGTGGAGATGACAATCAAAGAAGAAGATGCGCAGGTGCACAGTTCTGAGACTGGTGAGTTTATGTTTTTGTCATAGATCTCATTCTCTCTCTGTCAATGTTTCTCTCTTATCTTGGCCATGAAGAAAACTGATAAATGTTATATTTGATGGCTCCCTAGATAATTGTTGGAGATACACCAAGAATAGATGCACAATTAATATTTCAATATCCGGATGACCGAGCTTTGCTCGGTATTTTTTTTTATAAATTGTGTTTTTTGGAAATTAACAATTGATTTTCTTAGTCTAACCTCAAAGCAAACACTTATTGACTTCTTGTTACTTAACAACGCCATCTGCTGGAATAGCTTTAGTGTTGTGTTGTTAAAGCAATTTAAAAAAATAGTATTATTATTCGCCGATAGATGTCAGGAAGAGTCACATTTTTGTAATTTTTCTTCCAATAAAAAAAGCTAATAAATTGACATTTTCTAGAAATGATTCCTAGCTAGATCGATTTATCGCCCCAAAACCCCCCGTATACTAAATTTCATGAAAATTGTTGGAGCCGATTCCAAGATTCCAATTATATCTATATATATATATATATATATATATATATATATATATATATATATATATATATATATATATATATATATATATATATATATATATATATATATATATATAAGATTTTATTGAATTTTTTTGGAGGTGGAAGTGCCTGACGCACACGCAGTGTGGGACTCCCCATGAAATGCGCCCATAGGTCCTTTTTTCTAGGCTGGGGGGAGACGCAGCTCGCTGGTATATACCCACTAAAACCACCCTGATTGTCCTTCAAACAAACTAAAACAAATTCTAGTTTCATCATCATATAGTTTAATTTGAAATCTTTCTCTTTCCTGTCCTAATTCCATATTATATGGGGTCGGCACAACATGTCTTTTTTTCCACTCTCATCTCTTAGTCGTCATCTCACATGTTTTTTCGCCATAGCATATTTTACGCAATCCGACCGTCTTTTCTTAGCTTAACATCTCCTCCTGTATCCATCCACTGTCATTTCTATTATTTTTCTTGTTATATAGCACTCATCCCTTAGAATTACATGGCCGAACCACGTCAGTCTGGTATTTTTTAGTTTTTCAACCACTACTACTTTCACACTTTCGCTAATATTTACTCATTTCCAATTTTATTCACTTTTGCATTTCCGTAGCGTGTCCTTTCATACCTTCCCTTTGTGGCCCAACAATCTGATCCATTTAATACAACAGGCCTTATTACGGACTTATACATTTTATTGAGAAAGGTATGCTGAGATGGTTTGGCCATGTTGAGAGAATGAATGAAGAACGGTTGACGAAAAAAGTGTATAAGGCGAGTGTGAATGGAAGTGTTGGAAGGGGTAGACCTAGGCGGACGTTTCGAGACCAGATCAGGGACGTCTTAAAAAAGGCCAGGGCAAGAGTACCTTAAACCGAAGGGCATGTATGAAGGGAATAATGAAAGTGGACGAAGCGAAACAAGTATGTAAGGATCGTAGCAAGTGGAAAGAAGTTGTGTCTGCCTACCCCTACGGGAAAGAGGCGTGATTATATGTATTTATGTATACATTTTATCTTTGAGCTTAAGTAGTGGGTCACAAATGGTTCCTTAAATCGAAAAGTTTCAACCTTAAATCATTATCATTATTGTAGGATTAATTCCCGTCTGTGTCCTAAACTTCTACTTCTATGAGGGTTTAGTATTGAAATTATTGTTTTTTTTAGAACAACCGTCAGTGGTTAACGTACTTCCACCAGCGCTGAGGGCGCTTGTAGCTCTTTGGGATACTTTATACGACGCGGATCAGTTGACAGCTGCAACTGACAAGTATGTTTTTTTTTATATTCACTGTTATATTTAGCTTTGTTAAAATAAGGGTAGTTATTGACTAATTCCTTATAGGCTTCCAATAAAAAAAAATTGTGTATGTATTGCTTTGTTTGCAGGCTGAGAGAAGACTTAACCGAGGGGAATGAGAATGACGAGTCGCGGCCCTCTAGCGTCACGCGCAAAAAGAGAGAGTGGAAATCACCCTCTTCCCTTAAAACACCATATACAGGTACATATAAATAAATAAAAAATACTTTTACTGTATAAATTATTGCGGTATATATTCAAACCCTCAAAATTAAAGCAAACAAATAAACGCTAACTATTAGCGTTTGGCGTTGGCTAAATATCTTTATATGTGTTTTTCAGTTCAATTCAACCCCTTTGCATTAGTTTTTCTATTTTAAAGAAACAGAACAAATGACAAATAAATTCGGAATCCATTTGGCTCGTTTTACGACATCCTAGGCTCCAGATTGGGTTACTCATGTCTTATTGTGTGGCTTGAGTTCTTTTTTTTAATCAGCAGTTACCGTCGCCTCTAGATATTTACGACGCCAAGAGCTCCGTTAGCACGCTGGCACCCACGAATAGGTACTGAAACCTGTGTCACTAATGCTGGAACAGATACACACACAACACAAGGTTATTATTGCGGCACATTTCGGAACCAAGGGTGTTTACCGTCCATATGAACTTTAAACCCTACCACATAGCTAGGCTTTATTTTTTTTATCTTATAACAGGCTGACCCCGGCATCAGGGGTCAATATTTTTACTCCGCTCTTGTACGGGCAAAGTTACTAAAATAATATAACGGTCTGTACTAGTCACGCTGTAACTAAATTCAGTTGCGAGTATATGTCACATGTGTATTGTGTTGTGTAGTTCGTTGCGAACTATGTGGTGGTGCGAACGTGCCCCCGCCGTTGGCGGCGCACATGCGCCACGCGCACCCCGGGTGCCGATCACTGACGAACCGCGGCTACGATCGCGCCGGCAACTACAAACGCGCGAATTCGCCCCCTCCTTCGGATTCCACTATTGCGACTTGTGGGCAGTTGGCACAAGGTTTATTCATAGGTACATACATACATTTTTACTTTCTTATATAAAACCCTCGAATATAATCATTATTACGATTGTTTGCCATATCACATACTGACTAACACGTTAAAGAGACCTATATACTGGTAAACTAACAGTAACTTAAGTTGTTATTTTCATTATTGACGACCTCGGTGGCGTAACGGATAACGCACGTCGGTACGCTCGCGGAGGTCACGGGTTCGATTCCCGTCTCGCGTCTGGGTGTTTATGTATAATATGTATTTATTTACAAAAAAAATTATATAAGTAGTGTATCAGTTGTCTAGGGCCCATTACACAAGTGCTACTTAGTTTGGGACTAGATGACGCTGTGTGAATTGTCACAAAATATTTATTATTATATTATTATATTAGTTTATAAGTATACATATAAATGTATACTCATGAAAATATTTACATGATAATATTAAATAGTATAACTTAGTAATAATAATAGGCATTGTTTAAATTAATTTTTTATCGATTATAATATACATATAAGACATTGTGTATTATGTAAGAATAATGATTGTTTATGAAATGAATAGTGTAAAATTGGAAACCGGGTATGTTAGCAGATACACAGTACGCAAATATTGCATTATTTCGTTATTACTTATATGCTTGACATTTACTAAAGGATTTGTAGAGTATGCTTAAAAACTTTGACACTAAAGATTTTTGCATATAATTCATAGAGAAGAAGATTTCCAATCCATAGGCAATTATAACGAATTAATATTAAAAATTAGAGAAAAACTATTAGAAATAAAACACACGAATATATTATTAGCATTACCTACATATAAACTGAGACTGTTTTTTGGTCTCGGGGAAAACCCCTCTCTTGACGGGTTGCTACGGCCTGGGGGGACCGAGGGAAAGATGTTCGGCCATCCGACTACCCATTAAAAATCCTAATCTCGTGGGCCCGGGCAGACGTCTTCCATGTGTTGTTGTGTGCGTCAGGGAGTCAGGGCTTCGTGCCCCGGCGTTCTCCTTTTTTAGCTTTAAGGAGTGGATGAACAGAAACAGAACGGAACAGTACACGGCTCTCACCCTCGCGGCCATAGTGTGGGCGGCGGATCCTCCCTCGAGGGGCCGCCGGTGCTTGCAATAAGTTGAATTAACCCTACAGTTCTGTTTACTCTGTCTATTGATGTATTAACAACAACATTTTGTTATAATTTATTTTATATTTAGGTTTCCAACTGTGGTACATATACTGCGAAAGATGCCGTGACAAAGCACTGAAGGCCGCTTCATCAAAAGTATCAAAAACTAAAACAATATCGGAGTTGCCGGAACGAGTTGGATTCATACCGGATGTCGATTACCTCGTTATGAAGGAAAATGCCTTTTTCCTATTGGATCTTGCTCCTGTTAATCATTCAGGTAGATTTATACTACTCACGTTATTATCATCATTCATTACATTAATTTGGATTATGCTCATTTTTTTATTGCTGAGGGACAGCAGATAGGCTCACGGCTCACGTAATAGTTAGCAATTACCGTTGCCTATGGATGTTTGTGATGCTAACAGTATCGCGAACACGCTACTGTCACTAATGCCGAAACACAACATAAGGTTATTGTGGCGGCATACTTATAGACCAAGGGTTGTTGCAATTCTGACAGGCTTAGGACCGATTGTTTTGTCGCGTTTTACGACAGACCGACTCTGGCTGCAGGGTTTAGTACTATTTTCCGCCCCTGCAAGGGCTTTTGGTGCCTATTATACACTTGTGGAAAAAAATTACTTTTCCATTGTGCTTTGGACAAATATATACCGAGTCTAACTTCGGTACGATGCAGAGATCACAGATTCGACTGCCGTTTCGCGTCTGGGTTTTTATTTCTAAAATATATTTATTTACAAAAGAAAAGTGTATATCGTTGGCTTAATATCAGAACGCGTAACTAAGCGGACGATACGTAGTATATCAGTTATCTAGCCATAACACAAGTGCTATGCTAATTTAAGACTATAAGCTGTTTAAATTGTAATAGTATGATTATTTTATTGTTTAAAAATAAGCTAAAATAAGGCCATCCCAAACTATGTGGGGGGCGCAACAGGTTCTCTCCTTCCACTCTCCTCTATTAGCCCGTCATCTGAACATTCACACCTTTTTTAACCATATCATCTTTTACACAATCCATCCATATTTTCTTTGGTCTACCTCTCCTCATGTATCCGTCCACTCTTATTTCTAGCATCCTCCTTATTGCTGCTCTCTTCGCATTATATGGCCAAAATAAGCTATCGTATTAAAAAAACTGCCACCATCTAAGATCTGTCTGATTCAGAATTATACCATGATTATAGTAAAAAAAACCACTATCTACGTATATCCACTATTCAATATACCCTGTTTTTTCTTCAGAACAAATGCCTTCGTCCTTGTGGCCAAATGTGACATCCAAGAATCTGCCAATGGACAATATTTGGAGAAATCCACCCCAATTCCAAGTATTACCCGCCTTGGGGGCTAGAGCGGATTTGTATTCTATAATAAACGGTCCGGAATTCGATGAATTGAGAAGCGGTATAAACGATGGCAATTTTGTTCCTATGGTAAGTTGATGTAGGATAGTAAAATATATAATTAACCAGCCTATTTAAGTTAGACTGGATATTTTTTTTTATATTAACATGTGACATGGATTACGATGTTTTGTTTGTAGCCGTATGAACCAAATAGATCATAAATTATACCATTTATTACCACAGGGGGATGAAAAGGTGCATAAAATGTATTCATACACATCTGCACCATAATCGTATATGATCTATGTGCTATTCTGTATTTGTGGAATGAACAAGCAGGACTGCGTCAGGAACCCCGCATTCGAGGCACTCATCCTGTCCGTGACATTACGAACTTACTGCCAGAGATTCGTCATCATAACACGTTGAACTCTATGACGGACGCCATGATTCCGATCGTATACTCTCGCTCAAGAACCGTCCAAAACCGTTAGGGTGTTTTTTTTACATATATTGTCAAGAAACTATTCAAAATAATGAGTGACAAAAACAAAAGTTTTATCTTTATTTTTTGAGAACACAAAGAAATGGAAAACTGTCGCGGCCTGCGAGAACGTCTAACCGTCTGCTTTCGCTGGCTGCCCTTACGTTGTCTTTTTTCATTAATAACGTCGTATTTAAAACAAAAATACGTTCTCGATCCAATTAGAATCGTCAACCGTGATGAAATTTTGAAGAAATTGTAAAAATTCCAATAAAAATTTTAATTTTTAAGATTTTTATACCCAGTAAAATTTCGTAAAATTATGCCAAAAATATCTTTGTAGAGGTATCTTTTTTATAATGATCAAGGGTATACTAACGATGCCAGCCATTGGAACCGACGTATTGGCGGGAACAAAACGCCAGTTGTGTTTTAATAATCGTCTATATGATTGCTACTAGGAATATCGTTCTACTGTTCTAAATACTGAAGTGTAACGTTTTGAGCTTTTGTTGCACTAAAAATGAACTATACAACTAATTGAAAAAAAAGTGATACATACAATCATCAAGTCTGTGGATTAAAAATGTAACTTAACATAAACTGATTAACACAACTAATAAGGTATATTATTGATATCTAAATTGTTTCAGGGCATCTTATATCCTATGTCCGAAGATTCAAATCAGTTCAACTGGCCACGCATGCATCGCTCTGTATCGATGGGCCAGGCGGGGGGACTGAACCTTGCTAGCGCGCTTCATCCGCCAATGGCGCGCGATTTACACCCACAACCGAGTAATAATACTTTGTTGTTTTGAATAATTTTCGTGTTATAATTATCCGACCTGCATTTTAATGATATTTTTTACTCATTTGTCGAGAGTATTTTTTATTATTATTTTATACAAGATTTTTTGGATTTGAATGACCAGGCGGCCTCGCCTCTTTGATAGCCAAATGTGCGACATACGATATATTCCTATTGCGCCTCACAACTAACATTGTTATGTAAGGGTATTTCCGAAGTGAAAGCCTTTGATGTAAATGATTTGTAACATTTTCGAGACTAAATTAGCGTAGAATTTCTAAGGCATTTCCTTTTTTTAACACTTTAAATACCATGCTTTAAAAATAATTTCTTACCATATTTCATACTTTAGCTATTAGATATAATAAAGAGCTGGCTACGAATTTACGCCTTATTTTAATTCTGGCTAATTAAATGCGTCACTTATTTGAACTGGCATTAAATGTGTTAACAAATAGTCATAGTAAAATAAATGTAAATAAAGTTTGGACATGAAGTGAATATTATGAGATTAGAGATATGTGTTGTTAATATTTTTCTGTGGTCGTCTGCGCAGGCGCAGGTTCGTCTCTATTGTCTCAGCCTAGTGCAGCTTTACGACGCTTAGTTGGATGTGGCTCAATGACTGATAACGAAGTGTCGGCTTTCGAAGAACTCCAACTTGACCCTAATACTCTGATAAATAGTCCAGTTCTGACCTTCGTTTTGGCTAGGAGGGACTTACTCGCGCATAGGCAGAGAATGGACGCTACAGTCAGGATTAATATCGTCAGGGAATATGCTTTTCAGGTACGAATTTACACCACATCAACGTTTCATTCTACTTGAGTGGCTAACGATTACTTCATAATTTTTTTAAGATGTCGTAAAAGCTTATAACAAATGACCAGTAGTATCTAAATGAGAGCACTCGTGCTTCTAAGGATAATGATTACATTTTAAATGATGCTGATAGATACCATTTGTTAAGATACACTTATCTAACTAAAATTTAATATATTACTAAAATCCAGTTATATCGTCAAATTTTCATGATACTATGAGTAACATAGTCATATGTTAACTGGTATATAGTTGTGATACTTTCTTTTTACTATATTATATTTCATCTGTTTCTATAGTTTAACAATTTCATTGTAATTTTTCACCAATGGCTTTATGTGACTATATATTTTTTGTACGTTCTGAATGTGCGAATAGAAAATGCTTATAGTCTATCTTATTCGTTAATAGAAGATATTTCTATAGATGAAAGAAAAATAAAACGCTCGTCCGTAATTTTTAATTATAACCATAATAAATGTCTTATATTTTTTTCTCTATAGTATAGACTAAAATAGTATTCTTTTTCAGGCGCTGACCTGGCTTTTACGTTCAGCTACCCAACCGATTAGCGTACATGACATTATGTGGTGGTTCTGCACTGCACTGGATAAGTTTGCTAGAATGGTTCCACCACCAATGCTCGACGCCGACGAACATAAAGAGGTATAGTATAACAAATACATACTGATAAGATATATCGAATTATCGCGCCATACCAACAACATCCTCAGCACCATAGCTGAAAGATTTTGTGTGCGAAATTGTATAACGCTAATGAATATTTTAATTATTTATTGATGTAGTTTTATTGACACTAATCTTTAAGTATTTATTGTGATATATATTGTATGATTAAAATAAATAGCTTTTGCTTGATAGATAGAATTGCTCATTTTATGTTATAAAGTATTTATTCAAAGAACAACGCTTTTATCGAAGGACATATTTTTGAAAGAATTTAGATCATGTCCATAGATTATTTATGGTGAGAGATTTTAGATTATGAATGCCGTCATTAACATTACTAAGATATAATACTGTTGTCTCTTACAATTTTCGTGGTGTATCCGGTCAATATTTAAAATATTAGACCCATGCAACGACAATTCCACTTAAGTAGGATCCACTTAATCAGGATTGTGGTAAAGTGTGAGTACAGGGTGTAATGGTACCATGGTCTTCGAGGCCTATGTCAACCGCACCTTCAAGTCGGCGTACCTTGCTGAATAACAGACGAGGTCCTGGCGATAGTTTTCCTTTTGAGATTGGAGGGTCAAATGGCAGTCGTCCCCGTAAAAGCCAAAATCAGCTAAATGAAACAATGGATTAATTGACATTTAAGGGCTAGGGCACCGCCGCATAACTGCGCGCAAGCTTCACCCGGCTCTTGTGAGAAGTACTCAGTCAGAGAGTCTCACAGCTCAACATCGTCTTCTTGTCATATACCTCTGCGCTAAGCCTAAAGACACGCATGCCGCGCGCTTTCAGCACGAAATCATATGGTGGTATAGGATATTCATACAACGCCATCTAGTGCCAAACTAAGTTGCATAGCTCTTGTGTTATGGATACTAGACAACAGATCTACTACATATATACTTTTCTTCTGTAAATAAATACATATTATAATAGAACCACCCGTAAACACCCGGACGCTGGACGGGAATCGAATCCATTATCTCCGTAAGCGTACTGACGGAACGTCAGGTCGTCTATACTATAACTATGATCCGCGACGTACTTATGAAGCTAACCATACCTTAGAGGGCACTCAGAAACCGTGACGCGATGTACATAGACTGCATTTCAACAACTATGCGTGGAGTCAGACAAGAGGGCGTCCTCGTTCATCATAATAGCACTATCCTAACAAGTATGTTCAGAAAAAATTGAAGATAGAAAAAAGGAAGAAAGGCCTTGCCATGCGCTATGGGTCCCAATAAGAGAATAAGCTATAGCTTACTCTATAGACTACAGCTACCACTTTACGATAGCCGTAGCCAACCACTTTACAATAAGTTGGGATGGAGCAGAAGCTCATCTATAAGTTGATGCGCTCCAGGGTCAAAGCAGCATAGCATATTTTCGTTAAATACCGGTGTTCATATTGTTAATATTCGCAGTGAAGAAGAGATTGCGCTCATATTTCCACGAGCTGCTGAACAAGTAACACAAAGAGAAAAAGCAGCAGAAATTTTCCTCCGAATCAAGGCCACCGGCAACACCTTCAGAAGTCAAAAATTCACCGCACGAAGAATCCAAAAGCCGTTGAAGCCCTTTGAAGCCTGGACGGCGATGGGCTTTCTTGGTGTGGGCATCTTAACCGATCTTTTTAACCGGACACTCCTCACCGGTACGATCCGAGCTAAACTCCAGTCTTCAGAGGTCGGTGCAGGAGTGCGGCAATTACCGAGGTATTAAGGTCATGTCCCACACCATGGAGTTCTTCGAAAGGGTTATCGACTCTCGGATTCGATAGGAGAACACTGTCTCGGAATGTCAGTATGACTTTTGCCCTGGTCACGTGATCATTCATCCTGTTTTTGCCCTAGATCAAGAACACAAAGACTAATACAAGACAAAGGATATACCTCTGCATTGCCTGTTTCTGGGCATGTAGAAAGCCTTCGACTGTATTCCTCGTGCGATAATCTGAGGATAACCCACCAAGGGTTGATCCTTATAATATATGTATTATTTTACGTTATATAAAGTGTGGGTTGACCATTGATGGTGTAGAACTTAATAAAAATGAGCATTATCATTTTAGCACTTGGAAAATCAACGTTATACGGTGCCTACTCCCTCTACTTCGGCTATATGCCCAGGCGGTAAGGCAGCAGTCGGCGCCAGGACGGCATTCCACATTTTGCTAGCTGCTGTTAGTATGCTTGCACCTTCTTTACGGCCTTCCAGCGCTGTAGGATTGCAGGCCGTCAGATGCTGGGCTTTGCATTATTCGCAACATGACCGCAGTTTCCTACATAGGTAAATAACTATAACTACTATTACCTGTTACTTTTTTTCTGTTATTTCTCTTTGTTTCCCTTTTCCTTATAAAACCATAATAAGATTATCTCTTATCGATCAAAAATATGGATACTGCTTGCTGTATTAGCTGCAAATATTTTAATATTTATTCCACATATTTCCCCTTGTGCTTCTGCACTCATGGAAAGGTCGATCTCAAGAAGCATCACTGTAAAAAGGTGCACTGATTGTTTTATGACTACGCCTTGTGTTCACGACCTGACATGAAAGCTTCTGATGCACTCGTAAGAAGGAAAAATATACATCATTCTACGGGTATGAATTATAAAATACATATACCTAAAGGTAATAAAGATATGAGTTTTTTTCATAAAATATTAATATATGACTATAAAATATAGTTTGTCGTTTCACAGATACAAATAAGACACGTTCAGTAATAATTAACTAAGACTATGAAAACTAAAATGTAACTAAGTTTACGCCAGTTCTTGATATTAGTTGTATTTCTTTATGCTACATCGCGTATGGGATGTAGCATAAAGAAATATAATGAATACACATATCTATGTATATAGGTCGCAAGTATTTAGCGTGATTAGCCGAATACTGTCCCATTCCGAGGACGGCTCCTACGATGAGGCTCTTCAGGGCGCTGTCAGAGAAGCTTACCCGAGCTATATCAAGGTACACACGCATTTACAATTTTGTGTTTTTAAATTATTACTATGTGTATTAAGACTAAAAGCTACACATACAATGATTATGTTAAAGATGTGTGCAGTGTAGTAAACACACCATATAAAACTATAATAGGTTGACACTCAACTCTTCGATTCTATTTACCAATGAATATTTGATCTGCCAAATATTAATATGCATATGTATTTATATGCAATATAAATCTTCTTAAGGTAAATATCATTAAAGGCGTAACACATAAAAAATACAGATGCGGTAATAGCAATATTGTTTTGTATAAACTATGTCTGATAATCAGGAATCCATACTTCAAGAGAGCTACAATATATTTTCTATATTGGATGCAATTGAAAATATTCTAAACTTGCAGGAGAAGTTCGTATGGAAATGCGCTGACGTGACGAACTGGTGTTATATCACCGTTTCCTCCCGCCAAGCAATGGCTGGAGCCCTTGTAGATGGAAGCACCGAGACCTTCTGGGAATCTGGTGATGAGGATAGGAACAAGGCCAAGTGGATCCAGATTACGTATCCGGGTGGTCCCAATCCTTACGATTGCCCACATATTGTATGCCTCCACATTGACAATACAAGAGATACATCAGTAAGCATAAATAATAATTTATTTCGTTAAATATTTTTTGTATGGCATTAGTATCTTTTTTGGCAAAAATAAAATGTTATTTAAACAAATAATAAAATAATAATAGATAATAATAATAAAAGATAAACATCTTAGTTGATATTCTGAGAAGAAAAATTTGTGTTGAAATATTTTTCACACATTGATGCTTTTGTTTTAGAACAAGACTGTTCTAGTGTCATTCCTATACAGCGGTGGTTCGGCTGAAATGTTCCACCTGCAAGACTTTGAGGTAGACCCCAAGAGTGCTCAGTGGATCTGTTATACATTACCAAGTAAGTTATTTTTCTTCCGACTTTAATTCAACTGCACTACAACAATTCGACTAAATTTTGACGATAAAATTTGTATTATTTTCAACATTACTGGCCAAATTGCTTAGAATGTGGAATGTTATAGGAATGACGAGTCCAGCGGTGCGCATACGCTGCGAGATGCGCGGCCCTGAAGCAGCAGTACGCGTGCGCCAAGTGCGTGTGCTGAGCGCGCCCGGACCACGCCCGCAACCTGAAGCCACGCACAGCAGCGTTATACACGCGATGTCCGAAGCTGACACGTTGCGTGTTTTCCGTCTTCTCACTTCTCAGGTAAAATAAGTGTACGAAATTTTTAACCATTTGTTAGATTATCAGATTATGCATTATACGTATATTGAATTTAAAAAAAATACGGTTTGTCTTCACGATCTATGATATGAACAACTTACCGTGTATCGTTTAACAGGTGTTTGGTAAACTGCTTAAATGGGACAAGAGTGCACGTGAGTCAGAAGATGAAGCTGCAGCTGCGGTAGAAGACGTCGCAACAACTGACGACAGCGATTTGCGTGAACACGTTGTCGGTATACTATTCGCTGGACACAAACTGACTTCGTTACAGAAACTAGTAAGTCCAATAATAACATCGCTGTAGTTAGACGTTGCTGGATTCGTCAATTTTGAATGCTTTTATTTACGGCGAATCAACACGCTATTCACACGAATCAAAAGAGTAAGTATAATAACTCTTGTTAAGTGTTTATATATAATATAATATATAAGAAGATAATATAATCTAAGTGGATGAAGCGAAACAAATATGTAAGGATCGTAGCAAGTGGAAAGAAGAGGTCTCTGCCTACCCCTATGGGAAAGAGGCCTGATTTTATGTATGTATGTATAATCTAAGCTACGCTGATGATTCTCGCACAGAATCTCGCACGAAAATTCTATTGTCTGGTCTAGAAACTATCAGCCTCAAATTCGGACTTGCTATCAACAGACACAAGACGAAAATGATGATAGTAGACCGGGCTGAGCAAAGTGGAGACAACTTAAACAGCGTTGCTAACTGTGAAATGGTACAGAGCTATATCTAACTCCGCTCTACTGCATGCGGCTTTTTTTATCTGTACTATGTAGTACTTTTAAGGAGACAATGCTAGCAATTAAATTAAGTATATGGTGTTTTGGTCTTCACAAGTTAACCCTTAGAGCGCGAACCGTCGATAAATCGACTCTCGGACTTGTCGTAGCGCGCGCATCATAATGTTTATAATAAGTTAATAACATTTATATTTATAAATGGTTATTTAATCATTTCAAATATATCCCTTACACATAACAGAAAGAATTACGAGAACCCATCTACATTTGAGGAAAACATTTAATAAGATACTTTTTTCATAAATCCTTTCGCAATTTATGCAGAATATGTGAAAATTAGCATAGCACTAAAAGGGTTATACAGAACATAAAAACATTGTTATAGGTTATGAGCCACATAGTTACCGCAATCGGTATCGAAGCTGCGCGAGTACGCGATGACTGGGAAACCGCATTGCTGATTGCCGAAATGGCTGCGGCCGAACGCAAAAGGAAGCAAGAGATGGAAAACAATGTTGAGGAAGAGGAGAAACCGAAGAAAGAGGAAGAACTAGCTCCTCGTCAAACGCACATGCAAGATAGCTATTCCTTTGAGATATTATCTTTGGTAAGTAATTGTGTATCTTATGATGAGAGTAGTGTTCTTTCTTTTTCGATTGTGGAGTTAATAGTATATTATTCGATTCATAATTCATTGAATATTTCCACAGTTTGTTCTATGAAAAACAATTCTTCAAAATTTAAAATTTTTGTTAGTTGCATTCTAATGGAAATTGGTCGAAAAATGTGAATATATGTATGTATGTATATAATATAATTGAAACTGCAATACTACTCGACTGCTCTTTTTGCTAATTTTAAAACAAAATAACTTTATCATAAGACAACATCATCTACCGTTTAGAAGAAGAAAGTAATTAATCTCAAAACAGCATGTTGCGTATGCAATTAAATAAAATTTAAATACTAGATTGGCATCTCGCCCAGCAGAACACTTTTGAAATAATTGTAAAATTAATTAAAACAATAACGCTTGTCATTAATTGTGTATGTGTGAAAATTCGGGTCTCCATTTAAAGAGTTTACAGTACTAGTATTAAACTCACATCCTTGACAGGTTGGTCGGTTGCACATACTTGATAGTCAGGTTTCCTCATGATGTTTTTCTTCAGAGTCTCACCCTGACGTGAGACGGAGTTGGAACCCTTGACCTCTGCAAGCATAATGACGTGCCTAAGCCGTAACGCCACGTAGGTCGTCAAATGGTCACCGGTTGATGCAATATCTTCATATATTTTGCACCATATTAGACATAATATAACATGTCTTCAGATTAATAATGAACAATATTTATTATCTTCTAGCTGTTGGCACTTAGTGGAAGTGAAGTGGGCAGTGCTCAGCTGGCCCAAACAACAGAACTGCTAAACGACCTGCTCGCTCTGCTCCATACTGGAAGCGAAAGGGTTCAAAGACAGGTATATATAAATATACAGGATGACTTTGACAAAACCGTCCAAATTTTTTTTACGCACTAAACATCATTTAAGGAACCCATTTTTGAAAAAAAAATGTATGTCAAATTTTCACTTTCAATTTGCCTTAGGGCTTTCGTCACGTAGTCAGTATCTTTTAAGGAAATCTCCTACTTTTTAGAGCAATGTTCAAATATGGCGTTTAATTTATACTTATACCTATAAGAATGCACTTTTGACGTCACGTAGTATGCGCTACAGTAATAAACATAAATATAAGCCAAGTTAATTATTGAAGTGAAAACTTCTTTAGCATCGTTGTGATCTGAAACTCGATGAAACGGAAAAAATGACACTATTTTTTTGCTCCAGTAATACTAACCTTATTAATAATGGCCTATTCTATAATGTAATTTTTGCTTACTTATACATATCTATTCGAATTGCGACTTTATTACAATGAAATACAGTTAGTTTTTTTCTTTATAAAGAATCTACTTTGGGAACTAATTTAATTTAATTTTAAACAGTTTTTGGAAAATTTGAAAATCGTAAACTTTAGTTAACTTCAATACTTTAATAATTACACTCCAAAATTTCTAGCGGATTGTAACTAATAGGTTGGGGCTCTGGGTTCCGGATCGGTCCGGGTTCATATCCAGAGTTGCATAACTCCAAAAACTTTTCCTTTTCTGTTTATGTTTTTAACTTAATATAAATTTAGAATAAATTTTTAGACATATTTGTAAACATCAAACTTAATAACTTGGTTAATTTAACGGGTAAACCGCTTGGGTTTACCCGTTAAACTAACTCTTCGATTTGGTCTTTGGGTATTGGATCCGCCTGAGTTCGAATCTTGACTCATTGACGTTTTTCTTTTTATATTAAAGTTTACATTTTCGAGGTTTCACTTCTATCACGTGTGAACTGCACGCATGTTATTTATTTCATTTGAGATTTTGAGCTTAATTGACATAGCATACATTTACTGTCAAGGCTAACCTTTCATGACATGGAAACTTGTATATACCCTCTGTGATCTAGTAGTTGAAATAGTTTAAAATCACGACAAAAAAGGTGCTATAAATATTGTTTAAAAAGTCTTTGAGTTTAAAAGCATGCAGTATAAATCTTATAATAATTTTTTAACATCCTGCCTGTTATACATTATTGAACACCGTATTTATGATTTATTATGTGAAAACTAGTGGGGGAGGTTGGGGTCTTGCCATATACTACAGATGGTCAACAAAAGCATGGAAAGGGGAGGGTAAAGAATTTGCAAAAGTACGTCACGCAGTATGGGTAGCTTCCCCGTCTGCTAATTACCGTAGCTTCATCATCATAATCCAAGCGTTAAATCCTGGTTACAACCCAAACTTCAGCTTAGGTGCCCGGGCTCCGCTTTCCGACTTCCTTCTTCTTTTCGCACGGTCTTCGGCATTATTGGTAGTGACGCCATTGGCACGCATAGCACGCTTTACGATGTTAAGCCAGCATTTTTTGGGTCTACCCCTCCTGTTATTAGCTAGTTACCGTTGTAGTAGATTATTCTAATAAAGTAATTTATTTTTCAGGTCATATTTTTACTGCAACGTATGATTATGGAAGTATCTCCTCAGAAAATGATGTCTGTCCTCAATAAGAAGGATGGTATTGGAAAGTAAGTAGTACATTTATGAAATATATTTTATTCAAATAAATTCGTTTGCGATCGTACGTAAATTATTTGTAACATGGTAAACATTATTTTTGAAGTTAAACTTTTTAACAAACGATTTAAAAATTGGATGAAACTAAACTAATGACACCAAAAGGAGACAAACACATTCAGAAAATAAGATTTCGCCTGCGAGAGAATGAGATAGAATACAAGCATACATGGTTTTCTATAATCTTCGTCTGCTCTTTATTCGGATTGTCGTAGCTTATTCGTAGCATATTTACGAATACATGAAATGTACTCTGTTTTTCTGAAGTTTCACTTCTGCCATATGTGAATTGCACACACACTTTTTTTAGGGTTACGCTTATGGACCATTTAGTATGTTACTTGGCCAAAGCCATCGTTGTCCAAGTAAAAGTGAAAGGGGCGGGTGCCGCTGCCCCTTGGTCGGTGAACATGGCAGCCAGCGTCGTACCCCAACCACCGGTAACTTGGTTCATGAAGGGAGAAACAACTAGAAAACTCGCACAATTAGTAGCGAAGTTGCTTACTGATTTGGCCGAGGTGAGTTTTGATATATATTTTTATATCATCGGTTATAGAAATGTAGTACTTTACGTACTGTAGGTAGTACTTTTTTAAACTGATTCATTTTACTAAATAATAAAATATCTCCAGATAAAAGGTTGCCTGGAAAAGATTGCTTTAAGCGATAAGACCGCCTATTCTGTATTAGTTGTAATAATTTTTATGTTTGTAGATAAATTGAGTATAGAACTAAGAATGGCCTATGTTTGCGCCTGAATTGAAATTGTAGGCAATATTGATAATCAATTATACCACTAGATGGCGCTTATCTTATTAGCTCACGCAAACATTGCCCAGTGATGCATTGTATACCTAAATCAGAATTAAACGCTTCGACGAGCCTCTTTTTTCTTTACCTTCAATAAAATCAAATCTTGCAAGAAACACTCTTTTACATAGATCTTGTCTTGAATATAATAAATTTTACACCAGTGTAGACATTTTTTGCTCTAACATTGTAAATTATAAATCAAAAATAATCGAATTATGCAAATGACTAAAGTATTAAGTTTCGATCTCTCAATTTATATTTTTAATTTATGACATTACTATTATTCTATTAGACGATGTAATAATGTGTATTAACTTTAAGTGGAAACTTTACTGATTTATTAATTTTTATGTTATCTTTATATGGTGATTTATTGTAATTGTATGTTTGCCAAATAAATAAAAAAGAGCTTTGCGCTAAATTTACTATAGCTCATAAAAGCATGATATTTCCTTTAGAAAATTATGGCTACTTGATGAAAACGTACGCCCTGTCTTCTTCTTGTAACCTAGCCGTGGTATCTCGTGGTATTTTGGTTCTCTACTAATATTTCGAAGTATTTAATAGCTGAGAGAGATGAAACAGTGAAATAAGTCCACAACATGGCTAAACTTTGTAGTACTTAAAATTTAATTACATTTATGTTGTATTTTAATTACGTCTATCTGCTTGACAACTATTACAACAAATTTATGTTCATGAAAATGAAATACTTGAAAAATTCACGTTGTAAAATATTTACAGGATAAAATTACCCATGCATGGGGTATAGAGACAAGATCAGCGCTGGCCAATTATGTCGTGCAAGTCTCCCAGTTATCAGAAGGGGACAGGCGCCCGGAGCAGTGCATGGCGGGGCCGACTGTGTGGATGGCACTTGCTGCACTGTGTGTCTGCGAACAATCCCACATTGAGCTGTAAGTATTTGTACTTCATGAATTCATCCTATTCACTATTCTAGTATAAAAATACTAAAACATAAATTACAAATCAGATTTAGATATTGCAGGAGCGTCTTAAGTTTCTACAATTACTATTTATAAGCTCAGAATCGTCAGCGTTGGTTGACACCAATCAAATCTATCACGTTCACGTTTATATTAACGTATTTAAACAAACAAGAATTAAAAGAACGAAATAATCATAAATTAAACTTAAATTTACACAAACTAAATCACTGCACTTAAATGATTTTGAAGCCGGATTTCGACGATTCGTCGTGAATGTGGTCTACCGGCGATTCTCGCTTAATAAAGTCTATGCTTCACTTCCAATGAAAGAAACATCAGTGATAGCATGTCAGTCTAAAGGTGGATTTATATTTGTCTGACGTGTCGTGTCGTGACGCGTCAGAAACATATGGTTTCATACATTTAGGACAGACGACAGAACGCGTCACGACATACTAAATGTGTCCCTGACCATATTAAATGTATGAAACCGATATGCTTCTGACGCGTCACGACACGACACGTCAGACAAATGTAAATCCACCTTTTCTGACGTAGATTGACAGCAAATATCGTTCATGATGGCGCCGTCATATTTATTATTATATTTATTTACTTAAAAGATCATCACCAAATGCCTCCTACCACCAGAGCTGTGAAAATTGTTACTTTAGACGATACTACTATTTGTTTCCTTTATATTTTGTAAATACATACAATGTAGCAAACATGAAAAACAGCCACCTTTGAATGCTAAATATCTTTGAAAGACTTGCTATATTCCGTAATTATATGTACATTCGATTTTTTATTTAGTCGTCTGTAAGTTTAATATTGATTTAACCTTGCTTGGTCATAATCATTATGTATAACAACTCTTTCATACTCAGTTTACTTTAACTGTCATGTTGATAACACTCAATGGTTTGGGTTGAGTTGTTCTGATCTTCATCTAAATTGTTCACAGTCTATTTACGAGGCATAAATCCTTCGTAAACATTTGATACTAGTAAAATAATAGTATTAAATAATTTATTAGTATATTGTTTTTAATATTTTTTTATTAGCGCACACGAATTGACTGGAGAAGGCCGTCAAACACGGCGAGATGAGAACGATTCGCGTCCATTCTGCGCGAATCACGATGACGAATCCACCATCGCGATGATCGACTGCAGAACGTGCGGGCCGCTGTGCACTGAATGTGATCGCTTCTTGCATCTCAATAGACACGCTAGAACTCACCATAGACAGGTTTGTATTAAATACTGGGACCTAATTATCTACAGCAGATGATATGAATAGCAGACAGGCTGGCGGCCCACTTTATATTGAGCAATTACCGTCGCCAACGGATGTTTGCGTCGCCAGGAGCATCGCCAACACGCTGCCGTCCACCAAAGGGAACTGGAACCTGACTTATTTATACCGGAACACAAGGTTATTGCCCTCCAGACGGGCTTGGAGTCCAACCTAGCTAGGATTGTTTTATCTTCATTTGCGATAGGCAATCGCGGGTCGCACGTGTCTGTATTACTCCACTCCTGTACGGAGAACTATGCTTGTCAATAAAATAGCCTCTTAAAGGGGAAATCGACGTCAAAATCCTCGTTGTATTCAATAACATTATCCTCAAAAGAATGCATAAAAATTAAAATCACAACAAACGCAAGACATGATGTGCGATAATTATTAAATGAATTAGGGAACGCACCCATACCACGCGACCTGTTTTTAATTATGTTTACCCCTCCCCTCCCCTCTCCCCTCGGTGACCATCCGTAGGGTATGAGACCCCATCTCCAGTTTTTACGTAGTGAATCATACGTACATATAATACAATATTTATAATGGTTTTTAAATTTTTTTGCAAGCAGTAAGTTAAAATATAATTTGGCTTACATTTTTATTTATTTAATACAGCACCTGCCGTGTGATGTGCGTAAAGTACATGCATACCTATGGTTATAAATAAAACTTATATTTGAATATAGCTCGAAAAACCACGAGATTTCCTTCATAGACTACGTGACGAATACCTAAGCTCCTAACCTCCCCCTTATGATCAAGCATGGTACTTTAAAGCTCAGCCTTTGAAAGGGTCACGTATTGTTGGGATGTTGACTAAATGATGTTATAGTATATGTTCAATGATATTCATCGTGTTAGAAGTGTAACGCGAAGTTTAAAATTGATAGTGAATAAATAAATCAATAAATAAATGATTGCGCTTGTAGATCTGCAAGGAGGAGGAGAGCGCAATACGCGTAGACATACACGAGGGCTGCGGACGGGCTAAACTGTTCTGGTTGTTATTACTCATCGACCGACGAACGTTGAAGGCTTTGGCTGAATTCAGAGGGATGGAGAATGGCGTTTTTGACCGCAATACTGCCGGTGAGGGACTGTCCACAAGTCAAGTGCCTGGATTGGCCGGCACGTGCAGATTTTGTGGTACCAGAGGAAACACCGGCCTGTTAGCTATTGGCAATGTCTGCGCTGACCAACAGTGTCAGGTTTGTAATTTTTCAAAGTACTTCAAAGTATTTGCAATCTAGTTTTATTTGTTTTGTGACGTGTAACGTTCTGATAGTGTTTCTAATTTTTGCGTTACCTCCGACGACGAGATGGCTTTCGTGTTCGGAACGCCTTAAGATGCCCCGGGTTCGATTCCCGTCCTGAGTCTGCGTGCATATATAATATGTATTTATATTCAAAAGATTAAGAAATGTGTGTAGTATAATAGTTATATAATTGTTAATATGGTGAAATGTAATATTATATTTACAATATTAAGTATTATTATAAAAAAATTTAAATAAAATTTGCCGATCTATCTAGGAACAGTATTATACCGTGCTTGTCGGTCGTCTTACCCCATGTGCAGGGGAGATAGGGCGTCGAGGTGAATCTCTTTGATCTGACATAAACTTGGGGGCGACTACCCCCCAGTGGCGTGGAGTGGGCCGCCGGGGTACGCACACCTAGTGCATCTACTACCTTCCAGAGGGAATAGCCACCCCTTTTCTCCTTATTATAGGGAAATAGTTAATGAACTATTATTCACATGTAGGAGTACAGTCGCGACGCTTGCAACCGCGTGTTGAGATGCAACCATCTGTGCGGCGGGGTGCGCGGCGAGCGCGTTTGTCTACCGTGCTTGTACGGCTGCGTGAGCGATGATAAAGCCGTACCCCTGCGTCAGGACGCCGACGACATGTGCATGATATGCTTCACTGATCCCCTACAGTCCGCGCCCGCTATACAAGTAAGTGGAAAATTGCCTTTGCTACCATTAATTAATTAGACCTCTATTATTACATCTGCATACACTTTTATCACCATCAGAATTATCAAGGTCATTTGTTACTAGAATAAAATCGGGTGTCCAATTGTGGAATAGAATCAACCTAAATCACAGTACCATAATAATTTTGACCTCCCTAGTCGCAAACAACTAAAGATTATGAAAATACTTAAAAACTCCATTATTACTTCGTCTTCAGTTTCAAAGTTATAACTGAAGTTACGTCTGTAAAACAAATTCACCTTATAATAAAATTCTCTATATCGATTTATTATGGTAATGGTTTTTTGTGCGAAATCGATATTTTTTATTTCACATTAACTTGTAATATCAATAACATATAAAAAATAAAATTAAAGAAATTCATTTTACAATATTTTATTAAAAATTGTATATTAAATATGAATTCAATAATAATATTATCAATGATAATTATAACAAATGGAAAAAATTCATTGCGATTGATTGGCGGACGAGAGGCGGTTGAAGGCAAATTCCCTTACGTGGTCCGAATGGAGGTCATTGTAATTACTTCAGTACCGAAGCACAGTCACCTGTGCACAGCAGGCGTTTTGACTCCATCGTGGACATTGACAGCGGCGCACTGCATAGATGGCTTGAACGTTTTAACTCGGAAAAGTCGGCCAAGTAGAACTATAAAAGGTGTGGTAAGGTACGGCTCCGTGCATGCCAGCCCGTGGCACAATGATACAGCCAGCGATATACTGTCCACCGTAAAACATCCAGCCTACAGCGATGTACGTGTTTTCGACTTATACCTGCGATGCGATGTTGGTTTGATTCAAACTGAGCCTATAGTATTGAAGAGTTACGGTAAATTAAGCGGAATGCATTATTCAACTTTGTTTGGTACTGAATTTAACGTTTTAGGATATGGTATCATGCGTGTAGGAGATAACGTAAATGATACTCTGATTCTTCGAACGCCTCTTCAAATTCTCGATGTAATCGTGGTAAAGTGTGATTATACAAATTTGTATCCAGGCATTTGTGCTGCCAGATATTGTACGAATTCAGTCACAGCATGTGGAGACGATTCCGGGGGACCGGGAGTACACTTTTCTGGTATTATAAGTGTCATCTCTGTAGGTGTAAACGATTGTCTCAGGGGACACAACACACGCCTTTCGTATTATGTAGTTGGTTTGACAGCTATTAGTCCTTACCTTAATTGGATCTCTAGTGTTATACGTTAAATTTGATTTAAACTTAATAACGTTATATTTCGAAGAATTACAGCTTTTATATATGTCGTTTGTAATGTAATTTTTTGCTTTACGATAACTTTTATCTATGATTTTATATTAAAAAAGAAAAGAGATGAAATTGTATTTTACATTCATTATTTTAACCTACTACTTCCCTATCAAAAAAAATCTGCTATAATGACGGGGTACATAGGCTTAGTAGTTAATGTAGTAATGTATAGTCATGCCACTTCTGCTTAAATTCTGTAGCAAATCTCGAGTGGGTAGGTCGGGGGCTAATGTAAACACAACATCGTTTGTTGTCAAACTATAATAAAATATTTAAAAATACTATAAGTTCAGTGATTACTATAGAAATATATATACACTTCAACGATCACCCTAAAAATAAAGTATATATATTATAGTGTAGTATTTATTATATATAAGTACAGTATATTATAGTGTTACCTGAACTTAATATTTGTGATAAACGAAATTACAATAAAAACAAAGTTTAAAATTATGTGACAATGCTAGTACAAATATTCAAATAAAACATATTACCGTGAAGAAAACACTGAATAATAATAGTATAACCGATTAAATACAGCATGCATTTAATTGAAACCTTTACAATAATTCATATTTGTATACCAGTGAAGTGTGAAGGAATGGACAGTCGTGGACTAGTTTCAGTAAATATGAGCACGTATAGCATAAACAATATTTGCTGGATATGACAAAGTATTTTAAATGCTTACGTTAGCAGATGCATGGCGCAATCGGACTATTTTAATACAAAACTTTACTTAATACTTAAATTAATCAAATGGATTCATCAATTCAAATTTGATATTCGATTCGATACAGCACTATTCGTCAAGGTATGCGTGCAACTAAATGCTAGATAGTACAAGTTCTAGCGAACCTGGATTGTCTGAAGATGAGGACGAAAATCCTATGCTAATAATTCAACTAAAAGCCCATATATTGGATTTAACACAAGCTGGATAGTACTAACTAGGAGATTAATACTTTAATAATAGAAAATAAAAATCTTAAAACTATTAATGAAGATCTCATTTACCCAGATGGACTCAAAATATCCATAATGAAACTGCTACATAAAAAAGGTGACAAAGAGTGCATATGAAACTATAGGCCGATTGCAATAATTTTTACATTTTCTAAGAATTTTGAGAAATATATTCAAAAGGCAGACTATTTCGAACAACATAATATTTTATGCAATGAGCAAAACGGTTGTAGAAAAAATATATAAACGGCCATATACGAATTTTATAAAATCATTATAACATAGCTAGATAAAATAACACCGGTCTGCGCCATTTATTGTGATACTAGCTGTACCCGCGACTCCGTTCGCGTGGAATAGTGACTCTGGGTAGCATTTTTTGGATATATCTTATGGTTTATTTTGGATTACAAATTCTATAAACCCTAAAATATAAGTAAATGAAATATACAAACTGCGTTCGAACCTATTAAAGTCCAGCCTAAGCTGAACCCTATTTTATATGATTGATGAAATAAATCTAAGGTCAACTTAAATTGGATTCTAACTATAAAATCCGAAACTGATCACTTTTAACTAAAACCATTTTTTTTCCTAAAATAAAAGTAGCCTAAGTTACTCCTTGTTGCATCAGCTATCTGCCAGTGAAAGTCCCGTTAAAATCTGTCCAGCCGTTTCAGAGATTAGCCGGAACAAACAGACAGACAAAAATTGTAAAAAAAATTGTTTTGGTATACGTACCGTGTATACATCCAAATGCACTTAGTAAAAAGCGGTTATCTTTATATTACAAACAGACCCTCCAATTTTATCTATTTGTATAGATGACGCAAACTTTTTACTATGTGATCATGAAAAATTACTTAATAAATTAGTATCATATGAAATAAGAGTTAATGCTTATATGTAATTTAATAAAATCGTACTTAAGTAACCGCCTAGAAATAAACAATATTAATAGGATTGATCTCCTCCTCATGTGCCTCTCCAACTAGTGAAGGTTGGCAGTCAGCTCTGCATATTTCACCCGGTCCCTGGCGAGGTTGAAAAGCTCCGCGACACTTGTGATTCCGGTCCATTCCCGGATATTGCGTAGCCACGACTTCTTCCTACGTCCAACAGCTCTTCTTCCGGCCACTTTGCCCATCATTATCAATTGAAGAAGCTCGTATCTGGAGTGCCTAAGTACATGACCGAGGTAGGCAACCTTTCTTCTTTTGATGGTCTGCATCAGTTCGCGTTTCTTCCCAGCTCTACGAAGGACCTCAACATTCGTCACCCGATGCGTCCAACTTATGGCCAACATGCGTCTATATGCCCACATTTCAAATGCTTCTACACGTTTCCGGAGTTGCTCTTTAAGGGTCCAGGCCTCACATCCGTATAGAAGTATGGGCCATATATAGCATTGGAGTAGACGAGTGCGCAAAGATATTTTGAGGCTGCGACTGCAAAGTACCTTTTTCATGTTGTTAAAGGCACTACGGGCGATTTCAATGCGGGTTTTTATTTCAGTGTCACTGTCCCAGTTTTCATCTACCCACGTGCCCAGATACTTATATTTACGTACCCGTTCCAACACCTTGCCCTCCACAGAAATCACAGGGTTTATAGCCTCTTTCTTTGTGACAACCATGATTTTCGTCTTGGAGACATTCATACGCAGTCCCGCCCTCAAACTACACTCATTAACACGGTCAACAATTTGTTGCAATTCAGCCTCTGTGGGAGCTATCAGGACTGTGTCGTCCGCATATCTGAGATTGTTGACTATACGCCCGTTAATCTTGATGCCACAGTCAAGCCCTTCCAGTGCTTCAGCGATAATTGTCTCCGAATACAGATTGAAGAGTGTTGGTGAGAGCACACACCCCTGCCGAACGCCTCTTCTGATCTCCACTTCATCAGTTTCTTCACCATCCACACGGACAGTCGCTGTCTGGTTCCAGTACAGGTTTTGGATGATACGTACATCTTTGCCATCTAATCCAATGTCGTTCAAGATTGCTATAAGACGATCGTGGAGCACTCGATCAAACGCTTTTTCGTAATCGATGAAACAAAGGAAAACATCCTGCTGCATATCTTTGCATTTTTGGACCAAAACCTGTACAGCAAACAAAGCCTCTCTTGTTCCTACTCCAGCTCTAAATCCAAATTGGCCGTCCCCCAGCTGTTCATCACACCGAACTCTTATGCGTGCATGAATAATGTTAAGAAACAGTTTTAATACTTGGCTCATAAGGCTTATCGTTCTGAACTCTTCACATCTCTTTGCGTTCTTCTTCTTAGGCAGTGTGATAAAAGCCGACCTCAACCAATCGGCTGGTAACTGTCCCGAGTTGTAAATAAGGTTGAAATTAAAACTAAAAGAGAAATAAAATATCAGTCTAAAACTTGAAAAGCTTTGTACGGCGTGTCTCATGGTAGTGTTCTATAGACGTTGTTAAGGGTCGTTTATGTACACACAGCTCAAATAGGTACTAAGTTGATGCAAAAATGGCACCTCAATTTTTTTAATAAAATACCTCGAAAATATAATAAAATAATTAAAGGTTAATATGATTACATTTAAAGGACTAGTAAAATTTATTACAAAATAGACAATTTACTAAATGAAAAATTTTGATTGTGTCTATTGATAATAATAATTTCAAAAGGAAAGTTCCGAATAAATAAACTAGAGCAATGACCGACGGTGGTCATTGCTCTATGCGAGCAAAGCGGCATTATATTTACGCGGGAGTGACAGAGACAGATAATAACAGGTCAATGGACGAAATCCTTCCTGCTCGGCGTCCGGAGTATACCAAGAAACCCACGAAGATGAAGTGGAGAAGAAAAGTCTGAATTAGGTCTTATGGGTTGCGACCTGCATTGAACGTTAATAAGATAATGGCGATGACGAATTGCTGGAAAATATGTAGATTTTTTTTTTATTAATACATTTTGTTTATTTCCAGTTGGCGTGCGGCCATGTGTTCCATTTGCACTGTTGCAAGAAAGTTGTGATCAACAGATGGAATGGACCGAGGATAACCTTCTCGTTCGCACAGTGCCCTATTTGCAAGGTAAGCACATTCACTTCCTTCTCTGCGTCTCATTAAGTTGACCGCCTCCGCGTTAGTATAAGAATGATAAACCTAATATTAAGATCCGTCTTAAATCTTTACTACTTTTTTTAGGTTGACATGATCCACTGGACTCTGGAGGAGTTATTGCAACCCATAAGAGATCTTCGCTCGGAGGTGGAAAAGAAAGCTGTAATGAGGCTTGAATACGAAGGATTGGCACTGCCGGAAGGGACATGCAGTCAGCTCGTGTCGGACGCTGTGAAATACGCCATGGAGCGATACGCTTACTACTCCTGCAGCAAATGCAATAAAGTGAGTTTATACTTCCTATAAATAAAGTCATGCAGCAGCACCACCTAGATCTTCGGGTAGGTCAAATAATATATTTGTTATCACATCGTGATCCAGACTTGTGGACTTGTGGAGTGACGCCGAAAGACCGCGTTAGGAACTCTAGCATTAGCGGCAGCCTTCATGTCTGTGACATTGCGGATAAATTTCAGGAGTGTCGCCTTCGCTGGTATGGCCACGTTTTACGGCAACCGGCTACTTACGTGGGGAACAAATGTCTGGCCATGCCGCCACCGTCAGGCCCCGGCAGGAGAGGTAGACCCAAAAAGTGCTGGCTTGACGTCGTAAAGGATGATATGCGTGTCAATGGGCTCACTACCAGGGATACTGAAGATCGTGCGAAGTGGAGTAGAAAAATTCAGAAGGCGGGTCCGCTTTCGAATCGAGAGTTTGGGTTGCAACCGGAATTCAACGCTAAGGTGATGATGATGATGAATGTAAACGCTATGGCATTTGGAAATAATTTTGATCGAGTGTCTTTTGCTGATGGAATAAATTTGATTAAAATTGGTTTGCATCGGTCACAATCATTCAGGTCACGATGAGTGACTATCGTGTTATCTCTTCTATAATCCTGAATGGAAGAAAGTAGAGTTACCAATCAAGGGAGAAAACCCTTTCATCGGCTTAACAACACGACATGATAGAGTTGAAATGTCTAATTACAAACCTGGAAACAATGAAAAGATAGTTGAAAGGAACGGAAAAAATAAATGTATTATGAGGTGCATTTCCTACGCTAGTTAGTTAAACAGACATTTGATATACCAAACAAAGACGAATGATAATTTGGTTCCTACAAAGTTGTAAGTGGATTTTGAGTGTGCGCCTCTCTTCTAAGAAACGCAACCAGTTCCTGTAGGAAACATTGTAGTGTAAGAAACTTCGAGGTCAAACGTACTTTGCTAAATAAACTCATTAATGTTCGGTCTCTACTATAATCCATTCTCCAAAGAGCCACAAGAATATAGATGAAGTAGATATGGCCAAGATGGTTTACAAGATTACGTAAGCAAGAAAATGCGTTTTAGGACACGTTACAAATATAATACCAGCAATAATCGGAAAACACAACAACTATGTAGGTATTTAGTAAACAGCACGTCTTGTAATTGGATCAAACTCAAAATTATGGTGACTATTATTACTGTCCACACGACACCTAAATAATAATAAAAAAAGCACGTAAAAAGTTATACTTCTTTGGTGTAACAGAACAAAAATAGCTGAAGATTTCATTACATAATATGAGACAACTTATTGTTTGTAAAAGAAATGATAAATTAATAAAATAAAAAAGAATACATGCCGACAATTAACCTCAATTCTATAAACTCACTTAAATTTTGTTTTAAAGTTAAAATTCATCTTTATTACGAATTTTTACAATGGCTTATTTTTACAATACAATCATTCAACGCCATATTTTTTCCAAACGCGCCAAAAATGTATAACTTTAAAAATAATTTTAATCAAGTATTGAACAAGAAGTATGAATTAGGTATGTCTGATTTATCTCTGATTATCCCTAATAATAGTTAATTGTAACCAACACTTATTTACTTGACATTGCAGCCATACTATGGCGGATTGGCCCGATGTGAAATTGATTCAACTAACTGGTGGGAAGATAAAAAGCTGATGTGCGCCAGCTGCAGTGACGTGGCTGGGGCCAAGTCCTGTCCTAAACACGGAGCCGACTTCCTCGAGTACAAATGCAGATTCTGCTGCTCGGTAAATATATATTAAATGCCACAAATGCTATATGATTATTTTAGCGCAATCTAAAACTGTCTTATAATGTGTTTAATATATATAAAATTCATAATTTGAGTGGTATAGTTTGTTACTGTTTTCGTACAAATTTTTTTTAATATATTGCCCTATGATGTTTATTTATTTATTATTTAAGAATAAATAGAGTACATACTAACTTATTTTTGTTATGAGACTTCCACTCGAATCTCTTCATTTTGGAGTCGGCGGTCCCATTTCGGATTCTTTTTGTGAATCTTTTTATCCTTCACTAGAGGTTTTACAGGAGCAACTGTCACATAGACTACCGAATTCGGAACTTTAACTTATAGTAGTTAAATACTATAGTTTTATCAACCTGTAATACTACTTTTTGTTGCCTGTAAAATTGTCGTCAATTTCATAATTTATTTTCAACTGATAGATCATTGCGTAGATATTCATGATATTAATGATTTAGGTGGCGGTATTCTTTTGCTTCGGATCTTCGCACTTCTGCAACACCTGTCACGATGATTTCCAACGTGTTACGGGTATACCCAACCACTTGCTGCCTCAGTGTCCTGCAGGTAACCTTTTGAATAATATTATTCTGTAATTTTTTTATTGCTGTAGAGCAGCAGATAGTTTGACGGTCCGCTTAGAATTTAGCAGTTACCGTCGTCTATGGGTGTTTGCAACGCCAGTGACATTGCGAACACGCTGCTGTCCCATAAGGGTACAGGAACTTGGGTCACTAATGCCGGAACACAACAAAAGGTTATTATAGCGGCATACTTAAGACCAAAGGTGGTCGCCAATTAATAAGTAAATTTATATTCTAACAACTACATATAGTCGGCACACAATCACAGCGCATTGTATGTTCTCAAACCGAGGCAAATTCTATAGGAAATAGACAACGAAAATCTTCGAGGACGAATATCAAAAACTCAGACCAGAAAAAAATAACGCATACATTTTAGAATTTACTCTGTTTGATATTGTGAGATTATCTAGCTTGATTTTGAATGAAACCAAGTTTAGCTTTCTATATTTTATTTTTCTTACCTATCTAGCCTTTACATTGCGGTCTATAGGTGGTGGAATGAATACAACAAAATTGTTTTCTTCGTAGGTCCAAAAGGAGAACAACTCCCGGGCACTTCTGATGATTGCCCTCTTCATGTAGAGCATCCCCCTACTGGCGAGGAATTCGCCCTCGGCTGCGGGGTGTGTCGTCACGCACAGGGTTTCTGAAGCTACGTTCTCACTATAGAATGTACTTGTCATACTGAATTAGATTTTATGCAACCTCCCAATCGTGATAAATAAATTATGAAATAACATTGCGTGATTTGTAGGTATTTTCATTTTAAATTTTATTTTCAGAGTAATTATGTTTTTTTTTCAATTCGATCTCATAGTTTACTAGCCCAATTGGATTTTGATTTTCTTGAATAGATAAACATTTTTTTTTGATCAAACATTTATTAATTATTTTTCGGGATTCAATCACGCATAGTTTCATAATTATTCATCTTGCATTTTCAGTCAGGCTATAACAAGTACATTCGATGAGTATCCGCGTGTGATATAGTGTAGATTTATCATGGACGCTTAGGCGATTATTGATCTCTAGTTACCAATTAAGATAATTATTTATGTATTCAAAATGCATTCTTTTACAGGCCTGGCCTGTGAAAGAATTACCATTTTGACTAACACGAACTGTGCAACTTTTCCATGCGAGACTTATGTATAAACATATAACACAAAATGCTCTTTAAATCATTCTCAATTATCGATTTTAAACCACGGGGTTCATATGGAAAACGAAAAATATATATTTTGACATTCTCCGATGTGACATTATCTGGATTTGACGAATTATATTATTGCAAGGAAATTATAACTAATTGTGACTATATTTTGACATTCTCTGATGTCGTTCTCCGGCTTTACATTCCCTGGATTCTACTGTTACCGGATTTGACAAAGTTTACTAACGCAACTTAAAAAGAAATAAAACTGAGAAAGCAACTGATTATGACTCTCTAGTATTTGTTTCTAAGGTACAATTGGAATAATACTATTGTTTTTTGTTTATTACGAGTACATTCACTTAATTATTTTTTGCAATTAACAAGTATGCATGGAATGAAAATAAGTTAACTCTTGAAAATATAAGGAATGATAGGGATTGTTTTTCATGTTTGGCGAAGACCTTGTGATGTTGATATCGATCAAGGTGTAGAGAATTCTTCTAATACAGCAACTGTATGGCTACTGTGAGGCAGAGTAGGCAATACTATGAGAATGGAATCAAATTTCTTTATGAAAAATGTTTCCCTCTAAACGAACTGATGACTTGAATAGAAAGGATAAGTAGGTACGTTAAATAACTTTTTGAATAGAAAGGATACTGCGGATATTCAGGAATTAGGCTACGAAAGAGGTATAGTAGTTAACTAAAGAAATGTAGGTATTTAAACATTTGTTTTTGTTAATTGTATTTAAGAGAGTTATAAATAAAGCGTAAAACCCCAAATTAGGAATTGTAATCACACCGAATTCAATAAAAATGATAGGTACGTAATCTGAAAATTGTTTAATGTGATAAATAAAGTATTTCGTGCGCCTATAAACAGACTTTATGACACAATTAAACTTTTGAAACGACTAGTTGACACTCAGAAATAACACGGATTGACTCAACCGGTATGGTACATTATATTCACTATTCGCATTATATTCATGTATTGCTTCGTCTTTTAACAAATATGGATGTTTGTGTTATATGTCGTAATATCAATGTTTAGTCGTGAAGTAGGAAACATGCTTGCCACCCAGAGTATTCACCTCTTCCTAAATACGTTGTAAGCAAAAATATCAAAATCTGTAACTGATAAGTACCTACTCTGGATGAAAAAGTATGTTAATGTCTTTGAAATCTAATTCTTTGTAGTTATTATCTTATAAGCATTTATTTTAAAACCACATACCTACTGTATCCAGTTGCTGGCATAAGACTTGTTTTATGTGTAGGAAACTTATGTTTTAAGGCCTCTCTTTAGAATCGTTATCCTGAAGCACAAGGTTCGCTTCCGAGCACGGTCACGGGGCAAAACTTAGCGCGCTTCTTTGCGTCATAGCCGTGATATTGCGTTTTTCATAGCCGGTTTTTACAGGGCCAATTAAATGGTCTGAAAACGCAACTCTGAAAGAAATACAAAATAGTTCCGTTCTTCCTTCCGTTGTGTGGATGAGCAAAACGAGATCTATTTCGACTCCCTGAATAAGTTATCTGGTAGCCCTATCATTATTTTTATCCAGGAATACATGGCCCATAGTTATGAGCTATACAGGTTAAAGATCTCCGTGGACTATTACAAACATAATTAGCAACAACTTCTCCTGTGTTATATAACCGAAAGGTTAGTGTTCCAATCACGCCCAATAAGTGTACGAATATCCTGAGCTCACTCTAACTAAATCCGTTCCTTAAAATATTATTGCAGACAACGAATAATTTAAGTAAAAAGTACACCGTAATATATCTACGTCGATTTAAGTTCATCTTAAGTTACATAAACGAAGGTTTAAAATTGTACGGAGTTGCAGGATGAATGTGTTAAGTGACTTGAATAAATTAGAACCTTGTGTCAACTGGACTGGATTTCAAGTTTGCGTACTAATATTATTACTAAAATGCAGGCGTTACAATATTAAGTGTGGCAAATTTAGAACACTAGTATAAATAAAAATAAAAGATGGCGGTATTGAAAAGTATATTCTTGATAATCGTATTTGTAACATAATTCAACTCTTCCCTTCCTTAGCTTTTGTTAGAAAAGCTGACGGACCACTTCGTAGTAAGCAGTCACCGTTGCCTATGAATTTTAGCAGCACCGGAGATACCACTTTTACAGGTACCTAACTATTGTCAAACTTCTTGAAAGGAATATCCGAATAGTATCCCTTACTGCTTGTACTAGTGCAAGGAGTAATCTACGTCATCTTTCCAATTTTTTAGACCGAGACAATCCTTCTTTTTCGTGAAACATAACTGATTATCTTTATTATTTCTCTCTGTCTCTCTCTCTCTCTCTCTCTCTCTACCTCTTTAAAAATGTGCTTGAGAATGTATTGATATCTGTTTTCGGTTTATTAAATATAAATATTTTGAATTTTACTTTACTATTGATCCTGCATGTGCAATGTTAAAAACACACGGGTATTTAATATTAATACGCAAACTACGAGTATGTGGTTTTTCCTATATTATATAATATGTGTGTTATACAAAATTCAGGTAAATATCAACGTATGGACATTTCTCTACTTAATTAATATTTTTTGTCCAAACTACCGAATTACTACTAAATTTCATAAATGTAAATGTGGTTAGTTTGAAATTTGTTAATATAATCTTGAAGTCCATCCGAACCTTCAGTCTGGTCGATGATACGTTTTATTATATTTTATGTTTTAAATGATCTATTTCACGATAACTAGCTTCAAGATTATTCGTTTTTTTCT
Organism: Malacosoma neustria; assembly: GCA_963693495.1. NCBI lineage: Eukaryota > Metazoa > Arthropoda > Insecta > Lepidoptera > Lasiocampidae > Malacosoma > Malacosoma neustria. The sequence continues at coordinate 9,457,839 of OY856371.1, forward strand.
TTCGAGTCAACGTAAAAAAAATATAGAGGTTTTGTTTCTATTACGCATTATAACTACAATGAAATATCAATCAATCAAAATAAGAAACTGACTATATTTATGTTATGAATAACCAAATATATATATATATATATATATATATATATATATATATATATATATATATATATATATATATATATATACCTAGTCAGGTCATAAATTCTGTCACATGTTTAATGTAAAATAATTGTAACAAGTTTATTAATTATGTAACCATTCATATACCAAAATGAACTTAACAAAACATAGATTCTTATGACATTAAAGTTTATTCAAAATGACCTCCGTGATTTTGAATACAAGCCTTCAATCTGCGCGGCCAGTTGTCTATCGCAGCACGAACGAGGTCCATGTCAATATCGGCGGCTGCCTTAATCAAGGATGTCTTGAGTGACTCCAAATTGGGATGAGGCTTTGAGCACGCCTTTTCCTCCAAGTGTTGCCATATCTTGTAATCTAACGGATTCAAATCTGGACTGGAGGAGGGCCAGTCTTCGTGCCGGATGAAGTCGATTTCACGCGCCGCCAGCCAGTCTTGTGTGCTCTTCGCTCTATGAGCTGGCGCCGAATCTTGTTGGAATACCCAGTGCCTGTTATTGAACATGGTATGAGAAACAGGTTCCACAAGGTTCGTCAGGACTGTATTTTGATACACAACAGCATTCGTTTTTACACCTTTCTCACAAAAATGTACCTCTGTTAAGCCCCAATAAGAAACTCCCAACCATACCATGAGCGAGGATGGAAAATGACCTCGTTGGACACGCGGAATACGGTTGCTCGCTTCTTCACTACTGTGTGCGTACACCTTATCATTTTGTTTGTTGTAGCTCTCTTCTACGGTAAACTTTTTTCATCCGAAAAAAGAATTTCCCGATATTTTTTTCCCGCGTACCGCTTCAACAAACCGCGGCATCTCTTCAGTCTCAGGTCCATTAGACGAGCATTCGAACGATGTCCTGTTTTTCTTCGATATGCCCGAAGCCCTAAGTCTTCATTTAACACCCTTTTCACCGTGGTTCTGCTTAACCCCATCTGAAGGGCCAACAGTTTCTGCTTACGTTTGGGATTTCTTTGAATTCGTGCCTTCACAGCTTTTATCACTGCTGGAGTCCTAACAGACCGAGGGCGACTACTTCTTGACCTGTCATCTACACTAGAGTCTTCATTGTATCGTTTGATGGTACGATAAAACGAATCTTTTGGTAATATTCAAATTTTTCAGTATGTTAAAAATTTGAATTGGCGCGTAACCGCAACGATGCAACGCAATAACTGCAACACGGTCTTCTTTAAGCGTCCACTCCACATTTAAAAATGAGTAAAATTCTAAAAGTTATACATTTTTATTTTCATGAACAATTCGAAATTCTAATTCAATAAACTTTTTTGTGGCCAGCATTCTAAAAGAAAAGTTTTTACTGTGTGACAATACTTATGACCTGACTAGGTATATATATATATATATATTCCAAATCAATTTCAAAGATTCCGTTCATGATCTAGTTTTAACTATTGATATTTTATAAAAATATTATAAATGTACAATTTTAATATGTGTAATTGATGGAATATTTTCTCTAATATTTATTATAAACGGTAAACACTCTATGTTTATTAACACTAAATTAAGGTAAATTAAGTATTTATGAGACGACAATCGTTTTAAGTGGACTAAAGCCGTAACACACAGCTCAACAGCAAGATGTTTAAAAAAAACATTTTAACTGCATGATAAAATTCGCGGTTTAGATAGTTTTAATGTCAAACTGTAATTCAACTGCATAGCAATACAGTGGGCGACGTCATTACTATATGTAATATGTGTAATTTTAATATGTGTAATTGATGGAATATTTTCTCTAATATTTATTATAAACGGTAAACACTCTATGTTTATTAACACTAAATTAAGGTAAATTAAGTATTTATGAGACGACAATCGTTTTAAGTGGACTAAAGCCGTAACACACAGCTCAACAGCAAGATGTTTAAAAAAAACATTTTAACTGCATGATAAAATTCGCGGTTTAGATAGTTTTAATGTCTAACTGTAATTCAACTGCATAGCAATACAGTGGGCGACGTCAGACGTATTTCCTAGAAAAATTAATTCGGAGAATGAAATATGGGTTATAAAGAAAATATCAATGCGAATTTCTTATGTGGTTTTATTTACTTTTTTAGTGATCAACGTGTATAATAGCAATGCACATAATATACGCAAAAATGACATAAATTCAAAATACTAGCAAAGCACGTTGATTCTACCTAATTTTACATCGCTCTGAGGAAGATTAAAGGAACACTTTGACGATTGTCGTTGAAATATTTTCTAATCATTGTCGTCTACTTATTATTCATAAATCGTTTTCTTCTATTTTATGTGATCTCCTTTTTGATTTGTATTTAATTTTATAAAATCATATTATTTCAAACTCTCAACGAATAGTGTAAACTGCTTTCATGTCACAGTTCAGAGTGGATCAAATTGAATACATTTAATAATTTTATTTATGATAAAACAAAACACATTCCATTTATATAAAACTTTATTATAAATTAAGTTTTATATATAATTTATGTTATTGAAGCTGTTCTCCCATCATCCTAGGGGGTAATAGGAGAGCCCTATCACATCACCTATTCACCCTATCGACTCAGACATCCTAATGTCTATATCCTAAGACAACTGGCCTGCCGATTCCATGGCCCAAGCCGGCGCTAGCCTGCCCTTTGTCGTGGGAGAGGCGTCTGCTATGGAGTGCACCCGTAATTATAAACTTAGAAAAAAAGCAGGGTTACACCTTTCAGTTCTTTAGTATTATAAATTAGTTATTTTTAAATTTAAACTTTCTACATTCATATCTTCTTAAGATATTTAGAAGTTCGTCGGTGTCTATGAATATTCAACTACAAAGTCGGTCACTCTTCCTTGTTTTCATCTGTCATTTAATAGTGTTTATTTCGATGCTCTGTTCGATTTGAACTGTTGTGCTGTTATCATGATTTGTAGCACCTTAATAGTTACTATGTTATTTTTAACTGTACATTTTATCATTCTTGTTTTATGGGTTTTAAACATAAAACATACTATTTACTTATTGTATTGTAATTAGTATAATACATATTTCGTTCTTTTAAATAAATTAGTGAGGCATTTATTTAATATTATTTTGTATTTATAATTTGAATCGTTTAAAATAATATTATGTTAAGGCGAGTTTACAGTCAATGATTATCAGCAGCAACCCTACTTGTCCTAAAACATATGAAAATTATTACGATAAATGTAATATCAATTGGTGAAATGTTAAATTAAATAGTTATTTAATAATTAAAAAAATTGTCTATTGACAATATCGTTTCTGCGATTGTAAAAAATGTATAGGAGAATGGTATTTGAGAAGTATTACTAGTTACGTTCCACATTTGGATCAACTGCGATTATTTGCTTATTATGAGTTAGCGCTATCAAATATATTAGCTACCTTAGCTGTTCGGGGTCCGCTTTTAACAATGGCAGGTGTAGGTGGGTCATTGTATTAATTAACGAATAATAATATTTTGTTCCTTAATTTATTCTTCTTTACTAGTTGTGTTTATTTGATGAACCATATTTTTTTATAGAAAATAATTTTTTTTATAGAAAAGAAAATTATATCTTAGGTGTTAATCAAATTTAAAAAAAAATATTACCCTCATGCCGTATTATGGAAATTTAATTTCATTCATATGTATACATATTTTCATACCTTTTTCATACATGTATTTTTTTTTTTGTATATCGCTATGGATGTTATTATTGTTTTGGGGGGGGGGGGTTTGATGAAGGTTTTGGAGTGTTCGTGACGTCACTCCAAGGGCCTAATGGAAGACCAGCGCTGGTTTTACAAACCAGCATTAATGCTGAATTAGGTCCAATTTAGGACAAAATAATTATTATAGTAAACTTTTTTAAATTTATAATATGTATCATACGTATATTTTGTTCCTAAATAAATGCTTTTCTTTTTTTCTTTCTTTTCATACTTAAAGCGTCATGAAACGAGGTTATACCAACGTAATCGACTCTCATGCGGCTACACGAGGCTTCGTGTCATGTCACAGACACGAAGAGTGCCGTCTCACTCTTCTGGGTTTTTCCATTGCGATAGTGCGTCACTCTACACATAGAACTCATTTATGCTTCATATTAAATGCTGACTAGCATTTCGGTGTTACAAGCTGACATCGTTTGACCCACTCTACAGAAATGCCTACCTTGACGCTCTAATGTTAGCTGACACGTGCAATACAGATCTCGAATGCTTAGCTAATCCGTTTGTTTGACCGTGTTATCGCAAAGTACAAAGTTTAATCGTAATTGCATCTCTGCATATATGTAGAGCACCGTCCAGAGAGACCTATGAATTTAACTACCAATGCCAGGTCTAGATGGGGTGCCAAGGGATCTAATGGCAAAAAAGACACGTCCAGGCTTTTAAGGCCAGCGTATTATGATCACCTGTCAATTGTATTGATAACAATTATGCAAATACGAAACCGAAAACATCGTACTAGCGGCAAATCACAGTTGTACCCAAATTATTTTTGCGCACGTATAGCCCTCTTCTTCTTTGAACCCTTACCCACAATATGTGGGGTTGGCACGACATGTCCTCTTCTTCTTCCACTCTCCTCTATTAGTAGTCACTGCAAGATACTCACATTTTTTTTTTGTCATATTATCTTTTACACAAGTCATACACCTTTTATTTGGTTTACCTCTCCTTTTGTATCCATCTACTCTAATTTCTAGAGGTTTCCTTGTTACATGACATTCTTTTTTTCGGATTATACGGCCATACAAGGCTAGCCTATTACTTCTCAGCTTCTCTCCTACTCAAATAAAATTTTGTCAGTAAGTTCGGTTCATTCACGAAGCGAAGGTTTTAGTTAGGCACATTGCTTTCTGTTAATACTCACAATCATTAGTTTGGGCACATCCCAACTAGTACCTAATCCTATAAAATGAAATAATGCGTCTATTTTACGTATTTGCTAAAGAAATTTACATTCGCTATAATTTAACTACGTCCATACATATTCTATTTTTACTTCTCTATTTTCTAATAACAACTTCAATAATTGTAATGGTAAACAATATTTCAAACGACCCAGATACTCGTGTGTCATGTACATGTGTCTTCAAATTGTGCTGAATCAAATTTTGTTAAGTAGCATTATTCGAGTGCTGTTAATGTCTTTGTTCGAATAATATACATTATAATCTGATGATTGATTTTGCGAATGTGTAAATTAGACGAATGAAAATATCACTATTTTCCTTAAAGTTGAAATTAATGATAATAGCAAATATTCTTTATTTTTCTACTACAGTAATATATAATTTACTCTTAATTCCAATACGATCTCAGTATACGAAGAAACAAACCTTCCATTTTTATTAGTTTTATAATTACAGCATTATTATTAATACAATTTATAAAAATGTCTCTTAATGTGATTCGTGCAGTGCGATAATTGGTTTTGCATTAAATAGTGCATTATTTCATGTTCTTATCTTGCATCATATAGGGCGCAATATCATGCTCTATCCTTTCGTTACCTTCTTTTAGCCACCATTCTAAAATTTTTTTCTCATTACCTTTCAAACAGTACATTCATCTACATCTCGTGCGTATTCCTCCACTTTATCCTTTTTACATGATGTACTTCCTTTTCCATTATACTAATATATGTATCCACACTACTACTTTGAATCAGTGTTACAAATTGTCTTTAGGGCATAACATTTTATTCTTTTAAACTGGCACTTAACACAGATTCAGTTTGTTTTCGAGATAAGTTCATATATGCCTAGTATAAAGCATTCATGAAGAACAGAGACTTATACTGTTGTGCGCAAAAATGTCTGTTAACTAGTAATACTTTCAAATAAAATGGTTTGTAGGTATGTAAAAATTTCACAAAATTTACTGTCACCGACTATTGACATAAGTAATTTATGTTTAATACACTATGTGCACCTATTAGTTAAGATATATAATAAATGTAGTGGTCATAATAAGTGTTTTATTACTTTTTTATTTTTATTGCTTTAGGACGGCAGACAGGCTGACTGCCCGCTTAGAATTTAGCAATTACCGTCGCCTGTGGTTGTTTGCAACGCCAGTGGCATTGCGAACACGCTGCTTTCCCATAAGGGTACAGGAACTTGGGTTACTAATGCCGGAACACAACAGAAGGTTATTATGGCGACATGATTAAGGCTAAAGGTGGTCGCGATCCAGACGGGCCTGAGGCCCTACCACGTAGCTAGGGTGGGTTGTTTTGTCGCCTTTTACGACAGGCCGACCCCGGCCGCAGAGGTTAGTATTCATCTCCGCCTCTGCACGAATGAAACTTGTAGTGTGTTTTATTGTTTTGTGTGTTTGTGCGCAATTATACAATTACAAGTAAAAAAAAAACTTAACGCACCATATTTGAATATAGCTCGAAAAAGCGCGAGATGTCATTTAAAGTATACTACGTGACGAAAACCTAAGCCACCCTTCTTCGTTCCTGGGACCAAGCATAGCATTTTGAAGACCTCTCTCCCTCCCCCGAATGATTCAAGTAGTTTAGGTATATTTCCTTAGAGTATAATTACCACGTACCGATGGTGAAACAAAGTGTAACATGAGTTGCTTAAAATGAAAGAAACTATTACTGGAGTTCTCTACTGAACACAATTAACTAGATTGAGCTAAGAACTCGTACGTAAACGCACCCACAACAGTGGCTGTAATAGTCTGGAGTAATAATAATCCAGACACAACAAAATTAGGTGTTATAGAGGCCAGCAGTGCAGGCAATACATCAGGCAAAAGTGCTGGCTTGACGTCGTAACGGGTGATATGCGTGCCAATAGGCTCACTATCAGAGATGCTGAAGACCGTGCTAAGTGGAGAAGAAAATGTCGGAAAGCGGACTCCGGGCGCCGATACAAGAGTTTGGGCTGCAACCGGGATTTGACGCAAAGATGATGATGATGACTTTGAATAAAACATAGTGTACCATTATTTTACAATACTAGTAAATTCCTTATTTTGGTAAAAAACCGGCGGAAACATATTTGTAAAATATAAAATTTACCAAATATGTTTCCGCCGTGAAGGGCACATTCGTCCATTTGTCTTGGAGTTGGGGAATCAGACTGCAGCCCCACACGTAGCTTATTAATGCCGATGTGTCGCAAGGTTGTATGCTTTTGTCGACTATATTTAATCTACATTTCAATGATAGGTTATCCATATATAGCATTCATTGCAATGTGGATGATAGTATCCATGATGCATATTACACTGGTTGTGTAAACCTCCCTCTGATAATTTTCGAAGAATGTGGGGTCTGACTTGTGTCTGATATAGAGAATGCACTAGAGACAGTCTCTGAATGGGGATGACGAAACCTTTTTCAGCAAGCCTCCTTGTCCCAAGCCCCTGAAGACGCAAATCTGCGTATTTTTACCTAAGAATATCTTATTGGTAACTGCACCACACCACCAATGATCCTCTCTCATCATTTCAAAGAGGATCCTTGGTGTCTACATCATGAATAATATGCAGTTTAGGGGTCAACTGGAGAGCAAAGCTAAGCATGGCTCCAATAAGCTGGTTATGTTAAACCGTTCAGCAACTTGTGCTATTGAACAAGCCTTTGCCAAAGCACAAGTCAGACCGTACATGGAGTAGTGCTCACAGTTACTTAAGCATCTGCAAGTCAGCTCAATTCCCTAGACTCCTTCCAACGGAGCGCAGTTCGTCTTGTCCACCATCCCATATTCACAGACGGTCTACGGCCTTCGGAGTGCCTTTGCGTGTCTTTTAATATTCTAGTATCTGTACAGATCCCTCTTTATCACTATTCAATGATCTGAGGATCTATTGAGAAATGTGCCTACGACCGCGCTGCCCGCCATCGGCAGGGCGTTCAACCCCATTCCCTGAGTCTCTTCTTTCGTGTAAGAACTGTCCATAGGAACGTTTATGTTACTTACTCTCCAGATTTGGAATGAGCATCCAGCTAAAGCATCTTTGGTGCTAGAAACATTCATAGGCGACAGTGGCCACCTGCTATCGTGTGGGCCATTTGCCTAACCGTTATGAAAAAAGTTCACTGTTTTGGGTCACGATGCGACCGTAAATATATATAAATAAAATATTATGTATTTACATGGATAAATAAAGATAGGCATAAATAGGAGTCACGTGGCATCACACTGTCGCCATTGCTCAATACCTGATCAAGCAAAATTACCCGAAGTATGTGTTATACCTTAGGGTGACCATTATTTAAAAAAAGGGGTTTTTATGTACGACTTATTACTGTCCTAACATTTTTCTTTTAATATTAAGTTTTGTGTTGTGTTTAGGTATAAGTGAGGCTCTAGTTCGCCTACACGGAAGGCGTGTTAACGGTGCATAAGCGACGGTAGCTGCTTACTATTACTGCCAGCCTATCTGCTGTGCTGCAGTAATAAAAAATCACAATACAAAACAATATTTGAACAATTGGGTTGTAAGACATGAGTGATTTTCCTGCTGAAGAAATGCGAGGTAAAGAAAAAATGTGAGGAATGCAATACAAAGATAGAAATTAGACCCAGGTATATCACTTATTGTTATCAATTATTTACACTCTTCTTGACCACTGTTATACACGTATTGGTATAAGAGATCATGATCCCTTGGCACAAACTATTTAAGAAGCCTGTCCTGACACAAGAGAGAAATTACGGACTGGCTCTTCTGGGCCTCGAGATCGTTAGTTGACTTAAAATTCAACCAGTTTAAGTTACCATGTACTTAATGATATGTCAACCGAGACACTCCTTTAAGGTGACGCTTTGTAATGATATTTATCATTCCTGTGACCTCCTCATAAAACTAAGTACGACGGCCGGGATTTTAGTCAGTATGCCGTTACGGTCACCGCTGGCCATCACACCTAAGTCAGCAGCACAAAGGCGGTTAGGCCAGTGAAACAGACATAACTACGTCGGCTTCCCCCCCGGAGTACGGGAAGAAGCCGTTTCAAGATGTCAGCCCAATTGCCTCTGGGGAGTCGAGCTATTCTCATTAACAGTCTTAAAAAAAAAGAACCATAGTTGACAAGTTTTAAACATCGGAAAATCTTTTTCGTCTTTTATTCGTTTATCAAATGGTGTAAAAATATTTAATTTAAAGAAATTACAGGTTCCATTTCATTTAAAGAACTTTATATAATACAGTTAATTGTTTATCTATACTACTATTATAAAGAGGAAAGATTTGATTGTTTGTTTGTTTGTTTGTTTGTTTGTTTGCTTTGAATAGGCTCCGAAACTACTGACCCGATTTAAAAAATTCTTTCATTGTTGGGAAGCTACACTATCCCCGGGTGACATAGGCTATATTATATTTTCAAAAAAATTAGAGATCCTTACTAAAACTCCAATAATGTAACCCAAAGTGTAAAAAAATTACCTAAAATATTATTTAAATCGCGTGCGTTGCGAAAACTATTGATGATAGAATAAAATAATGTACTACAACTTTGCAGAACACATCATTATTTACAAAAAATGTCGCGACAGCATATGTCTAACTATTATAGTTATGCCACAATAAGTGTTCTTTTATTTTAAAAATTTAATTGAAATTTCGCCCCTAGAAAAGGCTCTTTATTTGGATCTTGGTATTAATCCTTATAAAAAAAAATTACTTCATATTCAAAACTGTTTCAATACCTTTATATAACTTTTTGAATTATTCAATTCGGATATTCCATTCGAAAGATATCACGAGTTTAAAAATGTAAGTATTAGAAAAATGTTGCGTGGTAGCCGCTCACCCTGTTCGGCTAGCTAGGCAGCACCTTATGCAATGTAGGCGTGCGTCACTGGGGTTTTTACAAAAATTAGAATACTTATTAAAAAATAACGAAAAATAAATAAAAAGTAATAACAAAAAAAAATCATTAAAATAAAAGCTCATAGAAATAATAATATTCAAACTTTCTTTATAATTTTATTTTTTTAGTAACCTGATGCAAATAGAAGAGTTTGCCTCTGTCCGAGGAGTGCACGGGTGTGCGTACCCGAGGTGCCCGAGCATCCGTCGCTTCACTCCCCTCTCCGTTCGAGGCGACAGAGTCCTACCTTTCTTTCCGTCTACCTCTTACATTCTTTCCAACTTAGCTCTCAGTTCGTGGCGTGGTCCCCGGTGGGATGGTTGCGAATACTGATTGGGGTCCCGGGTTCTACCCTGGGACCTGATTTGGTAGTCGAAACTATGCCTATTTCGACTGCGCCTGCACAGAGAGTGTTCCCGGGGCGGGAATCGCATCCTCGCTGTCGGTTGGTCTTGCTGGGCCGGCTACGACGTCAGGCGACTCTGCTTTTTCTGGAGTGTCGTCTGGTAGTCGTACCTACGCCTGACTAGCACGTGACGGGGATGCGAGTCCCGTCCGGAATTGGCCGCGGACCTGTCGCTCCCGGCCCTGGTTCTGTCCATGGTCGGGGGCGATCCTGGATGGACGGCCGTCGCCTCCTTTTGCGAGGCAGTAGTGTCTGCAAGGGAGGCGGCGGAATGGGAGCGGAAGTCCGCCACCCCTCCCGCTAACGTAGGCCGCGTCGTCGGCACCGGAGGGCGGGCAACGATCTCCGGCCGCCGTAGAAAGCGGCCGCGGGCGGCCCCTCGGGGGAGGATCCGCCGCCCGCACTATTGCCGCGAGGGAGAAGGCCGCAGCCTCCCTCAACTCCTAGAGTTGTTACAAGAGAGCGCCGGGGGGACGAAACCCTGACCCCCTGGCGCCAGCACTTTAGAAGGGGCCCACTTTTAGACAAAGCGTGGGCTGGCGCCGCCCCGGGCCACGAGATCGGCAGGCCATATATCCGTGGGCCCGGGCGTAGGCGATAGGAGAACAGCGGGGTTTTTTAGTGGGTAGTCGGATGGTCGAACATCTTTTCCGGAGTCCCTTATATCCCTCGGTCCCCCCGGGCCGGGGGAACCCGTCAAGAGAGGTTTTTCTCCGAGACCGAAAAAAAATAGAAGGGTTTAATTTTTTGTTAAATACCCGTGCGAAGCTGGGACGGGCTGCTAGTATAATATAATTTAATAATAAACGTAATATATACGATATTATAAAAACAAAGATAGATGATGACAGGGATAAGATTGAATATGCATGAAATGATGACGGAAACCTCCACAGTGCAACTACTTTTGTACGTCGGAACGCATGCGGGGTTCACAGGTGCGATTATCATCATATATGCTGCGGTGGATGTGTGGAGTGACGCGGAAGGACCGCGTTAGGAACTCCCGCATTCGCGGCAGCCTTCATGTCCGTGACATTGCGGATAAATTGCAGGAGTGTCGGCTCCGATGGTACGGCCACGTTTTACGGCAACCGGATGCTTACGTGGGAAACAAATGTCTGGCCATGCCGCTTCCGCCGGGCCCCGGCAGGAGGGGTAGACCCAAAAAGTGCTGGCTTGACGTCGTAAAGGGTGATATGCGTGCCAATGGTCTCACTACCAGGGATGCTGAAGACCGTGCGAAGTGGAGAAGAAAAAGTCGGAAAGCGGACCCCGGGCGCCGAAGCGAGAGTTTGGGCTGCAACCGGGATTCATCGCTGAGATGATGATGATGATGATAAATAATATTTTCTTTTATATTCCTGATAGTACTAGAAGTACGATATAGAAAAAGAGACTGACCTAGAAAAATCTGAAAAAATCCAATAAGAGTAGGGAGCTAGTAAAAACATTTTCTGTTATAAAAAGTTGGTTAATAATCATTTTTATAAAGTTTAAATATTTTTATTTAAAAAAAATGGGTATATAATATTGGGTATAGAAATGAGATATATAAATAGATAAGAAAAAATAAACTAAGAGACTATCCTGTTTTCAAAATGATATTGGTCATATTATATTTATTAGAAACAGTGAATACAAAGGTCGATAATAATTAGAAAAATCAGCAATTTTTCATAGATGTGTGCGTAGGTTTAAAACTATAACGCTCGTGCATTTACAGTTACTGCCATTTCAGCACTCGAGATAATTCCAGGTCGAATTCGCCTAAACCATTTGGTTATCTACCTTATCTGGGTGCATACCTGTCTTAAGATCGCTCTACTCTTTCAGTTAGTTCTATATCGCGAGTGAAGTGAATATATTCAACTGGTATTTAAAAATATTACGAACAAAAATATGGTAAGTGCTTTATTTTAATAATATGGAAAAAAATTGAATTTTCAGTACAGCTACGAGATTCAACGATACTTTTACGATAATATTGTTTCTCCTTTTTCGATTTTTCCAAATATAGTTTAACCTGAATTGTGTTGCGAATTAGTGAAGGTATTTTGCATAATAAAGAAAAAAATATGAACTTTTGATATTTTTATAGCCACGTGGATAACTTATATGGAAATAATTTAAAAAACAAGCGTTCTAATATTTTTAAACTTCTTGGTTTATTAAATTTATAAGGTTATTGATATTGGCCAAAATAAAATACGCACTTTCGCGACTTTTCCAAGGTTTTGAATGACATTGTAAACCTCCTGGTGCAAAATGGAACACATGTTTTCAATTTAATTCAAACCCGTCAATTGTATTGGCTGATCCAGAACTTTGATATACGAAACACAAAATAAAACATTTATATACCTGGCATCTTTAGTACCGATATTTTACGAGAAGATTAAGTCGTGGCAGATGACTTCTTGTTTTATCTCCAGCAGAGACATCGCCTAATTCTAATTGAGGATGTTCATGCATATGTTCCCTCACCGAACCACGTTTTCACACTCACGCACTGCCGCCTCCGTTTCTTGACACTGCCGGGTCATTTACTCGTATATCCCGAAGCTTTTCGCCAGGCTTCAACTACGTGGTTTATGATCAAAGCGGTTCTTACTTGGATCGATCTTATTTATCTCTTTTTAGAAGTCCACTGGCTTATCGACGTATTAGTTTTTGTTTGATGGACATGACATATATTAATTGAACTCTATCTCATCGAGAGATAGAGTTTAATTTTCTTAGTTTTTTAATTAAAAAAGAAAGAAAAGAGAACCTCCTTTTTGTGTAAATATTATTATATCGGAAAAAAAAACTACAACTTCTTTATAAACGAAAATAAAAATAACATATTTGAGATGCGTAGTTTATTTTGTCCTTAAATCTTATGTATTTATTTTTTAGGAATGGTACAAAAGGCCCGATGTACGGAGCTTCTTATACACGCTGGCAGTTTCGCTTAGTTTCAATAGCTTATGGAGGACACCAAGGGAGGAATTCAAATATGGCGGTCTAGTGTATTCATTAGCACTGACGCTTACCACAACAATAGTGGCGCAGCCTGTCGCGCTCTTGCAATTAGCTCTAGGCCAGCTAATCCGAGATGACACTGTTAGGATTTGGCACGCGGTACCCTTTTTCACCGGTATGTTAGCTTTCATATTTTGTAGAGACTACTATATATTACGCTGGTTATTATTTTATAATTTTGAAGTTTACTGTTTACGCTACGCTAAGGTAAACTGTAACTTATATTACTGTACATGGAATATTTTATCTACTAATGAATGAATACGAAGCTCTGCGGCCGGGGTTGGCCTGTCGTAAAAGGCGACAAAACAACCCACCCAGCTACGGGGTAGGGCCCCAAGTCCGTCTGGATGGCGACCACCTTTGGTCATAAGTATGCCGCCATAATAACCTTGTGTTGTATTTCGGCATTAGTGACCCAAGTTCCTGTACCCTTATAGGATAGCAGCGTGTTCGCGATGCCACTGGCGTTGCAATCACCTATGGGCGAGGGTAACTGCTAAAATTCTAAGGGGGCCTTCAGCCTGTCTGTTGTCCTACAGCAATAAAAAAAATTATCCGAAGTAAACTTACCGAAAAAAAAATAGTCTGGTGATTACGACGCCAAGGTACGCATTTCAGCTGCAGTTGCCAAGTGGCTATAAAGTCGGTGTCCTTCGAAGCGGCCTCCCTGCTCGCTGGATCCCCACCATGGGACCTCGAGGCCCGGGTCCTGGCGCTATTATACCAGTGGCGGCGGGACGCGGCCGAGCGTGGCTCTCGCCCTGCGCCTCTCGAAGTTGAGGTAAAGCGGGTGGAGCTGCGCGACGAGGTGCTCATGGTGGAGTGGAAGGAGCGCCTCGCGCACCCCAGCGCGGGCCTCGCCACCATCGAAACGGTAAGGCCCGTCCTGGCCGAATGGCTGGAAAGGCGGTCGGCGTCCTGACCTTCCGCCTGACGCAGGTCCTCTCGGGGCACGGTTGCTTCGGGAGGTACCTGTGTCGCATAGGGCGGGCGATGAAGTTGGGGTGCCGCCACTGTGGCGCGGGCGACGAGGAGGACACGGTGAACCACACTGTCGCCGTGTGCCCTGTGTGGCGTGAGGAGCGCCGCGCCCTCGTCGCCCAAATCGGCGCGGACCTGTCGCTCCCGGCCCTGGTTCTGTCCATGGTCGGGGGCGATCCTGGATGGACGGCCGTCGCCTCCTTCTGCGAGGCAGTCATGTCCGCAAAGGAGGCGGCGGAGCGGGAGCGGGAATCGACCACCAAATTCCCCTCCCGCCAACGCAGGCCACGTCGGTGGCGCCGGAGGGCAAATAACGACCTCCAGCCGCCGTAAAAAGCGGCCGCGGGCGGCCCCTCGGGGGAGGATCCGCCGCCCGCACTATTGCCGCGAGGGTGAGGGCTGCGTGCTGTTCCGCGGCCCCCCTCAACTCCTAGAGTTGTTAGGAGAGCGTCGGGGGGACGAAACCCTGATCCCCTGGCTCCAACACTTTAGAAGGGGCCCGCCTCAAGACATAGAGCGGGCCGGCGCCGGCCCGGGCCACGAGATCGGCAGGCCATATATCCGTGGGCCCGGGCGTAGGCGATAGGAGAACAGCGGGGTTTTTTAGTGGGTAGTCGGATGGCCAAACATCTTTTCCAGAGTCCCACATATACCTCACTCTCACTCAGACGTGGATCTCTACATTCAAATCTGGAAGTTCAACTATCTTGTTCGCTTGTTCTTCACCATTGAGTATTTAATATTTCTTAGATCCATGCTCATGATCTGTCATAAAAGATACATATATCCATGGTGATTGATTTAGGAGCCCGTGCTTTGAGGGCAGATCAATTATGATAAATTTTTTACTTCTGCCCTACCTTTGACCAACGCTGCCCTACCTCAAATTCGACTTTAGCTTCAGCCCTGGGACAGCAGCGTGTTTGCGATGCCACTGGCGTTGCAAACACCCATAGGCGACGATAACTGCTAAATTCTAAGCGGGCCGTCAGGCTGTCTGCCGTTGTACAGCAATAAAAAAAGAACAAACTACGGGAGAGCCGCCTTCATTGGCGTAGTCACATTCAACAGCAACCGACTAATCAAGTGGATAATAAAAGTTTAGCCATGCTGCCTTCATTAGCAGGGGTGTCAAAGACTGTGAAGATTGGAGAAAAGTCGGAAAGCAAACTTCGAAGTGAATGTTAAAAAAGCTGAAATATTATTTCAAAATAATGATTATGAAGAAAACTTGCTATTTTAATCTGTACAGTATAGCATTTAAATTTTACATTTATGGAAATTTGCCTAGCGGAAGACCAGCGCAGGTTTCAAACCAGCAAATGCTGAGCTAGGTCCAATTTAGGTACTTTTTAGTCTTAGGTATTTTCTTTTGTGTATATTGTGCAAACCTAAATAAATATTTTTCTTTCTTTCTTTATATGAGCTGTATGTAATCTTTAATGGTGTTAATTTTCAGGAGTCGGATACTTGAAAGTGTTGATTTCTTTTATCGCGTCGTTGTATACAAGTGTTTATATTGGCCTCACCTTAGCCTACTTCTTCTTCACCGGTTATTATTCCATACCGTTTTGGGAATGTCCATACGTTTTGAACATTGTGACTCCTCCATTTGACCCTGTAAGTATCTTGTTAATTATTCAACTCGACAAGCACACACACACACTCCAAAAAGAGTTAAAAATTATGAAAATTTTAATACACAGTTTACATATTTAGCTACAGACTAAATCGCAGTAAAAATAATCACGCGTTTAAAATTACTAATGATATTTATTTAAATATTACTTAATGTAGCTAAAGATGACAATTTAATGTTTGCCGGGTTTGCAGGGTGAGCGTAGTGCATTTCCAGCTGCAGATTAATGATTATGAGATGTATCTTGACAGGTTCGACTCCTGGTCATTCTGGTACTGTTGGGTTATAGTAAACTTCCGAATTAACAAACCGACATGATAGTTATTTATAAAGCCAATTCATTGTTTATATTTTTAATTTAAAATCTTATTTCAGGAATTAATGGAAATTTCTTTCGACGCGAATGAATGTAAAAGGTAAGCTCATTTGTACGTGCACTCTTGTCAAATATCACATTCCGTTGTTTTTATGTCATCATAGTGTTAGTTTACATTTTGAATTTTTCATATAAGGTGATCGGTGAATGACACTCATTTGTGATTCTAACATTCCCGCCAAGTTGCAGAAATAGGTTTATAAGACCAATATTAGACATGGGACAAATATAATGTATTCTTGTAATGAGAAAACAATCAGACCCTGCATGTTGTGCACAACTGCGCTGCAGATGCATGATATGATTGTGTGAAGGATCATGCTAGAAACTCATAAATTCATGACAGCTTTATCCGTGATATTAGAAACAAACTAAGAAAGAGCCTTCATTGGCGGAGCCACATTCAACAACAGCGCTTTTGTTTTATTTGTATATTATACGAATTTAATAAAAGTGTTTTTCATTTGCCGAAATCTCACCATCTCGGTTCCCTATATTCAGAAAGCTAACACAGATAGAGTGTAGACCAATATTGGATTTAAGTTTTTGACGGGAGTTGCATTTGTAAACCAATATAATAACCTAATACATCTATTTTCTGATACTTTTTGATCTAGAAATGTACTATACAAGGAACAGAGAGAACTTTTGATCTGTGACTTTCTGAAAAAAGAAGAAGGTTTAGTAAATAATTAAACATTACAAATATTAAATATTCAATCTTGTTTTGATTACAGCTTGATTTATTTGCCGCTGAGTAATGAGAAATTTCAGTATTTCGTGGTTATATCTGTAATGATAATTACTTTTGTTCGGATGCCTTTTCCTTTTATGTAAGTATTTCGCTTTATTATACATTAACGTGTATCACGTTACGGGATAAACGTCTATAAGTGTTTACAATAAATCAGTGTTTTTCAATCTTTTGGAATACGCGACCCCTTTGAAAAATTCTGCCCAGCCCCTTGGGTAGCAGAGAGACAAAAAGTTAGTAATTTATAAGACTACTTTTATGATGATCCTTCTCCAAGACCCAATCTATGACTATACCAAAATTCATCAAAATTGGTTCAGCAGTTTAGGCGTGAAAGCGTAACAAACAAACAAGTAAACTCACTTTTGCATTTAAAATATTATTAGGAAGCCTTATCAATTTAAGCAGAAGTCAACCTGCATACATGTATATATATATATATATATATATATATATATATATATATATATATATATATATATATATATATATGCTATTTTGGTACCTACATTCATTATTAAGATCTATATATAACCTAACCATAACCTGTAAGAAGCCTGTTTTACTGTAGTGTAGAATCTCTCCTTTTTTCTTTTGCCGGTGACCCCCCTGAGTAAGGCTTCACGATCCACAGATTGAAAAACACTGCAAGAAATGAATCCTTTGTGCAAACGGCGCCGTCCAGTCCCGAAGTAAGAAACAGAGCGCTTGTGTTACTACTTATTTCCGCATATGTATACGGAAGAAATACATACATACATACATCAACACCTAGACTTGGTACAGGAATCAAAACGGTGATTGAGGAAATGATTTTCTATGAGTGTTTAAGGGTCCCATTAAAACTTAAGCGGCGCAACATCATGTGCCAGGTGCACTTTATTATTCAACGGAGACTTTAAGCCTGTATAAAGTAAAATTGCCTATTTTATTATTTTGTACCTATTTGATTACGAAACGTCATAAAGGGTATTAATACTCAGCAATGGAGTTCGGGTTCCAAATGATGAATATGATTTACTTTTCAGGTTTAAAAGCGCAGTAAAATATATGAAACAGTTTTTTTTATTATGCCCAGTAGTAATATTAGTTGCTGGTATCACGCTTATGTCGTGTTTAGGCAATAAGGACAATACTGCGTCTTTTGTAACTGACACTGACTGGAGTAATTTCCTTGATGCAAACATGTGGCACAGCGCTATTATACAATCTCTTTGGACGATGCAAGTAGCTGGCGGATACCTGATCTTGGCTGGAGGTTCAATGTATTCCAAATCCGAATTGCAAATGTAAGTAATAAATGAAACTTCTTTTGCACCGTTGTGATTCGAAAATTCAATGAAACGAATAAACGAAATTAAATAGAGACTAGCATATTCTTAAATAGGACTTAGCCTATGAGAGAATGGGATAATTTTCGTCTCGTCTTTGTTCGAGCTTTCGTAATTCTTACATTAGTATATGAAATGCAATATACTTTTCAGACGTTTTACTTCTGCTTTATGTGAATTGCACACACTGTAATTTTATTGTATATTAGAATAAATAAAAGTCGATGTCAAAAATTCTTTTAGGTAGTTCAGCCAAGCGAGAGCATAGTTACGTTTCCATTTTCAGTTGCCACTCGTCTCTGTACAAAGTAGATATTATGCCAAATTTATTACATTTATTTTAGTGATTTTTTGCGCAAAATAAGGAAGATAGGTCATAATTTTTCTCCCCTACCGAACGGCCAGTTTGTAGCATGCCAGTCCAAGAGGGATAAGCGCATTATACATACCTGTGAACTCGCCATGAAGGTTTCCTCACGTTGTTCTCCTTTACGGTAGGGATGTGATTATTTTGTTATGTTCTCATTAGACGAGATAACAATATGTCTTTTGGCAAACTGTTTAAAGCAAATCAAAGCTCGGTTCATGATTTTCAATTACCCTAAGTTATCAACTTTTGATAACTATGCAAGATAATGTACTACAGACTGTCTTAATATCTACATACGTGGCATAGTGCGATGACCGTGGGTAGCTCCATGAAGGATAAAATATTTGTATCATGAGAATACTTTATCATGTTCTTGGTATCGTGTCGGTCAAATACATGAAAAAAACCGTATCAAGGTTTTTATACGTTAAATATGCGAAGTTAGTGAATTAAACAGAAAAGTGAATATTGGTAGTGAAAATAAGCAGATTTTGGGATATAGCAATTTAAATTTTGAAGTGATGTTAGTGCCCTCACTAACTGCTATGAATTACATTTCGGACTACAGCGGTATTATATTTTCAGGACAATTAAAATGATAACCGTAATAAACGTTTTGGCATCCTGGGCTGGATCTTTATTCTGGTTCAGCATAAGCCCTTCCGAAGGGAAAGCCTCTGGCATGGTTATGGTCTTGGAACAAATTTACGATATCGCCTACAGTGATAATTTGCATAAATGTTGGCCCTTGTGTTTGCTTGCTTTGATACTTTTATCCGGTGTGATCACAATGGTAAGAATTCTTATTTTATATTTATTTCTAACATATATTAATAATAATAAATAAAATAAACCTTTATTGCTGTATCTAATCCTAAACATATTAAAAATTAGATGTATTTAAAACTACATGAATCATACTAAAGTTTAAATATTAAAATATTATAAATGTGAAAGTAAGTTTGTTACGCTTTCACGCGAGAACTACTTAATCGATCATCATGAAATTTCGTACACATATTCTTGGAGGTGTTAGAAGTAACATAGGATACATTTTATAGAATTTTTTTTACGAAGATTTCTTTTTTTTTCGTTTTAATTTTGCCTGTTAATCGCCCAGCAGAGCGGGCGTCATCGGCTAGTATATTAATACTAGCCGATCACGATAATATCAATCTAATTTAAAATTAATTCTAACTTAAGCTAACGTCTGTTACTGGTTTTCCTTTTACAGCTTGTTTTTCGACAAAGGCCTCCTATAAAGCTTTCCATTTGGTCCCTGTCTTTGGCAGTGCGTATCCATTCCGACCCTGCCATCCTTTTCATGTCATCTTCCCAACGTTTAAACTGTCTACCTCTGTTTCTTTTTCCATCCCGTGGGTCCACCATTCTGTCACAATTCTTGGACATATTAATGTAAAATATTAAATATATTTTTGATATATATATAAAAAGAAAACTATATCTATTTGATTGTATTGCAAAAATAACAAAACATTTTAAATTAACATGAGAAACATGGGGAGAGATACTACAGATCAGGGTTTTGATATAGCAACTCAGCGTTCTTAGATTTCTAACTCAATGGCTACGCAAGTGGTTTGTCGTAACTTTGATTATCACGATTGAGATCATACTCACATAATGCAAATAGTTTTTTTTTTTTTGGTTTGGGTGATTGTATCTGTTAGTTGTATGGAATACATGGATAGATAAATATGTTGGAAAGAATCAGTCTTTAACATTACAAATATCATTTTTTACAACGTGGCAAACATTTGTTTGATTGTTCAGTGTTACCTTTCAATTTAACTTGGTTCAGCGGTTTAGCCGTGAAAACGTAACAGACAGACAGAGTTACTTTTACGTTTATAATATTAGTATTATATTTAATTTATAATTTCTTGCAGCTCGTTGTGTTATATCCAGTTTACGTATTAATTCGACGCTCCAGACTTCGCGGATGGAGGATGTGCTATTTCATGGTCTCTTTGGTGGCGACAGGAATGTCTATCGCATTTTTGTTTGGCATTCCCCTGATACTTCATTTATTAGAAGACATCGCAGTGCCGCTGTTAATCAGTATTTCGACTGTACTTGAAATGTTTTCCTTGATCTATATATATGGTAAGTCATGTCCAATACTTTGTAAAACATTTAGCATACATGTAAATAGAATGAGAATGTTATTGGCGAATTAAGCTGAAATTAGAGTTTTAAATTAATTACAGGTGGAACGACTTTTGCACGAGACATTGAGATTCTAACCAACCATAAATTGGCTAAACATTGGATCTGGGGTTGGTACGTCGTTCCTTGGATTATCATCCCTTTTGCGGTTTGGTGGTTGACGATACTCTTTACAAAGCAGACTGACTGGACGCAAGATCCTTGGGAAACTATCACGGCTCTGATCACAATTGCTGTTGCATTTCTCGTTTTCTTTTCAATTGCTTGCGTATCTGTAACAAAACAAGTCCAATTTGACCTCTTCGAGGTAACTATTCTATATTTAAATAATTATTTTAAGAAATGTTGCAATAGATGTCGCTTTTACAGGAGCAACGTAGCTAAAGCCGAAAGGAAAACGGTACCCTTCTTGTATCTGTAGTAACAAAAAGATTAAACAGCTTGGCGCCTTTAACGACTTCTTTTAATATCGATCGTGTAGTCTTATTCTTAATTCTGACTAGGGTTCATAATCTACAAAGGTTATTATTACTAAAGACTTAAATAAACTTTAAATACTATTTTACTTATAATACTATTTCAATACTTTTAATGAAACGTGTTTCTACGCATAGCGAAATTTTCTCAATTTGATTAATCTAGTAATGTCTTTATGCGATTATAACCAATTATTTATTTGTATGTATATGTTATACATACACTTATAACATACACCATGACAAATGACAGTCTTCCTCATAATTTGCTTGCGACACACACCGGCTACTCTATTTAGCTGGTTTAACCTTTGCGTGAATGGATATAACAAGGAACTGCTTCGATAGTTTGAACAGCTTACAAATTTTTCCTGTTAAGCTTAGGCCACATTAAATAATACATCCATTTAAGATAAATTATAATGTCAAGTCGTCCACTGATTAGGAATTGATCCCATGAGCTCTCGATCTGAAGTTATACGCCTAGTCGCTTAACGACAGACGGTTTTTCGTAGAATAAAATCTAATGGCTTTCGATTGAAGCGTTTCAAGTTCTGCTATTTTTAATTACCTAATTTTGTATCGCTTCTCATTATTTAGTATGAAATAATTACTTTTTGTACATTGATTTGATTTTCGTTAAATAATTTATTTTTATTAATATAATATAATAATTATATTTTAGAACAGTCATTTTTATTACATTTAATAGTTTTCAAAATAAAACTATAATTTTTTTAATGCTGTAGGACAGCAGGGAGGCTGATGGCCCGCTTAGAATTTAGCAGTTACCGTCGTCTATGGGTGTTTGCAACGCCAGTGACATTGCGAACACGTTGCTGTCCCATAAGGGTACAGGAACTTGGGTCACTAATGCCGGAACACAACACAAGGTTATTATGGCGGCATACTTAAGACCAAAGGTGGTTGCCATCCAGACGGGCTTGATGCCCTACCACGTATAATTATTTACAAACAGCTCGTATTAAAGCCAGTGTAGACAAACGTTACAGCTGACCATCAACGCATTATTTTAGGGTAAATGCCGAATTTTAAAAACAAGTTCAACTAATATGTATATTGTCATTGAAAATTACGTGCGAGTTTTTTAAGTACTGTTTTGTATACGGAAGTTATGTTGACTTATTTGGGTCAATGTATTTAGTTTATTCGCGTAGGGAAATGTAATTAAAACATCGTTAGTTGCCTTAATTTTAAAACACTCCCTAAATTGGTTTATAATTACGTAGTTCAAAGATGTGAAAACGATGCATAGTAAATATAACTCAATCATAAATCATAGTTTTTTCAAATAAATCCCGGGAGCTAAGCAGCCTTTCTTAATCTTTTTTTAAACCCGATACAAGGGTTCGCGACCGGGGTTTTAGTCGTTATGTAGTTGCCGCTGCCATTGCAGTGTATATACGTTGCAGTCGTCATAACCACGTAAACTTTTCGGAGTTCCAAGTAGAGTTTATTCAGTAAAAACAGTATAATTAATAATATGTATTAATTATATTCAACATGTTTTATTGCTGTGGGACAGTAGACAGGCTGACGGTCCGCTTAGAATTTAGCAGTTATCGTCGCCTATGGGTGTTTGCAACGCTAGTGGCATCGCGAACACGCTACTGTTCCATAAGAGTACAGGAACTTGGGTCACTAATGCCGGAACGCAACACAAAGTTATTATGGCGGCATACTTAAGACCAAAGGTGGTTGCCATCCTGACGGGCTTGGGGCCTTACCACGTGCTGAGTGCGTGCGTGAGTTGCTTTGTCGCCTTTTACGACAGACCGACCCCGGCTGCAGAGGTAAATATTCTTTCTCCGAGCCTGCACGGATAAATTATAAATAGACTGGCTAAAGGCTCATTTAGGAATAAACAGTAGCAATCGCCTATAGATATTTTCGACGCCAGAGGCTCTTTATCATATTGCCGGCCACGTAGGTGAATTGCAACCAAATTTTGCTACGTTGAAATTTTTAATTTAATTTGTAAATAATACCCGCGAAAGTTTAATTTGGTTTATAGAATTTTTTTCTTTACAGAAGTTGAAAGCGTCCTTTAAACCTTCCCGTAAGTGGGGTCCACGAGACGACGTTGTTCGTTTCTTCTGGTTATTTCATAAAGATGGTTTGAACAAGAATAAATTAGAAATACGGTTTGAAGCTCTTGACAAAATAAACAACACACACAGATTAAACAAGTCGTTCAGCGCAACAAGTGCGCTAAACGCATCGACCAGTTACAACTCTGATAACTCCAAATTTGGATTGTATGAGCGTTCCAGCTCGGATGGGGTGCTGTGTACAGTTTACCCTAGGAGACGCTTGGCGATAGAGCAACGCAAACACGGAGTCAAAGAGCGATCGAAGTCTGTAAGCTGGCATGAACCCAAGGTTCTGGCTGAATTTCGCCAATATGGATCGATAGAGAATAATACCGTTGAGTTGTATATTTAAAATACAACTACTATTTTACTAACATATTTCTTTTTGACGTTACATGCTCTCCTAATATTAATACGTAATTGTAAGGAACATGAGAATTGGTTTATAATTTGCCAGTAGATAAGTATGGGCTCGAAGCATCTTGAGGCAATTAGGTATCCCGCAAATCTGAACAACAGTGGCGTTTACAGTGCTTATTACTTTAAGTTGTAAGATTGTGCCTTATAGTGGAACGATTTCTGCGTTTGAATGTACGTGCATATTTGTTTGCGACATATAATCTCATATTATGTATGAAAAAAGTTAAAACATTACATTTTTTACTTTTTTAGATAGGATTTAGGGCTTTGTCGTCCCGGCTGGTAGGACTACTCCATCACTTTCTAGTTTTGCAGCGACAAGCGTCGCTTTTTTGCATCTAAAAAATATTTTTCTTTAAAAAAAATTTTTTTGTAGTTTTTTTTTGTAGAAGGTGTCTAACAAGGCTCGTCTGGCTGTGCATGAGAGAGTGTTGGTTCCGACACTCATGTACGGAAGTGAAAGTTGGGTATGGCAGAAGAAACATGAAAGCAGAATAAATGCAGTTGAGATGAGAGCGGTAAGAAGTTTTTATCCGTGCAGGGGCGGAGAAAGAATACTAACCTCTGCGGCCGGGGTCGGCCTGTCGTAAAAGGAGACTAAACAACCCACCCTAGCTACGTGGTAGGGCCTCAAGCCCGTCTGGATGGCGACCACCTTTGGTATGCCGCCATAATAACCTTGTGTTGTGTTCCGGCATTAGTGACCTAAGTTCCTGTACCTTTATGGGACAGCAGCGTGTTCGCGATGCCACTGGTATTGCAAACATCCATAGGCGATGGTAACTGCTAAATTCTAAGCGGGCCGTTAGCCTGTCTGCTGTCCTACAGCATTAAAAAAAATATGATAGGAGTTAAACTGAGTGACAGGATAAGGAATAGTGAGATAAGGAAACGTTGTGATCTGAAAGTAGTGACAAAAATTGAGAAAGGTATGCTGAGATGATTTGGCCATGTCGAGAGAATGAATGAAGAACGATTGACGAAAAAAGTGTATTAGGCGAGTGTGAATGGAAGTGTTGGAAGGGGTAGACCTAGGTGGACGTTTCAAGACCAGATCAGGGACGTCTTGAAAAAAGGCCAGGTCAAGAGTACCCTAAAATGAAGGGAATAATGACAGTGGACGAAGCGAAACAAGTATGTAAGGATCGTAGCAAGTGGAAAGAAGTGGTCTCTGCCTACCCCTACGGGAAAGAGGCGTGATTATATGTATGTATATTTTTTGTAGAAAAAGTTCTATAATAGTTTCACCAACACCAAGGCTTGATTTTCTGATTAGGTGAGAACAAAATTCGGCAATGTAAAACTAAATTGACATCTTTTCAGTTACTTTCTTGTTGTTTTAGACGGAAATAGTAACAGGTTCCTTTGACTAAGTCTCGTAAATTTTAAGTGGGTATCATTTAATCTCGTTAGAAAGGGTAGTTCGTATTAAGTTCTAAAAATCTCTTACGATGTTCATATACATAGGCTGTTCAAAAAGTGTCGCGAATTTTGTTTATGCAAAAAAAATTGTTTATGAATCTATTTTGTCCCCTTCAAAATAATCCCCATCAGATATACATATGATAAACTTTTTTTTTGGTCGGTCACGGTCGGAACTGGTGGCGGGGTAGTGTGGAACTCCTCGTGCAATGCGCCATCCTCCTCTCTACGCTGGGGGACGCACGTCGCTGGGATAATATAAACGTGTGGCAAGTACTTCAAAACATCACATTTCGTGATCTTGCTCAGCTCCTCCTTCGATGCCGTCTTCATACCCTCAATCGTAGCGTCTGTTTTCATGGACCACTTCAATTTCGGGAACAAGAAATAGTCACAGGGGTCCAGAATTTTGTTTTTCGTCAAACATTCGAGCACAAGTAACTGCAAGTTTGGTAAAAATTTCGCATGCCCATTCTTACTTTCTTCACATAATCAATGTTATCGTCTGTTGTTGACGTGAACGTGTCTTTGGTCTCGCCCTTAATTTTATTTTACACACATAATTTTATACAGATTCTTTTATTCGCTTCTTTTGGAATAGGCAAAAATCGAACACGAGCCAAATCATGTCCAAGCAAATAACTTTCAAAAATTACCTTTACATTTAAAATAGCCATAATTGTCGGCATAAGTCCTCACTTGGAACTAGTGCGGAACATGTGTACGGAAACTACTGAGGAACATGTGTACCAACATAACGCCACAAAAAAATCGAAAATACGTAACACGGAAATTCATAATTCCCGATACTTTTTGAACAGACCCTTATACCATAACATATTTTATAAGTTAAGTTTTTTATGCACTCTTTTTATAACAAATAAAGGCATTTTGAAATTGTTGTTTTATTTCCGGATAATATCTTAAAATGTATAAAACATTTGCAATATATTGCTGTGGAAATTGTGTTCCTGGTAATGATTTTTCTATTACCTAATTGTGGCTTTAATGCTTATTTGTCAATCTCTCGTTGAGCCTAAATACCAGAGCATGGTAAAACTAGAAAATCAGGTGGCGAAGTAGCATAATGACTCAAAGTAATCATGAAACGATTTAGGGAGTAATTAGTACTAGCTAACTGCAAACAGTCTAAAATAATAGTTTTAAAGTGGAATAATATTGTTATATATTTTTTACTGCTGAGTAATAGCAGATAGACTGACGGCCCACTTAATAGGAAGCAGTTACCGTCGCCTATGGATGTTTGCGACTTCAGGGGCACCGCTATCATGCTGCTGTCCCATAGGGCTACAGGAACCTGGGTTAGTAATGCCGGAACACTACACAAGGTTATTATGGCGGCATACTTTAGTTCAAGGCTGTTTCCATCCCGACGGGCTTGAGACCCTACCACATATCTAGGGTTGTTTAGTCGCCTTTTACGACAAGCCGACCCAGGCCGCAGGGGTTTGTGTTCTTAGTCCGTCTCTGCACGGAAAAAATACTAGATTATTGCTATTTCAAATATTTATGTATAAATATATATTTACTATTTAAAACTTTAAAAAACTATGAAGTGTTTTACTTTGTACCATGGGCAATAGAAAATTTTCATTGAATTAAAGTTAGTATCAAAATATGATATTATGATGTGAGAACAAAGGTGCGTGATTGATCGAGTCATTAGAATATTTACCGAATGTTTGCATAATAAAGAAGACAAAGCCAGGAATCTGACCCTGGACTACGTTATATCTATGACGACTATGATGTAGAATGTAACTTCAAGTAAACTTTATGTCCCGTGAACGAACAAAAGAGGAATCCATTTGCTACATATTACGACTATTACACTATATGTTATAAGTAAATATATTGTTCACATTTATCCCAATTTCAGGTTTAGATATTCGACTTTTTTTAGAGGTCGTAGTACGAGGGCTGTTTGAAAAGTCGTTTTAAAAAGTAAAAAATATATTTCTTTTTTAAACAATTTACATTTATTTCTTAACATAGTCTCCTTTGAGCGCCAAACACTTGTTCCAGCGAGTTTCCAATTTTTTTATCCCCTCCAAAAAATATGTTTTGTCGAGGTCTTCAAAATAGCCGTTTACACTTGCGATGCAGTCCTCATTTGTCAAAAAATTTTGCCCTCCAAGCCATCTTTTCAAATTTGGGAATAGGTAATAATCGCACGGAGCTAGGTCCGGCGAATACGAATCATGCGGAACCAGCTCGAAGCCCAACTTGTGGATTTTGGTCATTGCAATAGCTGACGTGTGCACTGGGGCATTGTCTTGATGAAAGAGGACTTTCATTGGGGACAATTTTGGTCGTTTTTCCAACAATTCGGCATTAAAACGGTCAGTGATAGTCTTTTCCTTTTCCAAGTAATCAATCATAATGATTCCGTCGCCACCACCTTTCCAGCCTACAAAACAGTCTTGACCTCCTTTGGGGCACGTTCACCAGTCGCCATCCATTGTTTTGATTGCTGTTTTGATTCAGGTGTATAGTGATGGACCCAAGTTTCATCCACAGTGACAAATCGACTCAAAAAATTCCGAGGATTACGCTTCATCATATCCGAACACAGTTTTGAAATTCGCTTTCGTACGCGTTTTTGTTCGATTGTCAACAATCGTGGCACCCATTGTGCAGATAGCTTTGTTATACCCAAACCTTCATGCAGGGTTTTATGTACTCGCTCAGTGGAGATGCCTGTGTTCTCAGCTATTTCACGCACCTTCACTCGGCGGTCGTCGAGTACAATATTATGGACTTCTTCAACAACATCCTCAGCGGTGACTTCGATTGGACGACCAGAGCATGGAGCATCAGATGTGCCTGACCGACCATCTTTAATATCATTTATTCAGTTATAAACAGTCTGCAACGTTGCTGCATTAGTGCCATGAACAGAATCAAGTTCAGTTTTTATTGTAGCAGCACTACAACCCTTCAGAAATTCAGATTTTTCCATAGTGGTTGAAAATTTACGAGTGATCACAGTTTTTTTTTTCTTTTAATGTGGCTCCAATGCTTTAGGCACTGATTTGCCAATGTCAAAGTATGGACGTTTATAGAAAAGGCAGGTGGCGAAAGAGCATAATTGCAAGGATCAGGAAATTTAACAAACAGGAAATTTAAAAAATTTAACAATAAATTTTGACAATCATTTTAATTAGTTAACTGCAAACCAAGAGGAAACGGTAGTTTAAAGTGAAATGAAATGAAAATGAAAAATATATGAATTTAAAAATAGAATGATACAATTTTATATGAATATTTACAGAAAGGTACATATTTATTTTACATATTATTTGAAATATTTATATTATTTACTAATTACACTAAACGCATGATCACAGTTAAACAATGGTTAAACTGACAAAAATTTGTTTTTTTTTGCTGAATTTTTGACAGTCTTCATTTGAAATATTGTGTGCCTGCCAGTGTTAATGCCATTTACCAGAAAAAAGGTTTTATATATAGTTTTTAAAAGGACTTATCAAAGAGCCTAGGTAATATCACTTACAACGACAAGCCAACATTTCTTCGGGCTTATCATTCTGTCTAAGATAAACAAAAGGTGTTGACATTTGAAACCAAAGTAGCAAGTCAATTGATATAAAAATGGCTGTATTAAGGTTGACGACTTTCTAGAAGTTTTGTATTGAAAAGACTTACTATTACTATTACATATGGCCTTGAACGAAAGGTGCCTATTGACATAGTTACTAAATAATTTCAATCTCGGAAAAAGCGATAACTCGCTTAGCACAAAATCAGATGGAATATTAAGAAGGTTTTAAACTAGTTTTCAAAAGATTGTCAGTTCAGTTTTGATCAGAAATCACCCCCAAATCGTGAAAGTGTGGTCGCAAAACTAACTGTTTTAAAACTACATGCTACAACTAATGGATTACAATTTCTTGGTGTACCCTATGAACAATTATTTTTTAATTTATTTATTTCTAACTGACCTGGAAACGTTGTTCTGTCATATAAATTTTAAAAAAGCCTATTTCCTTCTCCAATCTATCTTTAAACCGAAATTCATCAAAATTGATTCAGCGATTTAGGTGTGAAAACGTAACAGACAGTCAGAGTTACTTTCACATTATTAAGTATGGATTAATTAATTTATCAATGCTGATGTAGGAAAGCGCTGGTTTGTCACTAACATAAGAAGGATAATTAAAATATGAATTAACCTCATTAAATTATAACAAAACATTGAATGTAAATAAAAACAATAACCGCTGTACAGAACTGACGAATCTGGCGAAACAAGGGGTAATTAATCATTTGAGTCGGTTTTCAGTAGCCATGACGCCAAAGGCACGGCTAAGGAATATTTAATCGCTCACTTATATCACGTATGGCAAAGACCTTGTACGGTAATGCCATCTTTTTAGGGAAGGATGGTCACGTAGGCCCGGCCTGGCACTTGTTCGGTGAGACTGGTTAAAGGAAACGGAAGCATCGGGTTGAGAGAAGCGTAAGTAGTTCCTTGTATGCCTATTAGAGGGCCAAGAAATTTAGCGCCATCTGTCGAACTTGTCATAGAACATACTGTGATCTCTATTACTAAACTTAATCTAGAATTTCGTGTGTATTTTATACTGAAGTAGGAAAAGTTAAATAAGCAATCAGGAGTATTTATAAATATTAATGTCTAAAAAGAGTTTTTTTTTTTAATTAACTGTATATTAATACATCAAATAACAGTAACTATGATAAATACAGTAAGCATAAATTTAAAATAAGAAAAAATAAAAAATAATGTTGAAAAATTCATAAATTCACTAAAATTATTTGGTGAAATAGCGCTTTACACGAGGATGCTGAAACGGAAGCACCTATTTTCAACCCTTAGAGTCGGCACGACCTGTCGTCTATTTCCTTTTCAATCCACGTTTGGAAAGGTAGGTCGATGTCGATCTACGGCAGGATAGCTACTAAATTCAATATCGTCATAACAGACTGTCTTTTTACCTCGTGTAGAGGTCCCGCCTTGTATGTGCAGTAGATTCGGGCTGTGGATGGAACGGCCCCGAGCTTACGATATCCAAAACACCTGAAATAATTGTTATGTAAAGACAGTTTAATACATAAAATAAACTCGGTAGTTTATATTATAATTTATATAATTTCAAACTCTACATATAGAGTAAGTACTCAAAAGTTTTATCTTAATATATTGTGCTGTAATACAGAAAAAATCACCCCAAATACGGCATTTGCATGTTTCCTATAGTCCTGACATAGTGAACTTCAGAAACAAATTTATGTTAAAATGTTTATTGAATTACAGAAT
Organism: Malacosoma neustria; assembly: GCA_963693495.1. Taxonomy (NCBI): domain Eukaryota; kingdom Metazoa; phylum Arthropoda; class Insecta; order Lepidoptera; family Lasiocampidae; genus Malacosoma; species Malacosoma neustria. Next base: position 9,488,652 of record OY856371.1, read on the forward strand.
TAATCCCATTCATCATATTAATAAAACATGGACAAAATGGAGAAGGCTAGAGGAGCCCTTTGCCGAAGGGCAACCGGACTGGCAATGGATGAACAAAAAAAGATCCTAAAAAATGCAAATAACTAGAAGTTTTTTTTTAATAATGTTAGTCGAATCCGGAATTTGTAGGTTGCTGTCGCTCGATTACAAACTCAGCGATACCACCACACTTGCAAACTGGTCAAAGCATAATAAACCTATAAAACTGATACTAATTTTACACTGTTCTTTCATACTTGTCTTGATAAACTGTTTTGAAATTAAAAGTTTGACATAATTATAAAGATTATAAATTTCTAATTACAGTTAATTGGAGTGTCTTTAGGTGATTGATTTGATCCGGCGAGCGTTGTCAGTGTAGGGTGCGATGAATCTAACGGCATGCGGCCATGCGGTGTGCAAATTGCGCAAGTCATTCTAAGATGTTACCAATAATTTTATTAGATTCCGATTAGTTCAATATTCAATTTTAAGGTGGCTTAATGCATTTTGCTAAATATCCTAGCACTCCTAATGAAAACCTTGTAGCATACGCATGCGATTGGTCTGGCTTTCTGCTTACATTTGGATAACAGAACTAGGCTCTGTCGATACAATCGTTGTTCCACTGATCAAACGGACAAAATATCAAGTTACAAGCTAAGCACATACCTTGCCTTGCAGTCTGGTGTCCGTTTGCCGATTTGATTCCACCTCGTTGAGGGTCACAAGTTGACGTCGATGGATTTTAACGGTTTTGAATTTTGAATTTTGGCGTGAAAGCGGCAGCGCGGTAGGCCGGTGTGTCTCGCTCGACAGTCTGAATTCCACTGTCTACTTGATAGCTGTCAATCTGACAGGTGCGAACAACGATGTGCCAGATGACTTGAACTAAATCGATTTGCGATAAAAATTTACTAAATGATAACGAAACATCCCGCCCACCAAAATGCCTATGGTATTTTCTGGTTAGAAAAAAAAATACAACTAAACAGAAACGATAAAATTGCTGAAGACAGCATCAAGTAGAAGATAACGAATAATAACGAGAATACTATAACGAAGATTTGCTTACTTAACTACGGTTTGTTTACAAATAATTGCTAATTTGCGAACACGACGATTTAAACTAGTCTTCTATAGGAAGAGGACAAAGTTTAACCAACGGTCTTAGAATAAGAGTGTTGTTAGCTGGTCTAACTACAGCACTTCGAGCCACTCCATCAACACCAGGTTTTAACTGCACTACTCGAGCCAAAGCCCATTGTAAAGGTCTGCGGTTGTTATCCTTGATTATCACTAACGAACCTATCGATAACGGTTTAACTTCGTTTACTCGAAAACTGGGAAGATCACTCATGAAAGGCTGCAAAGGTTGCGGATTTGTTCGAAAGCACTGAATACATTTAGATAGACGACGACGAATAGTTCGTTTAGCGGATATGATCCAGAATTGTTGAAGGAGTAAAAAATGAGTGGTGTTGATGCCAGTATGGCAATACGATTTATGAATATGATCGATTATTAAAAACGTGAGAGTGTGGTCGGACGGTAAAAACGCCGGATGCTTGTGTTCGTATTCTAAACCCGATCTAGAATTCCGGCCGCCCACCCTGAGCACACCTTGCTTATCGATAAACGGATTGAGTTTTCGAAACGATTTGCATAACGATTTGTTATTTTGTAAAGCAGATATTTCTGCAGTGAAAACTTGAGATTGCACGTACTTCACAATTTTCATCAAAGTTTGATGTCGTTCTACGTTATTAAGAAAATTGTTACGATTTGATTGATTTTGATTACGACAATTGTTAAGAAAGCGATAAATATAACTGAGAATATTAACAATTTTGTGTAACGATGAAAAACGATTTAATAAGTTTTCGTAGATATTCGGTTCAATATTTGCGTTTGTGGAATGGTCACTTGAAACTAAAGTTAACGATTTGCGTTCTTCCGATAATACGATAACCTCACTATGTTCGGAATGAGAATTACTGTCACTCCTATACGGCCAAGCCCCATGATTCAACAATAACCAGGTTGGTCCCGCCCACCATAGGGAATTGTTAAGAAGTTCACGAGGAAACTGCCCACGCGAACAGACGTCGGCAGGATTTTCTCCAGAAGCCACATGATGCCAACATTCAACGGGTGTGACACTCTGAATATGGCTGACTCGATTGGCGACAAACGTTGCCCAGCGCGAAGGATGAGAGCGTAACCAAGAGAGAACAACTGTTGAGTCCGACCACAAGTGAACAGTAGCGATTGGAATACGTTGGAAATAAGTGTCTCGTACGAATTTGTATAAATCGGAAAGAAGAACCGCAGCGCAGAGCTCAAGACGAGGTAATGAAACACGCTTAAGCGGAACAACACGAGCCTTTGAGCAAACGAAGAACACATGCACACTACCGTCTCTTTCAGTGACGCGTAGGTAGATAACAGCACCGTATGCTGTTTCTGAGCTATCGCAAAAGCCGTGAAGTTCATACGAATCAGCATTGGCGAGTGTGAGCCTGCGAGGTATTCGAAGTTGACCTAATTCCGATAGTTGATTTTTGTATTTGTTCCATGTACTAATAATCTCATCAGGTGGCGATTGATCCCATCCAATACCGAGAATCCAAAGCTTTTGGATGTACGATTTGATTTGTATTGTGATAGGCGATAGAAATCCTAATGGGTCGAATATTCTGGCGAGTTCGCTCAGAATAGCGCGTTTTGTACACGGTCGATCTGAAGATGCGATTTCAAACAGAAAAGAATCTGTTGACGGATCCCATCTTAAGCCAAGAACCTTAAATGTTGACGATTCTGAACTGTCTAATGAGACAGACCCTGAGAGACGATCTGAAATGGGAAGATCTGATAATAAACGTGGATCACTACTAACCCATTTCCTTAGTTCAAAACCACCGTGTTTGAATAAAGCGATAAGTTGACTCTTTGCTAATGTTGAATTTTCGTAAGTATCAAATCCCGTGACAACGTCATCGATGTAAACGTCCGACAAAATGATCTTCTTTGCTAGTGGGTATGAATCTCCGTCGTCTTCAGCGAGCTGTCGCAAAGTACGGCAAGCAAGGAACGGAGAGGACGATACTCCATACGTCACGGTATTCAGACGGTACTCTTGAAGAGGATCGCTCGTTGAGTTTCTCCAAAAGATACGCTGATAGTCGCGATGATCAGGTGAAAGTAGAATTTGACGATACATCTGTCGAGCGTCACACATGAAGACGATATTATGTTCCCTAAAACGTAACAGAATTTCCAAAATATTGGGTTGCAATTTCGGACCGATTAATTGAGAGTCATTTAAGGAACGAGAATGAAAATCCTTAGCGGAAGCATCAAACACGACGCGAAGACGCGTCGTAGCGGAATCCGGTCTAAGTACGCAGTGATGAGGGATGTAATATTTTCCTACGCTTAACTCGTCAGCCGGGACTACAGACATGTGACCGCTTTCAATGTAATTTGACATAAATTCAGCATACTGTTGATATAACGATAGATCACGTGACAGTTTTCGTTCAATAGCAAAGAATCGGCGTAGTGCAACATCACGAGAGCCTTCAAATATAGGTTCCACATCGGTTATGAAAGGCAAACGTACGATATATCGTCCAGATGAATCGCGAGAGTGATCAGATACAAATTTTTGTTCGCATAATAATTCATCTGGAGTCAAAAGTGATGGTTTCGAAATGGAATCTAGTTCCCAAAATTGCTTAACTAATGAATTTAGTTCATTATCGATTTCTAGTGAAGTGTGTACCAAGGTATTAGTAGCTAAACGAGTTTTGCCTAATAGAAGCCAACCGAACACAGAATTAAAAGCGGTAGGTTGATTAGAATCTCCCTTGATACGCTGATTGAGAAGAGACTCGGCGAAGACATCGGCTGCGAATAAAAGGTCGATGGAGCCCGGTATATCGAAGCCGGGGTCCGCCAACGGTAACGATCGTACGTGTGACCAGCCTGACGTATTTAATTTAGCAATAGGTTGGTCGCCACATATTTTAGTGATCACGTGCATGTTCAACGTAAATAGTGTTTTATTGTCCGTACCTACGGAGCAAGTGACGTCACCAAGAAGAGGAGCCGCGTGGTCGCCAAGACCGCTTACGATTGCTTTGGTGCTTGTAGGATTTAACTGTAGTCGTTTTACCGCTGCCTCCGTTATGAAGTTACTCTGACTTCCGGTATCGAACAGTGCACGAAAAGATTGCATAGTGCCCGATGCGTCTCGAATATGTACGATTGCAGTGGCAAGCAAAACGGTTGTATGAGTGGGTGACCTTAAAACCAAAGACGACGCGGATTGATTTGATTCGATAGATTTGTCGCGATGGAGTAAGGTGTGATGTTTACGCTTGCACGTGCGACATGAAAAAATTGATTTACAATTTTTCAATTGATGAGATGGCTTAAGACAATTGTAGCACCAGTTCTTCTCAGTAGCAATCTTCATGCGATCATCATAAGATTTATTTAGAAACCCCGAGCAAGACGATATTGAATGAGATTCACTGCAAAACGAACACTTCATAACATTACGGGTGGCAGCGTTCGCGGTATTTAAGGTGCGCGACTGATCATCACTATTCGATGCGACAAGTGTATGAGATACGCTGGGACGGCTAGACTGCGAAGATGAAGTTACGATTTTGCCATTCGATTTATTTTGCGGCTTATTTAATTTTACCGACTCAGAAAAATGCGTATCACGTATCAAAGCCTCACATTTGGATTGTAAAAATCCCTTAAGTTGAACGTAAGAAGGGAATTCGGTTTCAGAATATTTTTCTTCAAAATCACGACGCAGCTTCGCATCGAGTTTCGATAAAATATGATACACTAGAATAAAATCCCAATGTCCGATAGGCAAATTAACTGTTTTTAGAATGCATAAATTTTCTTCAAATAGATCGAGTGATTTTCGAAACAACTTAGCGTCACCGTACCTGAAGTCAATATTCAAAAGATCACGCCAACATGTAAAAGCTAAATCGCGTTTGCTTTTGTATCGAGTAATAAGAGCTTCATACGCGTCGCTGTAGTGCTCGTGCGTAAGTGGGAATGCCTTCACTAGGGTTAACGGATCACCGCTCAGAGATGAAACAAGATAATGGAATTTTTCAGTATCGCTGAGAGATTTCGAATTATGTATTAATGCGTTAAAAACATCGAAATATTCTGGGAATTGTTTAATATCTCCGCTAAAAGTCGGAAGTACGATTTTTGGCAACCGAATATTCGATGGAGAATTCGATGAAGGTAACGATTCGATTTTAGTAAGATTACGATGTATCGATAATATTTTATAATACATTTCATCGAATGATTCGTGAATTGCATTATCTTCATGTTCCGGATCATCCAAAATTTCTAAAATGGCAAAATGTGCATCCTCAAAATTCGCAGCTATATTTTTTACGTCTTGGTGATACGATAAAAACAAATCTATATATGATGGATCGGTCGAAGCCAAAACGCCCACCTCAAGCGCCTTAGATAATCGTTTAAAAGTGATGGTACGTTTTCGACGCAAAGCCGGGAGATCCCTACTAGTATATTCGACATCGATTGATTTTGAATTACACTTTTTTAACGATTGACGTTTACGAGAATTTTTTATTAATAAAGACATTGTTAATTTTGTAACAATATTTTATAACAAGTCTAAGCAATAAAGGAATAAAATGTATGTTTGTCGAAATATAATAACGAGATACCGATGTGAATGTTAACTACTAATAAAAAAAATATTAAATACCGTTTTGAGTTATAATTATTATTATTTAATACCTTTGCAACGATAAAGTTTCACTTCACTAAATACGCGTCACGATTTGTGTGTAAACAAAATGTAAACAATGAATTCGAGTACAAAACTTGTGCATGCACAACCCTAGCGCGTAATAAATGATAACGATAAGAAACACGTCTAGCGTAAGCGCAGCGGCAGTGCAACGCGGCGGGCGTGGTGCGATTTTCTATGTAGGTACCCTCGAGTTTGTTCGATATTTTGTCACACACAAGTAATGGAATATTTTTTCTAGTAGGTAATTACGATAATATTCGATGAGATATTACTAGAAAAACGAATAGAAAGTTATTGTGAGTTAGATTAAGCACCGATTTGTATGTGATTGCTTAATTTAATCCACAACAACTGCGATTTTACTCACTAACAAATGTTACGTAAGCACAGAATTATTTTAGAACAAAGAGATTGTGATTTGAAAATTATGTATTCTTGTGATAATTGCGAGTCGATAGAAATCAAGCACCGACTAGGAAAATGATTGCTTGATTTGATTTCGCAATAACACGGAAACACATACGTTTGAGTAGACTGTCGAATTGGTTCGATGGTGATGATGAAGAAAACTCGTGAATGTAGTACTACTTTACGATACGATGAGTAGGTACTTCTGATGCGATGAAATAACTTAGAATGCGAGAATAACGAACGATAGATATTCTAAGCTAACGATTGAATAACCAGAAATACCACAGGTAAATTGATAAGTAGGTACTATGCAGTTCGATTTGGTGGAATCCCGGGTTTCGGCACCATAAAAATGTAGCATACGCATGCGATTGGTCTGGCTTTCTGCTTACATTTGGATAACAGAACTAGGCTCTGTCGATACAATCGTTGTTCCACTGATCAAACGGACAAAATATCAAGTTACAAGCTAAGCACATACCTTGCCTTGCAGTCTGGTGTCCGTTTGCCGATTTGATTCCACCTCGTTGAGGGTCACAAGTTGACGTCGATGGATTTTAACGGTTTTGAATTTTGAATTTTGGCGTGAAAGCGGCAGCGCGGTAGGCCGGTGTGTCTCGCTCGACAGTCTGAATTCCACTGTCTACTTGATAGCTGTCAATCTGACAGGTGCGAACAACGATGTGCCAGATGACTTGAACTAAATCGATTTGCGATAAAAATTTACTAAATGATAACGAAACAAACCTAATAATCATAAAACTCGATAGATTTTAGATTGTAATTTAGTTCCAAAAATTGGGATATGGAAAGAGATTTATTCAAACAAAATTCGGAATTGTAAGCCGTCTTAAATCTACAATTAAAGTACAGGATGTAGACGATGTGTTAAGGAAAAATGGTTTCAAGTGTCATTAAGTTCAGACAAAGACGCGTGCGAATCTCAGTGGTTTTTCAATTAGGTTGCGTCATCACAACACTAGTGAGGGCAACCGGTCCGACGCCGCACGAGCCTTCTTTTGCTCCAACACATTCTAGTATTGAATTGCGTGCGAAGCTGATCGCGTCGCGGTTACGGTCGTGCGTCGTTTATTAAATAATAACAACACGGGACTAGATACAGTCATGTCTAAAAATGCAAGATTTAGTAGGCTGAGTGTTTTAGCACCAGCTGCTCTATCAGCGTGTATGGATGCTTCGGTGCTGGCGGTGCCGGCTGCTGGAGCTATCGTCTCAACAGTGCTGAAAGAGCTTAGCAAAGCCTTCATGCTGAAAAAGTAAGTTAAAATATAGATACGATCGATTGTAATATGGATTGATTGTATAAGGGAATTTTTGGGACTAAGCCTTACAAAGATACAATCTGAAAAAATATTTTTTAAGACATTCTTTAAGATCTTTGAAACTTTTCGTTAATCATGCTTTCTTGACAATTTAGTTTCAGGAGATTCCTACACTGAATATAATATTGAGTATATTAATTATCGATTGTATTTTACATTAATCGATGTATATATAATATATTTTGTTTTAAATTAATATTAAAGGATCGTTGCGAAATTTATATTTGCAAATTTTAGCGACAGTTTTGTGTTATTGTCATATTAGCGTTATATTTATTCCCGTTCCGTTATCTATTACATTAGAATATTTTTCTATTTCATATTATTGACTCACAATAAACAGCCCCGCTCCTTATTATTGGATCTCTCTTTATCTTAAATTTTCCAACCTAAATTATAAAGTATCGTAAAATCAGATTAGAAGTAAAATATTATTACTTAATAACATTAATGAGTTGCTGTTTATAATCTTCAGATATTTACATCAAACATTAAATTGAATAAGTTTAAAAAAATTAATAGTTCATACTTGAAAAATAAATAATTATTTGTTTTTAATCAAACTTATATTTTTATTTGCATGTAGTTTTACTTCACTTAAGGCTTTGCGTATAAATTTAAATATCCGGATGACCAAGCTTTGCTCGGTATTTTTTGGAAATTAGCATTTGATTTAGATTAGAATTGGGTTAGACTAAGAAGTCTAACCTCAAAGCAAACACTCATTGACTTCTTGTTACTTAACAACGCCATCTGCTGGAATAGCTTTAGTGTTGTGTCGTTAAAGCAATTTAAAAAAAATAGTATTATTATTCGCCGATAGATGTCAGGAAGAGTCACATTTTTGTTATTTTTCTTCCAATAAAAAAAGCGAATAAAATGACATTTTCTCGAAATGATTCCTAGCTAGATCGATTTATCGCCCCCAAAACCCCCCGTATACTAAATTTCATGAAAATTGCTGGAGCCGATTTCGAGATTCCAATTATATAAGTATATATATACAAGAATTGCTTGTTTAAAGATATAGGATAATAATTTAATAACTTTGTATTGTGTTCCGGCATTAGTGACCTGTACCCTTTACCCTGTACCCTTACGGGACAACAGCGTGTTCGTGATGTCTCTGGCGTTGCAAAAATCCATAGGCAACGGTAACTGCTAAATTCTAAGCTGGCCGTCAGCCTGTCTGCTGTCCTACAGCAATAAAAAAGTTATAATTTATAACATGAAATATTTTGAATTGGAAATTGCCGGTACTCAACCAGTAACTGTCGATGCAACTCTGTAAGTAATTAAACTTGCTTTAACCTTATGTGAAAAGAAAGGGACTTCTCACCGTATTGCAAGACTGCAACAACTACATACTTCATACATAATTTCGAGTACAATTTCTGCAGAGGTAATCGACTTTCATTTCACTCTTTTGTTCCCAGTTCTGACTAATTTAATTATTATAATGGTCACAAGAGTATTCGTAAAGTAGAAACTAGAACTTCAACTATAATAATAGTCATTAATCACCACTGATATTGTAGAACCCAAATTCTCATGTCAACGTAGACAAAAGTCACGTGAATTTCTAACTAATAAAACAAGGAAGCACAAAGTAATGAGCATGGCATATCAAAGTCTCTCACATAAGCAAGTTGATCTGCCGAGCAACTTCTTTTTGAAGTATTACTTCCGGTTTTACTTCTTAATAATCAGGGTCTGCTGTAAATACAGAGCTTTTCGCCCTTTATCGTTAATGCCCTTCAATTCTTTGGCCAGACATACACATTTGCCGAAAGACCGTATTCGTGTTGATCTAAAATTAAATTAAATCCAAATGTTTAAAAAGAACGTATGTTTTTATGAAAATTTAGTTAGCGAGTCACATGGTTTAATTAATGAACTACGCATATTTTTCTTAATAAAATGGCAATTTTCAAAATATATTATGTAAATATATAAATAATATATAATCACACACATGGCGCGATTCCGAAAATCGTGATATGAATAATCGTTTCTTCTGGAAACCGGCCAGCCACCAAAGATGGTCAGGAGTAGCCCCCGATGGAAACATTTTTATTAGTCATCAAGTGCATTGCGTGCATAAAACTTTTAAATTAACGCCTCTATCAATATTAAAAAATTATTAATAGCATTTTACCTGTGTTGTAATACATAGAGATATGTAGATGAAAGAATTTTAAAATTACTGCTTTCATTTCTAAATATTACGATAGATTCTGATTCTATTATTTTACTTTTTATTTCTTAAAAAAGGTTACAAAACTTTACCGCGTTTTACACTCGTTGACTACCAGTTTTTTTTTCCTTTAATTGACTCCAATTCTTTAGACACTGATTTGCCAAGGCTACTAAAGCTGATACTACTACAAAGATAGGTAACTAAGACAATCAGTGAGTTTACCACGTGGATATATGTCAAGATGGACCAGGTGTGAGGTGCTTTACAATGTCCGCATTCTAAAACCCTAATTTTAAAATAAGAACAGAAATATTAATACTATTTTTACTTGCTTTACTTAATTCGAGCTCGTCTACATTTCATTACAATGAACACAAATAATGAGAAAAAAAGAAAATAAAAAGAAATTGTGTGTAGACTCTAAATCACAAAGGCAATAAGTTTATTTAAATTCGAATGCTGTATTAACCAGGAGCTCTTTCGTATTTACAGCTCCTGTCTTACACGACCACCGGTTGATTTGACTTATCAAGAGTTTTATTAAAAGTAATAGAAAATATCCCAAACTGTGGTACTTTCAAATAAAATCAAAGAATATTTATCTTCTTTCTCCAAAAATATTTTGAAAATATAACCATGAGCATGATCTTTTTAGTTTCCGCCAAAAACTAAACAATAGTAGACATTCAAATAATTGATAGATATTACATTAAAAAATTGTTGTTTAATGAATTGTATTAAAATACATATGATTATATTAAGATTTCACAGAAAACTAGCCTTGAAATGGAGGTAGAATAATACACTAAACAATTGTATTAATGAAACAAAAACACTTACAACTTTATTTATTCTTATTATAGATTGGCATTATGTATTTTTTTTTTTAAATAAAACCGCAAAGACATCTCTGCGGTCGGACTTTTCTTGCTACCGTTGTGAGTAAAAAGCAATAAATTCATAATTCTTTCTGGGTTTTTACTTTCATTCATTATTTCGTTAATTTGGGTCATTGACTTTGGTGTAGTATGAACAAAGTTATTTGCCGGAGGTTGGCGACTGACCTTAAGCCCCCGTAGAGCGCGGTCGCGGGCGAGGCTTTTGGGAAAGGCATGCGGATCGCAAACCACGGCCGTGGAGAAGGTGCGACGCTATTTCGAGCGCCCTGCTCACCCTTAATAAAAGTGAAGCCACCCAAGACCAACCGCCTTCCTCTGCTGCCAAAGCCTCTTCAAGAACATCGTGAAAGAAGGCAATTGCAGTTAGGGCCATGATCAGACTCACGTCACTTCCCTCAGATCCTGCGTTCTGGGCGTACGATGGGACGGCGGTGTACTTTTAATAGGTATACTAGTACCGTGTATACAAGGCGATGCCACTAGCCAATAATTGAGGCATACGGACATGCTACTCAGGAGTCACACTCTACCCCCTTAGTTCCCAAAGTGGTCCAGGTGGCCCCCAGGGGTCCACGGGAGACTCGACAGGGGTCTACGTCGGCGTGACAAAAAAATGCGGGTTCATAATTCGTAAGTGGGGCTCGACGAAAATTTATTTGCTTTCGATAGTGAAGAATTAAAATATTGGCTTGACTTCATCTGTCAATGTAGGCAAATAATATTTTAAGACGCTCAGCGACTGTTTCTTGTAAACACTTTCATATTCCATATTTATTACAAAGTGTCGAGACTTGCAAAGCACCGCCACTGAGTCGCCGCCTTTCGCGACGCTTGTTCAGACGTGCAAAAGGACGAAATACGATGTGTGGTGTGTGTGCTTGCAGTCTTTCATGAACTTGTTTGATTCTTCACCAATATAAAAACGAATGCCAAGGATAAACGTTACTCATTTGTTACAAGTAATTAACTAATTAATTTTCACTTTTTTTTCGAAATCTATTAATTCGTGGTTGTAACTCAGCCGCAAGGTAAATTTCCATAGTGAGATCTAATCTGCACATTTTTTGTCGAGTTTTGGGAATATGGTAAAAATGTAGCTGCAGGAGGTCCACCGCAATCAGCTAAATTTTGAAATACGAAAAAAAGTCTGGAAACTCCTGCTGCCCAATGAGAGTCCTCTATTAAATAACGGACGGGGAACAGTATGACCATTTCAAAATCAATGGATTTTAATAGTCACCAACTACGAATAGATTTTTTCTCAATATTATCTTTATTATATTTTACTGTGACAGACGTTTACATGTATATGTTTCAATATATTTGTCTATTCCCAGAAATATTTTCTCAGAATTTAAGCTTCAATTGACGACCTCCTGGCATAACGGCTAACGCACGTTGTTACATTGACACGTTGATTGCGGAAGGTCATGGGTTCGATTCCCGTCCAATGTCTGGGTGTTTATGTGTAATATGTATTTATTTACAAAAAAAGTATATATGTAACATACAGTTGTCTAGTACCCATAACACAAGTGTATTCTACTTACTTTAGAACTAGGTGGCGCTGTGTGAATTGTCTCAGTATATTTATTTATTATTATTTATATCTCAAACCTAAAACAGATTAATGTAAGCCTAATAATTCATATTAATTAATGTACTAAGATGTACTCCGTCTCGGCAAACTTGTAGTAGGACCCGTCCCTCCCAACTCGATGGGTCGAACACTTGCGTAATGCTACCGATCAGGTTTGGAAGGGAAGAAAGACAAAGGTACAGGAAGATTGCACAAATTCGTCTTACGTTCAATAGTGACGACTGACCGGCAACAAGGCTAGTATTACATTCTAATCTCATTAATTTGTGTGAGTTTCAATTTGAGTTCCTGTGCAATTTTACCGAGCAGTCTAGTTTAAATTCCCGAATAATTCGCGTCAGTGCGCTGAAAAATCGCTAGTGTTTATATGGGCAAAGCAAATAAGCAAAGCAATCTTTATCATTTTTTAAATATATTCTACACATGCCCATATAACAAATGGAATAAAACCAAGTCAAGTGCGCACAGATAAAATATTCTGTTAAATAATGATGCGTAAAATTTGAATATATACTGCTATGACATTGAGTATTGACATACTTAAAACTCGAATAGCGATTGTCAACCGGAGCAGTACCTCCCATTTAGGTATTTAAACCGCTTAGCCCACACTCAAAATTAATGAGACGTATTTAAATTATTATTATAATTCTTCTGTATTAAGTAATTGTGATGAAAAATAATTACATAACATTCCACTGCTAGTCTCGGCCTTCTCGTAAAGAGTATTGTAACTAGTTACTATTATCCAAGGACGATTGGCGTTACATAGACCTCCTCCGGAGGATTATGTATACATAACGTGGCCATTTTTTTCGTGTTAAAGCGGGACGCCTACGGATTTTCGTATATAAATAAATACATATATAGGGCACGTCAGTTTAAGATGTATATTTAAGGGCAAAATAAAAATTATGGTTTAAAAAATGACTTGAAATCATTTATTATGGTATCTTACCCTTACTGACATCTTAATTCTTACACCAACTTGCCCTACAAATAATATTTATGTATTTAGTATGTATTTTAGCGTATACGCTGCGCTGCCATCTTTCGCGATATTAATGTAGGCAAGTAATTAAGTAGGTGTATATAGGTTTATTCGTAAAAGCGGGACATTTTTGTTCTGGTTGGGGACAGCGGGACAATCCCGCCCAAAGCGGGACGTATGGTCACGTTATGTATACATAATGGTAATGTCATGCAAGTTTTGTCACGGTGTTTCCTTTGCCGTCAGTAGGTGACAGCATATACACGTTAGACGACATTTTTCTTGTCTATTTTGTATACTAATACTGCGTTACCGGTGCTTGCCATACAGAGAACTAAACGAATACCCTCAAGGTTGGTCTCACTTGGCTAATCTGCTTTGGATAAACATAGTAGGTATGCTGTCCATTCCCTTTAGACGAAGGGCCGATCCCAGCACGTTATGAACAAAGACAACCTTGTTATATACATAAAGTTGTCTAAAAAAATGTGTGCAAGGTTTGAGAACCAGCAAATAAATATATGCACGGGCATAGAGGTGTATGTAGCATTGCAATAGAAAATTGAGTGGCACCTAACCGTTGCAACGTAAATACCACTTGGTTTATGTAACTATTGAGTTGTTTTGAATTAAACTACTGTTTATATTATCATCTGTAACAATTACTTAAATATTAATTTCGGCCTGATTCCAGCCTATGGGAAGACCCATCTGACAGGTTGTTCTAAAAGACGACAATCTTATACTTAAACAACAAAATATTCAAACGACAGTCGCTGTCGTAAACTACATCATCTATTATTTGTCAAATGGCATTTCTTAATGGAAGACCAAAAAAAAGTTGAATTTCGTAAAAGATGGTATGGTGAAAAAGTGTGAACGTTAAAATGACGGCTAAGGGAAATGGGAAGGAGAGAACATGTTGTGCCGACCCAGCATAATGTGGGATTAGGAAAGAAAAAAAACTGTCATCTTAGCGGTGTTAGGACTCCATTTTCCAACATTTTGTTACTTCGCACGGCATTGAACATCCCTGTATGTTATCATGACGCTACGACATTCAGCTAACACTTGTTTGTTTTCTGAAGGATTAAGTTATCTTATATCTTTAAACGAGCAATTCTTATATATATATACCTAGTCAGGTCATAAATTCTGTCACATGTTTAATGTAAAATAATTGTAACAAGTTTATTAATTATGTAACCATTCATATACCAAAATGAACTTAACAAAACATAGATTCTTACGACATTAAAGTTTATTCAAAATGACCTCCGTGATTTTGAATACAAGCCTTCAATCTGCGCGGCCAGTCGTCTATCGCAGCACGAACGAGGTCCATGTCAATATCGGCGGCTGCCTTAATCAAGGATGTCTTGAGTGACTCCAAATTGGGATGAGGCTTTGAGCACGCCTTTTCCTCCAAGTGTTGCCATATCTTGTAATCTAACGGATTCAAATCTGGACTGGAGGAGGGCCAGTCTTCGTGCCGGATGAAGTCGATTTCACGCGCCGCCAGCCAGTCTTGTGTGCTCTTCGCTCTATGAGCTGGCGCCGAATCTTGTTGGAATACCCAGTGCCTGTTATTGAACATGGTATGAGAAACAGGTTCCACAAGGTTCGTCAGGACTGTATTTTGATACACAACAGCATTCGTTTTTACACCTTTCTCACAAAAATGTACCTCTGTTAAGCCCCAATAAGAAACTCCCAACCATACCATGAGCGAGGATGGAAAATGACCTCGTTGGACACGCGGAATACGGTTGCTCGCTTCTTCACTACTGTGTGCGTACACCTTATCATTTTGTTTGTTGTAGCTATCTTCTACGGTAAACATTTTTTCATCCGAAAAAAGAATTTCCCGATATTTTTTTCCCGCGTACCGCTTCAACAAAGCGCGGCATCTCTTCAGTCTCAGGTCCATTAGACGAGCATTCAAACGATGTCCTGTTTTTCTTCGATATGCCCGAAGCCCTAAGTCTTCATTTAACACCCTTTTCACCGTGGTTCTGCTTAACCCCATCTGAAGGGCCAACAGTTTCTGCTTACGTTTGGGATTTCTTTGAATTCGTGCCTTCACAGCTTTTATCACTGCTGGAGTCCTAACAGACCGAGGGCGACCACTTCTTAACCTGTCATCTACACTAGAGTCTTCATTGTATCGTTTGATGGTACGATAAAACGAATCTTTTGGTAATATTCAAATTTTTCAGTATGTTAAAAATTTGAATTGGCGCGTAACCGCAACGATGCAACGCAATAACTGCAACACGGTCTTCTTTAAGCGTCCACTCCATATTTAAAAATGAGTAAAATTCTAAAAGTTATACATTTTTATTTTCATGAACAATTCGAAATTCTAATTCAATAAACTTTTTTGTGGCCAGCATTCTAAAAGAAAAGTTTTTACTGTGTGACAATACTTATGACCTGACTAGGTATATATATATATATATATATATATATATATATATATATATATATATATATATATATATATATATATATATATATATATATATATATATATATATATATATATATATATATATATATATATATATAATTGGAATCTCGGAATCGGCTACAACAATTTTCATGAAATTTAGTATACGGGGGTTTCGATCTAGCTAGGAATCATTTCTAGAAAATGTCAAAAGGTGGCGTTTGAGTAGTCCCAATTTAAACTGAAAAATGACCCTTCCTGACATCTATCGGTGAATAATAATACTATTTTTTTTAAATTTCTTTAACGACACAACAACACTAAAGCTATTCCAGCAGATGGCGTTGTTAAGTAACACGAAGTCAATGAGTGTTTGCTTTGAGGTTAGACTAAGAAAATCAATTGTTAATTTCCAAAAAAATACCGAGCAAAGTTCGGTCATCCGGATATTAAGGATAAATTGTTTTTTGACGATACAACTAATTGTGTTTGTGGGTTTGATGCCATTCAGTACACAGTATTTGTACGATTTACTGTGGCTGTTAATTCTAAACCTGTAATAGGTAAACCTATTGCACAGGAAACTGTCTTGAATAATGTTTAAAAAGAAGTTTCGTTTGGAAGTAAAGTAACACTTCTTCTACGTGTCTTTACATCTTGAAGTTTTCTTCGATTCGACTTTTCGATACAAAAAAAATATCAAAAATTACTCATATATTTGTACCTTGTTTATGCTAAAGCTTTCTTTTATAAATCCTTCATTCCTGACACGAATGAGTCAGGCCTATTTATGCATAGTTTTCGTAGGCAATTTTTTTTATTAATTCTTATCGTCTAGCCTATAATTATGTTTACTACGTTTACATAATGCTACTTATATAAATTTATTATATAATTAAATGTTAGTTCTTAGATACTAAAATATATAGCATATAAATTAATATACTGACATACACACGATAAATAAATACATAAACAAATATAGAATCAAACCCGTGACCTTCACAGGGTATTCAACGTCGGACGCCGTTGCGTTACGGATGTTGTCATGTATAAAATATGTAAATAGGTATACTTTTCATAAAATCTGAGAGCATGTCACGTACCAATTCTTTTATAAATATTAGTTCAGTGGTATTACGCTCAGATACCAATTTAGAAGTCCCGGGTTCGAACCCCGCGATAGCATGCACTGCTTGGCAATTGTCCTCGCCTAATCTGCGTATTATAGCATAATTGCCATATACCAACGGTGAAGGAAAACATTACATGGAAACCAGCGTACCGAAAACACTGGTATAGTCTGGACGCGGAGCAGGAAGAATTTCGTACAATAACCTGTCTCTGTCACTCCCGCGTAAATATAATGAGTCCTCGCTCGCACAGAGCAATGACCGCCGTCCTCCGGGATTGTAAACAATTGTAAATCAATTTTGAACACCGCCACTTTAGAGAGAATAAATGTTATAATAACTGGTTTGAGCGAATGGAAAAGTGTATTAAGCTACGTGGTGAATACTTTGTAAAACAATATAAAGTATTATAAGGTTTTAATTGTGTTTTTTTCTTCAAACGACAAAACTTAAAAGGCATGCCTCGTAGTAATAATTTATTATAATAACAATAATTGATTTAATAATTTAGTAAATTTTTTTCTCCTTCAAAGAGCACTTAATAAAAAAAATGTTTGTGACCACTGTCAGCAGGTAAAGAGGTCATTGTACGAAATTCTTCCTGCTCGGCGTCCGGACTATATATGTAACCCACCATTTCACCCAGGACAAGCCCTCTCGTCCATGCCGCCTCTCGAAAAACCCGACAACACTGTCGCGTTTGACGATGACGAAAAGGCGGAGTGCCTCGCCGAGAGTCTCAGGGAGCAATGCTCCCCCAACACCGCGCACGTCGACCCGGCCCACCTGCGCGAGGTGGACGCCGAGGTCGAACGGAGATCCTCACTTCCCGCGGAAGACTCACTCGAGCCTGTCACGGTAAAAGAGGTACAGGATCTAATAAAAGGCCTCAGGCCCCGGAAAGCTCCCGGAGCCGACGGCATCTCCAACAAGCTGCTCAAGCTACTCCCTATACATCTTTTGATGATTCTGGTGAGCATCTTCAATGCCGCCATGGATAACTGCTCCTTTCCCTCCGCCTGGAAGGAAGCCGACGTCATCGGCATCCGAAAACCAGGAAAGCCCGCTGCGAAACCCTGCAGCTACCGTCCGATCAGCTTGCTCAGCGCGCTGGGCAAGCTGTACGAACGCCTCCTCTTGAGCAGACTCAGAGACTTCGCTTATGAAAATAAGCTGATCCCCGACGAGCAGTTCGGCTTTCGAGCCCTACACTCGTGCCCCCAGCAAGTGCTCCGCATCACGGAGCACGTGCTCGCGAACTTCAATCGCGCCTCCAAACCCTGGAAGACGGGTGCTGTCTTCTTCGATGTGGCGAAAGCCTTCAACAAGGTCTGGCACAACGGCTTGATTTACAAGCTGTACAAACTAGGAGTGCCGGATAGACTCGTGCTCATCTTACGAGACTTTCTCCTTGATCGGAGCTTCCGCTTCAGAGTGGAGGGCACGCGCTCATCTCTCCACCCCATCAGAGCCGGAGTCCCCCAGGGCTCGGCTCTGTCCCCCCTACTTTTCACGCTGTACACCAGCAACATGCCCCGTACCCCACAGGTACATCTCGCCTTATACGCAGATGATACCGCCCTCTTCACTTCCGATATCAGCCAATATCGGATCTGCAGTCGTCTCAACACGGCGGTTGAGACGCTGGGCAACTGGTTCCGCACTTGGCGGATCGAGTTGAATCCGGACAAGAGCGCAGCGATCATGTTCGCTCGCGGCCCCCGCACTCAAAATGAGAGTCGGCCGACTCACACGAGGCGGCAGTCTCTCTTCCCCATACAGCTATTTGACCGCGTCATCCCTTGGGTTGACGAGGTCAAATACCTAGGAGTCACTTTAGATAGAGGCCTGTACTTCAGCAAACACATCAGGACTCGATGCAGCGGCTGCAGAATAAGTTCTAGCGCATGGCAGTCCAAGCGCCACTTTACATGCGCAACGCGGACCTTCACCGCGACCTGGAGCTCCTTCCCGTGAAGGAGTACATGGTATCCCTTTCGCGATCCTTCTTCGGTCTCGCTCCCCACCATCCCAATCCACTGGTGGTGGAGACAGTCAATTACACGCCCAACCGCCGAGCACCCCACGCACGTCGCCGCCCGCGTAACGTGCTCACGGATAGACGCGACCCCATTTCTAGGACGCTGAAGCGAATGCTCTCGCGGACGCAATCCCCTCCAGTCCGGCAAGGACCAGCCCGACGAAACAGGTTTAGGGATGCCTTCCGCCCCCCATAGCCTGTAGAAGTACACAACCCACACAGTACATAAATACACGTAGAATAGATGTGTTGCGGGGGAGTTTCTTTCGCCGTTTCTTCTCCCCCAGCTATAAGCACTCCGAAACGGTAGTAGATTAGAATAGGATCGGCTTCACCGGTGAAGTCGATAGTCCCCAATTAATAGTATTCTTGCCATTCGTGGCTGCTATCAATTATCCCCATGCAGCGTTCGAGCCGGGAGCGCGCCTCACAGGAGGCGCGTGACCGAGCACGCTGCCACGGCTGATCGACCCCGCTCCCACGGGGTTGGAATGCCTTTTCCGCCCGGTGTCGCTGTCGTTGGTCGTCTGAGACGATGACAGCCTTAGCTTTAAGAAAAAAAAACCCAGGACAAGCGTGGCGGGTTGCCTGTCCGTTCCCTGTAAGGGGAGGCCCGAGCCCAACTGTTATTAATGTTATTATTTATATTACATACTTCAGATATGACAAACACTTTGTAATTATTACAATATTAATAGTCTTCTAAAAAAAGACAATGAACTAAGACCAAAAAAAATTAGAGCAATGTATAAAAAAAACTGTTGTTAAGTTTATATTACAACATTTATACAGTGGAAGTTAATGGGTGAATTTAATTAATTTTACAGCCTACAACGTGGTGGTTACATTAAATAGTCATAAATAACACAACATGTGGGTGATTTGCTGTTCAAACATGTAAATAATTATGTTCCGACAATAACAAAAATGTTTGGAAAAGAAATAACCGAGACCCTGAGTACTTCCTTCTACTTTAAAAACTTTTTGTACATGTATTAGGCGGTGTTATATAATCATATGACATTTTTAATGCTATGTGACACTTATTTCTTCGTTGAAAGATGTTTGCAACGCTAGGGGCACCGCTAACACGCAGCCGTCCTGGGTCATTATGGTTATGGACATTTAGAGACTAGAGCTGGTTGGCATCGAGATAGGCTCCAAGCTCTACCACGATCCTCACTTCGCTCCAGCTCGGAAAAAATGTATTTAGCTTACAACAGCTTGGCAACCCGCGGCTGCTGCTCTTCCGCGAAATGTAATATATACATGTATATGTGTGTGTGTAATATATGTTGTCATTATAGCAATTACATATTAAGACATTCAATTTAATCGTGTTATTTCATATATTGATATATTTTCTAGAATATTTCAAATGAATTCCTTAACATACGTATGGATACATGTAATTTCGGACTTTTGGGTCGAATCTGAACGAGCGACCGCAATATTCAATGTCTAGAAATTTAGAAAAAAAAAACTAAAGCATAAAAATAATGGTTAAATTTAATTAGGCCTGTCCTTTTATACGGCTGTGAAAGAAGCGACACAAGTAGGAACTGCGTGTCACGGAGATGAATATGCTGCAGTGGATGTGTGGACTGACGCGAAGGGCCGCTTTAGGAACTCTCGCATCTGCGGCAACTTTCATGTCCGTGACATAGCGGATAAATTGCAAGAGTATCGCCTTCGCTGGTAAGGCCACGTTTTGACGCAATCGGTTACTTACGTGGGGAACAAATGTCTAGCCATGCTGCCTCGGCCGGGCCTCAGCAGGAGGGGGAAACCCAAAAAATGATGGCTTGATGTCGTAAAGGGTGATCCGTGCCAATGGACTGACTAAGAAGGATGCCGAAGATTGTGCGAAGTGGAGAAGATATAGCCGGCAAGCAGACCCCATAAAACGCATCTAAGCGGAAGTTTGCGTTGTAACCGGGAATTGATAACATAATATATAAACATCACCAATAAGTGCTAATCAAATGTTTCCACGGTGATTGAGTACATAAATTTGCTTGTAACTCCCAAATCTAATGAAGTGAAACATTCAAGTAATACGGCTTATAACTTATATATATATATATATATATATATATATATATATATATATATATATATATATATATATATATATATATATATATATATATATATATATATATATATATATATATATATATAATTATACATATACCTAGTCAGGTCATAAATTCTGTCACATGTTTAATGTAAAATAATTGTAACAACTTTATTAATTATGTAACCATTCATATACCAAAATGAACTTAACAAAACATAGATTCTTATGACATTAAAGTTTATTCAAAATGACCTCCGTGATTTTGAATACAAGCCTTCAATCTGCGCGGCCAGTTGTCTATCGCAGCACGAACGAGGTCCATGTCAATATCGGCGGCTGCCTTAATCAAGGATGTCTTGAGTGACTCCAAATTGGGATGAGGCTTTGAGCACGCCTTTTCCTCCAAGTGTTGCCATATCTTGTAATCTAACGGATTCAAATCTGGACTGGAGGAGGGCCAGTCTTCGTGCCGGATGAAGTCGATTTCACGCGCCGCCAGCCAGTCTTGTGTGCTCTTCGCTCTATGAGCTGGCGCCGAATCTTGTTGGAATACCCAGTGCCTGTTATTGAACATGGTATGAGAAACAGGTTCCACAAGGTTCGTCAGGACTGTATTTTGATACACAACAGCATTCGTTTTTACACCTTTCTCACAAAAATGTACCTCTGTTAAGCCCCAATAAGAAACTCCCAACCATACCATGAGCGAGGATGGAAAATGACCTCGTTGGACACGCGGAATACGGTTGCTCGCTTCTTCACTACTGTGTGCGTACACCTTATCATTTTGTTTGTTGTAGCTCTCTTCTACGGTAAACATTTTTTCATCCGAAAAAAGAATTTCCCGATATTTTTTTCCCGCGTACCGCTTCAACAAAGCGCGGCATCTCTTCAGTCTCAGGTCCATTAGACGAGCATTCAAACGATGTCCTGTTTTTCTTCGATATGCCCGAAGCCCTAAGTCTTCATTTAACACCCTTTTCACCGTGGTTCTGCTTAACCCCATCTGAAGGGCCAACAGTTTCTGCTTACGTTTGGGATTTCTTTGAATTCGTGCCTTCACAGCTTTTATCACTGCTGGAGTCCTAACAGACCGAGGGCGACCACTTCTTGACCTGTCATCTACACTAGAGTCTTCATTGTATCGTTTGATGGTACGATAAACGAATCTTTTGGTAATATTCAAATTTTTCAGTATGTTAAAAATTTGAATTGGCGCGTAACCACAACGATGCAACGCAATAACTGCAACACGGTCTTCTTTAAGCGTCCACTCCATATTTAAAAATGAGTAAAATTCTAAAAGTTATACATTTTTATTTTCATCAACAATTCGAAATTCTAATTCAATAAACTTTTTTGTGGCCAGCATTCTAAAAGAAAAGTTTTTACTGTGTGACAATACTTATGACCTGACTAGGTATATACTAGCGGCCCGTCCCAGCTTCGCACGGGTATTTAACAAAAAAATAAAAATTAAACCCTTCTATTTTTTTTCGGTCTCGGGGAAAAACCTCACTTGACGGGTTCCCCCGGCCCCGGGGGACCGAGGGATATAAGGGACTCCGGAAAAGATGTTCGACCATCCGACTACCCACTAAAAAAACCCGCTGTTCTCTTATCGCCTACGCCCGGGCCCACGGATATATGGCCTGCCGATCTCGTGGCCCGGGCCGGCGCCGGCCCACGCTTTGTCTTGAAGCGGGCCCCTTCTAAAGTGCTGGCGCCAGGGGGTCAGGGTTTCGTCCCCCCGGCGCTCTCTTGTAACAACTCTAGGAGTTGAGGGGGGCTGCGGAACAGCACGCGGCCTTCTCCCTCGCGGCAATAGTGCGGGCGGCGGATACTCCCCCAAGGGGCCGCCTGCGGCCGCTTTCTACGGCGGCCGGAGATCGTTGCCCGCCCTCCGGCACCGACGACACGGCCTACGTTGGCGGGAGGGGAGTGCGGTGGCAGACTCCCGCTCCCGTTCCGCCGCCTCCCTTGCAGACACTACTCGCAAAAGGAGGCGACGGCCGTCCATCCAGAATCGCCCCCGACCATGGACAGAACCAGGGCCGGGAGCGACAGGTCCGCGGCCAATTCTGCACGGGACTCGCATCCCCGTCGCGTGCTAGTCAGGCGTGGGTACGACTACCAGACGACACTCCAGAAAAAGCAGAGTCGCCTGACGTCGTAGCCGGCCCAGCAAGACCAACTGACAGCGAGGATGCAATTTCCGCCCCGGGAACACTCTCTGTGCAGGCGCAGTCGAAATAGGCATGGTTTCGACTACCAAATCAGGTCCCAGGGTAGAACCCGGGACCCCAATGAGTATTCGCAACCATCCCACCGGGGACCACGCCACGAACAGAGAGCTAAGTTGGAAAGGATGTAAGAGGTAGACGGAAAGAAAGGTAGGACTCTGTCGCCTCGAACGGAGAGGGGAGTGAAGCGACGGATGCTCGGACACCTCGGGTACGCACACCCGTGCACTCCTCGGACAGAGGAGCGCCCCTGAGGGCAAACCCTTCTATTTGCGTCAGGTTACTAAAAAAATAAAATTATAAAGAATGTTTGAATATTATTATTTCTATGAGCTTTTATTTTAATGATTTTTTTGTTATTACTTTTTATTTATTTTTCGTTATCTATACTTACTATTATAAAGAGGAAAGATTTGATTGTTTGTTTGTTTGTTTGTTTGCTTTGAATAGGCTCCGAAACTATTGACCCAATTTAAAAAACTCTTTCATTGTTGGGAAGCTACACTAACCCCGGGTGACATAGGCTATATTATATTTTCAAAAAAATTAGGGATCCTTACTAAAACTCCAATAATGTAACCCAAAGTGTAAAAAAATTAACTAAAATATTATTTAAATCGCGTGCGTTTCGAAAACTATTGATGATAGAATAAAATAATGTACTACAACTTTGTAGAACACATCATTATTTACAAAAAGTGTCGCGACAGCATATGTCTAACTATTATAGTTATGCCACAATAAATGTTCTTTTATTTTAAAAATTTAATTTAAATGCCGCCCCTAGAAAAGGCTCTTTATTTGGATCTTGGTATTAATCCTTATCAAAATAAATTACTTCATATTGAAAACTGTTTCAATACCTTTATATAACTTTTTGAATTATTCAATTCGGATATTCCATTCGAAAGATATCACGAGTTTAAAAATGTAAGTATTAGAAAAATGTTGCGTGGTAGCCGCTCACCCTGTTCGGCTAGCTAGGCAGCACCTTATGCAATGTAGGCGTGCGTCACTGGGGTTTTTACAAAAATTAGAATACTTATTAAAAAATAACGAAAAACAAATAAAAAGTAATAACAAAAAAATCATTAAAATAAAAGCTCATAGAAATAATAATATTCAAACTTTCTTTATAATTTTATTTTTTTAGTAACCTGACGCAAATAGAAGGGTTTGCCTCTGTCCGAGGAGTGCACGGGTGTGCGTACCCGAGGTGCCCGAGCATCCGTCGCTTCACTCCCCTCTCCGTTCGAGGCGACATCCTACCTTTCTTTCCGTCTACCTCTTACATCCTTTCCAACTTAGCTCTCTGTTCGTGGCGTGGTCCCCGGTGGGATGGTTGCGAATACTGATTGGGGTCCTGGGTTCTATCCTGGGACCTGATTTGGTAGTCGAAACCATGCCTATTTCGACTGCGCCTGCACAGAGAGTGTTCCCGGGGCGGGAATTGCATCCTCGCTGTCGGTTGGTCTTGCTGGGCTGGCTACGACGTCAGGCGACTCTGCTTTTTCTGGAGTGTCGTCTGGTAGTCGTACCCACGCCTGACTAGCACGCGACGGGGATGCGAGTCCCGTCCAGAATTGGCCGCGGACCTGTCGCTCCCGGCCCTGGTTCTGTCCATGGTCGGGGGTGATCCTGGATGGACGACCGTCGCCTCCTTTTGCGAGGCAGTAGTGTCTGCAAGGGAGGCGGCGGAACGGGAGCGGGAGTCCGCCACCGCACTCCCCTCCCGCCAACGTAGGCCGCGTCGTCGGCGCCGGATGGCGGGCAACGATCTCCGGCCGCCGTAGAAAGCGGCCGCAGGCGGCCCCTCAGGGGAGGATCCGCCGCTCGCACTATTGCCGCGAGGGAGAAGCCGCGTGCTGTTCCGCAGCCCCCCTCAACTCCTAGAGTTGTTACAAGAGAACGCCGGGGGGACGAAACCCTGACCCCCTGGCGCCAGCACTTTAGAAGAGGCCCGCTTTAAGACAAAGCGTGGGCCGGCGCCGGCCCGGGCCACGAGATCGGCAGGCCATATATCCGTGGGCCCGGGCGTAGGCGATAGAACAGCGGGGTTTTTTAGTGGGTAGTCGGATGGTCGAACATCTTTTCCGGAGTCCCTTATATCCCTCGGTCCCCCCGTGCCGGTGGAACCCGTCAAGAGAGGTTTTTCCCCGAGACCGAAAAAAAATAGAAGGGTTTAATTTTTAATTTTTTGTTAAATACCCATGCGAAGCTGGGACGGGCTGCTAGTTTTTTAATAAGTATTGTAATTTTTGTAAACACCCCAGTGACGCACGCCTACATTGCATAAGGTGCTGCCTAGCTAGCCGAACAGGGTGAGCGGCTACCACGCAACATTTTTCTAATACTTACATTTTTTTTCGGTCTCGGGGAAAAACCTCACTTGACGGGTTCCCCCGGCCCCGGGGGACCGAGGGATATAAGGGACTCCGGAAAAGATGTTCGACCATCCGACTACCCACTAAAAAAACCCGCTGTTATCTTATCGCCTACGCCCGGGCCCACGGATATATGGCCTGCCGATCTCGTGGCCCGGGCCGGCGCCGGCCCACGCTTTGTCTTGAAGCGGGCCCCTTCTAAAGTGCTGGCGCCAGGGGGTCAGGGTTTCGTCCCCCCGGCGCTCTCTTGTAACAACTCTAGGAGTTGAGGGGGGCTGCGGAACAGCACGCGGCCTTCTCCCTCGCGGCAATAGTGCGGGCGGCGGATACTCCCCCAAGGGGCCGCCTGCGGCCGCTTTCTACGGCGGCCGGAGATCGTTGCCCGCCCTCCGGCACCGACGACGCGGCCTACGTTGGCGGGAGGGGAGTGCGGTGGCAGACTCCCGCTCCCGTTCCGCCGCCTCCCTTGCAGACACTACTCGCAAAAGGAGGCGACGGCCGTCCATCCAGAATCGCCCCCGACCATGGACAGAACCAGGGCCGGGAGCGACAGGTCTGCGGCCAATTCCGCACGGGACTCGCATCCCCGTCGCGTGCTAGTCAGGCGTGGGTACGACTACCAGACGACACTCCAGAAAAAGCAGAGTCGCCTGACGTCGTAGCCGGCCCAGCAAGACCAACTGACAGCGAGGATGCAATTTCCGCCCCGGGAACACTCTCTGTGCAGGCGCAGTCGAAATAGGCATGGTTTCGACTACCAAATCAGGTCCTAGGGTAGAACCCGGGACCCCAATGAGTATTCGCAACCATCCCACCGGGGACCACGCCACGAACAGAGAGCTAAGTTGGAAAGGATGTAAGAGGTAGACGGAAAGAAAGGTAGGACTCTGTCGCCTCGAACGGAGAGGGGAGTGAAGCGACGGATGCTCGGGCACCTCGGGTACACACACCCGTGCACTCCTCGGACAGAGGAGCGCCCCTGAGGGCAAACCCTTCTATTTGCGTCAGGTTACTAAAAAAATAAAATTATAAAGAAAGTTTGAATATTATTATTTCTATGAGCTTTTATTTTAATGATTTTTTGTTATTACTTTTTATTTATTTTTCGTTATTTTTTAATAAGAATTGTAATTTTTGTAAAAACCCCAGTGACGCACGCCTACATTGCATAAGGTGCTGCCTAGCTAGCCGAACAGGGTGAGCGGCTACCACGCAACATTTTTCTAATACTTACATTTTTAAACTCGTGATATCTTTCTAATGGAATACTGAATTGAATAATTCAAAAAGTTATATAAAGGTATTGAAACACTTTTGAATATGAAGTAATTTATTTTGATAAGGATTAATACCAAGATCCAAATAAAGAGCCTTTTCTAGGGGCGGCATTTCAATTAAATTTTTAAAATAAAAGAACACTTATTGTGGCATAACTATAATAGTTAGACATATGCTGTCGGGACACTTTTTGTAAATAATGATGTGTTCTGCAAAGTTGTAGTACATTATTTTATTCTATCATCAATAGTTTTCGCAACGCACGCGATTTAAATAATATTTTAGGTAATTTTTTTACATTTTGGGTTACATTATTGGAGTTTTAGTAAGGATCCCTAATTTTTTTGAAAATATAATATAGCCTATGTCACCCGGGGATAGTGTAGCTTCCCAACAATGAAAGAATTTTTTAAATCGGGTCAGTAGTTTCGGAGCCTATTCAAAGCAAACAAACAAACAATCAAATCTTTCCTCTTTATAATAGTAGTATAGAAGTATAGATATATATATATATATATATATATATATATATATATATATATATATATATATATATATATATATATATATATATATATATATATATATATATATATATATATATAACGATTTTGTGTTACAATTAATGGGTATTTAAACCTTACATTCGTTTCATCCCAACTGCATTCGATTCGTATAATTTGCAGCTCGCTGAACGCTATTAAGTTGTGACAATATGTCATTAGTTTTTTATCGTTGCATTCCTACCATGGCCTGCTTTTATAGGTTAAGAGGCACAATCATATACATAGAATGAATATGATCATATTTAGATTCATTTGGAATTGTCGTCTCAAAAAGCGAAATGTGACTGTTTATTTATAACTGTAATCTACTTAAATAATTATGGTATATATGGTTATTTAATTAACTGGCATTTTATTTCTTCTCTATTAGCGTAGGTTAATACCTATAATATTAATATATTATTATACGTTTAAGAAGGTGCTGGTAAATAATAGTAACCGTTAAACTTATGTAACATGCATAATACTGCAAGTATTTTGTAACAGATTGAAATGACATCGACCTGCTCAACCGGTTCGTCATACGATCTCTTGGAGTATTTTAACGAATAGAGCAGACAGATATTTTAACCGGAGTTGTTGAAATCTTGGCAAGTAATAAGACTTAATTATACGGCGAATAAAAATCTTAAATTCATTATTGTGTTTATTCAATAAATTTATTATAAAACACAAAAACTGTTCGTATCAGCATAGCAGCCGAATAATGTCAGTATGCTTTCTCCACCCTTAAACAGAGAAAGGTATTGAAATTAATCGAGTAAGATGTGTGTTTATTTAACCAAATAGATTTTAGGGTTCCTTTGGGTAGTAAGTGCTCTAAAAAGTTCACTGGACATCCGTCTTATATTTACTTCTTGTATACATCGAGTATACTTCCTGAAAACTTTTTAATCATTCACATTCATGTGAGGGCGCCACAAGATATGTTATTTTATAGTAAATTAAATAAAATAATAAAGCAATGTAAATGTGTAATTTGGATTTTAAAGTGATTACTGTCGGGATGCAAAACAGATTGCAATAATGGCACTGTGTGTGTATAGGGAAAACAGGCAGCCATGGCTGAAAAATATTGTACATAAAATATTGTAAGAGGAGTATTAGTTTACTGTATTACAGTTTTAAGTATGAGTAGTGCCGGGATAAATTTTTTTTTGTTAAATTACATTTGAATGGAATTATTTCACCCCCTTCAAGTTTCATTTTCGCGACAAAAAGTATGTCCTTCGAAGAAGGACATATCCTTCTTCGAGGTCCAACCTATCTTTAAAGGGAAATTCATCAAAATTAGTCAAGTGGCTTGGGCGTGAAAACGTATCAGACAGACGGAGTTACATTTATATTTATAATATTAGTACAGACATAGTATGGATATCAACAAAACAATAAATGAAATGCACTTTTTTTTTTTTTTTGGTGTCGGGGAAAACCTCTCTTGACGGGTTCCCCCGGCCCGGGGGGACCGAGGGATATGTGGGACTCCGGGAAAGATGTTTGGCCATCCGACTACCCACTAAAAAACCCCGCTGTTCTCCTATTGCCTACGCCCGGGCCCACGGATATATGGCCAGCCGATCTCGTGGCCCGGGCCGGCGCCGGCCCGCCCTTTGTCTTGAGGCGGGCCCCTTCTAAAGTGTTGGCGCCAGGAGGTCAGGATTTCGTCCCCCCGGCGCTCTCCTAACAACTCTAGGAGATGAGGGGGGCCGCGGAACAGCACGCAGCCCTCACCCTCGCGGCAATGGTGCGGGCGGTGGATCCTCCCCCGAGGGGCCGCCCGCGGCCGCTTTTTACGGCGGCCGGAGGTCGTTATTTGACCTCCGGCACCGCCGACGTGGCCTGCGTTGGCGGGAGGGGAGTGTGGTGGTTGACTCCCGCTCCCGCTCCGCCACCTCCTTTGCGGACATGACTGCCTCGCAGAAGGAGGCGACGGCCGTCCATCCAGGATCGCTCCCGACCATGGACAGAACCAGGGCCGGGAGCGACAGGTCCACGCCGATTTGGGCGACGAGGGCGCGGCGCTCCTCGCGCCACGCAGGGCACACGGCGACAGTGTGGTTCACCGTGTCCTCCTCGTCGCCCGCGCCACAGTGGTGGCACCCCGACGTCATCTCCCGCCCTATGCGACACAGGTACCTCCCGAAGCAACCGTGCCCCGAGAGGACCTGCGTCAGGCGGAAGGTCAGGGCGCCGTGGCGCCTTTCCAGCCATTCGGCCAGGACGGGCCTCACCGCTTCGATGGTGGCGAGGCCCGCGCTGGGGTGCGCGAGGCGCTCCTTCCACTCCACCATGAGCACCTCGTCGCGCAGCTCCGCCCGCTTTACCTCAACTTCGCGAGGCGCGGGGCGAGAGCCACGCTCGGCCGCGTCCCGGCGCCACTGGTATAATAGCGCCAGGACCCGGGCCTCGAGGTCCCATGGTGGGGATCCGGCCAGCAAGGAGGCCGCTTCGAAGGACAAAATGAAATGCACTATATCAAGTTCCTCCATTATTATATTTTATTATATTCATGCAAAACAAAGAGACAATTTTTTAAAACGTAGTGATAAAAAATATGATATTTTATCAGTACATATTCAATTATTATGGCCAATTTTAAGCAATAATAAAATACTACCTGTTTGTGGCTTATATCTTCCGGTGACTAAAATTAATATTGAAATAAAATAAAATCCAACTTGCCCTTGAAGAAAACTTTTTCGCTACTGAACCTCGTGACTAATATGTGGAGGTGGAAAGAATAAATGCCACTATTTGTCAAAAATGCTAATAATAATTATACATAAGTATATACTTATTTGAGTTTTCATTACCATGCAAGGAGACAAGAAAATATGGAATACATAAAAGGTAATGTAAAATTCTTATGCCCTTTGAGACGACAGATTTTTTATAACATAAGTAAACGAAGTGAAAATAACTTTCTAAAGCTTTTTGGTTATATTATTTTGAAATATTATCATGTTAACCTTTTGATCGCATACTCCTCCCCAATGCGAATAGATAACTCATAGCATTCTCAAAATGTAATAAAAGGGCGAAAATGTGTTTACACAAGTGCACAAGATAGACGTGTTGCGCGGGAGTTTCTTTCGCCGTTTCTAGTATAGGATCGGCTTGACCGGTGAAGTCAACATGACGCCAATTAAAAGTATTCTGCCATTCGTGGTTGTTCTTGCTTGGTCCCCATGCAGTGATCGAGTCGGGAATGCACCCGAACACGCTGCCACGGCTGCTGATCGACCCCGCTCCCTCGGGGTCCCACAACAGCCTTTATCATATAGAAAAAACAAACTTCTTCAGTTAGCTCATGAGCAACATTCCCCTTTTCATTCGGTTATCACTATTTAGTGTTAGTCTGTCGGATCCATAAAAATTAAATTTAGACCTATCTATTCAAATTACTGGAATTGTTGGACTTCTTTTCACTAGTAACGGGTATTGAAAGTGCATAGAAGTGTGCGTGTTCACTTCAGATCGTTTTTTGTAATAAGGATCAGCAGCTTGCACAGTTCGGGCTTTAAAAATTAAAATTTTTTTCGACCCGTAATAATATTGTAGTGAAAATTGTTGGTACTAGAACATGTGGTATTCCACCGGAATTCAGTTAATATATTTTCGCTGTTGCCAGAATGTAATTTGTATTAATCGTTCGATATTATATCGTTTACTAATAAGCATTATCGAAATATACTGAAACAATTCACATAACGCCATCTAGTCTCAAAGAAAGTAGCATAGCACTTGTGTTATGGGTACTAGACAACTAATATACTACTTATAGACATTTTTTCGTAAATAAATGACGAATATGTATTTACATATACATAAACAACAGGAGACGGGAATCGAGTCCGTGACCTCCTCAAGCGTTCTGACGTACGATAACCATTGTGCCATGGAGGTCGTCAGTCCAATACAAAGATTATCAAGATAGTTGACAGTAATCTCGTTTAAAGGTCGCCTAACGTACCGACCGGAAATACTCTTTTAGTAAATAATTGCGGTTTACGACGATCAATATTTTTTCTGTTTGGCCTTAGATGTTGTTTCGGAACGGCCATCGCTTGACCTCTGTGACGTTTCGATCTTATAACATTATTTATTTTCTCATTATTTGATTATAGTTGTACAATAATATATGTTATTACAACATAACAGTTCAAATATTAATTTGCAAACGATTATATATATATATATATATATATATATATATATATATATATATATATATATATATATATATACATGTCCTTCTCCTAGGTCCAATCTATGACTGTACCCAAATTCATCAAAATTAGTTCAGCGATTTCAGCGTGAAAACGTAACAAACAAACTCACTTTCGCATTTATAGTATTAGTTATATATCCCTTTGAAAAAGCTTTACAATAAGCCTTACAACAATTTATTCCGTTTGGGTTTTTTTAATATTACATACTGTAAATTCGTAGTAACATTTTAATGAACCTAAAAATTCAAACAAATGTGATGTGAAACATTTCCTGGAATATATTTCGTAGGATTGCAATAAACAACAAACAGATGGCGTTGATTGAATATTCTGACTGGATTTAAATCTATATCTCGTACATGAAGTAAAATGTATTTTAAAAGTAATGACGACCTCTTTACGAGGTCATGGGTACGATTCCCGTACAGTGTTTGCGTGTTTATGTATAATATGTATTGATTTACAAAAATAAAGTATGTATATCAGTTGTCCAGTACCCATAATATAAGTGCTATGCAACTTACTTCAGGGCTAGATGGCGTTGTATGAAATGAATTCATTTTATGAAGTTTGCGCATTCTGAGTACGAAATGACACATTTATAGTATATATGGAGGAGAAGTGCAGAAAGCTAATATTTTTTATAATAATGTTTATAACATATTTTAAATTGTGTAGTAAATAACGTAGTAATAAACGTGGTACGTTGATTACTACCGTTGCCTACGCTTTCATTGTTGTGAAGCACACAAATTTAACAAAAGGTCGTATCGAGTTCATAAACCGTAAACCACCGTTTAAAGTAACCTTCGTTTTTAAGCGATTTATGAAATGCTCAGTTAGTCACACCTTTTTATTTCAATGATAATAAGGTTTGCTTCATCGAGCTTCCGACTGTAGTTATTACAGCTGTTTGCAATGACAATGGTCATACCTCCCAAATACTGCGCAACACCATCGCATCCTCGACAATATTCGCAACTGGTTGATCAATCAGGCTAGATTTTAGAAATATGGATCCGGTTTACGTCTTTTTTGTCCGCTTTGCATTTAAAATCGCGTGATATTAACAAATTCAATATCTTAACTGACGTAGTAATTACTTAAATATAGATATAGATAGATAGTCTCAGTTATTATGCATGAAAATTAAAGACATCGTATAATTGTTTCCTAGTACACGATGAATTAGTACTAAGTTATAGTTATTTAGCTTTATATCTTACTTATAAAACATACTTATAAGACCGACATCGGGTTTGACAGTTTTAATGCATTTTTCTCCGAGCAGGGGTGGGGTAAGAATACTAACCCCCTGCGGTCTGAGTCGTTCTCTTGTAAAAGGCGACAAAACAACCCTAGCTACGTAGTAGAGCCCCAAGCCCGTCTGTATGGCGCCATACTTATGACCAAATGTGGTCACCATCCAAACGGGCTTGAGGCCCTACAACGTGGATAGGGTGGGTTGTTTTGTCGGCTTTTACAACAGGCCGACCCCGGCCGCAATTCTTTCTCCGCCCCTGCACGGTTATTACGTTTTTAAACATTTACAAACTCCAGTTAGTTTATGTTAAGAAAACCTACATTTGGTTATTTAAAAATAATATTATAACTTTAAGAAATGTCAATACCAGAATGATACTACTTATATTAAACTTACATCTAATAATAGTAATTATCATCGCCTTTGGATGCTTCTGACGCTAGGAGCATCACCGATATGCTGTTACACGCATAGGAGAACTGCAAGCTGGGTCCTTTATGCCAACATACAACAGTGTTATTGTGGTAGCTTTTTTAGAGCTGGTGTGGTTGTAATCCAGACGAGCTTGGAGCTCTTTATAGCCTTTATGAGAGCATTTTATGACAAGCTAGCTGTAGTGTTCAGTATTCTTACACCGCTATTGAATGGATTATAACAAAATAAAATACTAAACTATAACTTTTAAAATTTCATTTACGAATTGTGATTTGTGTGATTGTGTGTTTCATTTGCAAAACCCAAAGTTGCCGTAAGATATGCGTCAAAGTAGATATTTCAATTGACAATGTTACTTGTATATTTTCAAACTTCGAACTTTACCAGTTGAATTACATAGGTCTCGGCAAAACATGTTTGAATGGCAGAAATATTTAACTTTATATGTATTGAGAAAATCCAATTGTAATACATGTTTTTTTCTTCTTACTCTCTCTTATGTACCACAATTTCGCTATTCTTGCATATTATTTATTATGTCTTATATATACTAATTTGTTTAATTTTCCATAAATTAGGACTTATATTTAATAGTCTAATTATTTTTCTAGATGGTTCCACGGAGTCATGTCGGCCAAGGAAGCGGAGAATCTAATCATGGAAAAGGGAAAAAACGGCTCGTTCCTGGTACGCGAGTCGCTCACGCACCCTGGCGAGTATGTGCTGTCAGTTCGCGTGAGAGGACGGGTCAGCCACGTCATGATTAGAAAACAGGTGAGTAACACGCAGTCGTCATTATCTTTGCGTCCTGAGCTTGTCTGGGGGACTTTCCAATGACTAAAGTATCTCGCGTAGTCTCGATTGATGCACATGTTTTAATTAAATTGGGTGGATCCCCTATGCCCGATTAAGCTAGAAAAAGCGAGGCTTTTTATAATAATTTAAATATTATTATAGATACAGTTCTAATAAAAGCCATCCAGTGATCCCAGACAAATATCCAGTGATTCCAGGCAACGTCCTTTGTTTTAGCCTAGGTAAATATGCATGCATCTTAACAGTGCCGCAGCGGGACTCCTAGCGGTGGGTTCTCCATTTTGCTACTTCGACCACTCAGCTGGCTAACATAGGCTACCCAAAATGATGACAGCGGCATACCCACTAAAACATCGGTCGTCACCTAGAGCCGTCTTTATGTTAAGGGGTCGCAGGATCAACTTTTGGTCATTTCTCTGTGACTCTCAGGCTATATCCTAAAGCGAATGGAAAATATACCCGTCACGCTTGTCTAAAGCTCGAAGTTACATGCATAAGTAATTTCGTTGTGTTAGCTTCACCGTCTGTCTGTCTGATTTCATTATAGCCACTATAATCAAAAACAATTGCCTAGAATTCTCATGTTGTGAATCTGGGTTGCGATTCGAGTATAACCAATTAGTGACAATGTAGTTTGTATAGCAATATAGTATTACAATATTACATGATGGTAAAACATCGTAGTAACGTTTTGTTATGTTTTATATGCTACATTTACACTTCAATTTTACCAATCGAATTCATAATCTTAAGTGGAGCGAAAATTGTGTACCCCTTTTTACGAAAATTGCATGGAGGCATATGAAATTTAGCACAGTTAAAGTTTGTATGGAGGACAAGTGCAGAAAGTTTTATTTCCTAAAATCCATTAGAAATTCATTAGATTAATTAAAATACACATTACACACAGTTGCTCGAACGATACACAACATACACACCCGTACATACTTTACTTGTGCTTTTGTTTTTTTTTTTATAAGATTATAATGACCTTTAAGATTAATTTTGTAAAAGTAAAACTTATAATAATTTATTTATTCTTGCCTATTTGTGAATATATTGTTTACAAAATGCGAATGGTTACGAAACGAATTTATAATGCAAGGTTTTGCAATGCAAAACATTTAGAAGTTTTAGATGATTTGTGGTCAAATATCGACCCCTGGGCGACCACCAATTAAAAATAAATATACGAATACTATGACAATTCACAGCCCCCTCTATCCAAAGCAAACAGCAGAGTGCATGTGTTATGAGTACTTCGCAACTAATATAAAATAACACTCTTCTTTTCTAAATAAATAAATATTATACTTATAATCATAATATTTATTTATTTAAAAAAAATAATAGAATAGCCCTGACTGTGGATGTCAGTAATCGAACCTTCGACTCCCGCAGACGTTTCGATGTGCGATAGCACGGCGCCATAGAGGTCATATTACAATGTTAATAGCATGTGTAAATTATCTTCGGGAGGTCGGTACACCCGGATCACCGACATACCCACTTATACATTCTTGTATAAGCGAGTTACGTATGCTCTCAATTCCATCCAGGGGAACCCCCTTCTAGCGTTCTAGACATTAGTGGACGGGTAAAACAAAACGCACTCATCTCTCTTACAAAGGTCATTGACTCAAATAGAAAGTTTTTCGTATCCTGGTGACGTCACCAGGTAGTCACTTTCAAAACCAATAATATAATTTTCTGAAATACATAAAAAATATATATAAACAAGCTGAGAATATTTAAGAGGATTGTATAAGGAATACGACAACGTCCATAACGCTACATCTTTCGCACTTCTCAATTCTTGCCAGGCGGCTTCGATTCACGCTTCAAATTGAGTGATTATAAAAAAGTATATCAGTAGTCTAGTATCTAGAATACAAACGCTCTCCTACTTCCAGATTATATGGCGCTGTGTCAACTGTCACTGTATATTAATTTCTTTTAAATAAGAGGAATTAAAACAGGTTGTGTAGATAGAAGACACGTGTCAACCCCACTTAATTAATTCAAAGGTCAAATCAATATACACTGAAAGTAACCAAATTACTCTACAATAGTTAACATGCTCAAAATCTTCCATTTTATATAGTTGTGGAGTGACCGGCCTATCGTTTCGTTTCGTAAAGGGGCATATGTAAAGTGCCTTAATTTAAACGATTTTTCTGGTTTATTTCCAATCTATAACTTAACCCTGAAAGTAAGCCGAATGGTGTATTTCGTTTGGTGTCGTAGCAGAAGTATATTTGTTACATTTTACAGCGCTTAGGTAAAATATGACTATTCGTTACGTAGAGTGGAGGCTACTCGGCCAGTTAATACATTAAACATAACTATTTAATACCGATGGATAGTAATTACGCTTTAAGATATTTATTTATTTCAAGGATTACTAATTTTTTCACGGCAGGCCGACTCCGGCCGCACGGGTCAATATGCGCCTGCACTGAGAAAACTTGACTTATTGAGAAACTTAAAAATAAGATATATTAGCGTGTCTGCTATTTTTATTATATATCTCTAATATACACAATAGATTATCAAAAGTAAAATATATTCACCGCAAATTTTGTCCAATTCAACCCCTTGAAGACTCAAGTCTGCGTATTCTCTGCCAAGAAAACCCATTCGCACCTGCGCCTCGGTTCCAAGGAACTCCTCTTACCATTTCAGAGAGCTCTGGGATCCTTGGTGTCGATATCA
This sequence comes from Malacosoma neustria, assembly GCA_963693495.1. NCBI lineage: Eukaryota > Metazoa > Arthropoda > Insecta > Lepidoptera > Lasiocampidae > Malacosoma > Malacosoma neustria. Next base: position 9,525,592 of record OY856371.1, read on the forward strand.
TGAACGATGTGCAGTTTAGGGGACAAAGGAGGGCAAAGCTAAGCTTGCCTAAAAAGCTGAGTGTGCTTGGACAGAAGCAATGTTTCACTCCAAGGCAATGGCTTGTACTATGCAAAGCATAGATCAGGCCTCACATGGAGTACTGCTCACATTTATGGGCTGGAGCACCTTCTGCTTGCCTGTCTGCTGAACTCAACCTAATTTTTTTTACAATTATTCGTCTTTTATTTGATTCTCTGATTATAACAGTTTAAATTAGTAATGTAGGTATTATAATTTAGCCCGCTTATAATTTAGCAGTTACCATCGCCTATTAGTGTTTGCAACGCCAGTGGCATCGCGTACACGCTGCTGTCCCATAAGAGTACAAGAGTTATTTTATTTTTCGACTTAGTCTCCTTTCAGATTTATATATTTAATAATGTACACTTTGTATATCTTATTTCTAAAGCTAAAATTCCCTTTTAAAAAAATCCTCTTCCTAGCAGCCATCGTAACTTTGGACTTGTGCTCGAGGGCGTTATCTTGGCGAAACATAACAACTTTAGCAAAATTGCAACGCCGTTGCATGCGTATTTCCTCATGCAACTTTGTTATTTGTCCTGCGTACCAAAATTCCCGTAATAGTGGCTCCATGATTAAAGAATTTGATCATTACCACCCCTTGTCTATCCCAGAAAAACATCCCATGATCTTACCGGCAGATGAAATCGCCTTAAATTTCTTCGGAGTTGGACATGACGGCCTCATCCAAGTCATGGACTGTTTTTCGTTTCCGAATTCACCACTTCTAATCCTATCACCAGTATATTTCAAACATAAAATTTTTATATCAAGTATATAATAATTAACATAAAAATTTAAGAGAATATAATTACTGTATATTAGTCAGCACAAATGTATAATAGATGGTTTGCAATTTTTTGTCGGTTACCTATATACGAAGTTAGATTTATAAACATTTCAACCCACGTACTCTTGGGTAATATCATAAACAAAGTAGTCAGTTTTGAATATAGTGAATGAACCAATTCGAAAATAGACTTTTAACTCGTGTTTTAACGCCCTGATTTATACTTAAGATGGTTTTTAGATAAGGCATATTTCATATTACAGTTTATATCTATAGCATTTATATTACGTACTAGCTGAGCCGGAAAATATTGTTTTGCCATATAAATTAAAAAAGTAGCTTATGTCTTTCTCCAAGGCCCTACCTATGTCTATACCTCTATACCGAAATTCATCAAAATAAGTTCAGCGGCTTAGGCGTAAAAGCGTAACAAACAAACTACTACAGCAACACACGGTTCCAACTCCCCCATTACAATACTGTGGAGTTAACGTTACGTGAATTTGTATGGGCAGCAATGGATATTTCTTGGTGCTTAGGAGTCAGGTGGAAACCTGAAATGCGTTTGGGTTTAGTAAGAAAATTTTCACAGGTCGGTAGTTTAAAAATATCCAAATCAGACTTTAAAATTTAACTAGATGGCTAATGGAGTATTATGAAGCCTATCTATTGGATTACGTCGTATGTTCTACAAAGATATGACTAATTTGTGATGAGTGATAGTGTTATGATTAAGATAACTAATTCCTGTGCGTAGCAAAAACAAAGTTTTTATTTGCCCCTGTAAAGTTTATCCAAATGGAGTTAGGTACATATTACATATATACTGACGATGGACGCATACCGACGTGAGTTAACCGTTACGTCAGGAAATTGTCGTAAAAAATGGATATGTTAAAAAAACATAAATAAATTCAATATCCTATCCGTATATCATTTTAAAATGACCATGCATTATTTTAGTTTGTTCCTTTTTTCAATTTAATTAAGTAACATAAAGTCAACACTGTCCTCATTGAGTTTGTTTGTTGAAATGAATACATTGTAATGATATTCATTACGTTTATGATTACTTGTAGACATTTAGTGTGTGGGCCAGAAGGTCATCGAATCTTTTCCAAGTGCTGAGGGCTAAATAAACGAAATAATGCAGTATCTATATATAATCATTTGTTATATATGTTACCGTGAATGACCGCGCCATACCTTCTCATAAGAGTTTATTCACACTTGTATTGAAAACGTATAGCCAATCATCATCCACAGCTGGACGAAAGTTGCGTCACACGTCCCGGTTCCGTACCTCTGCCATTCAGCGCCTGCAACATTACGATAGTAGTCAACCCATCTGGCTGGGGGCCGTCTTCTAAATCTCGTTCTCTCAATGGATACAACAATAGACGTGGCCAACCCAATATCGGCAGTATGCATATTTTGCGAATTATGTCCTTCACTTCACTTTGATTCTCGTAGGGTTACCCTCATTTTGGATCTTGTTCATGCCAACGTGCGTCCCCAGGGAAAAAAATTATATATAATCATATAAAGTTTATATATAATTCATATATAATTATATATGATATTATATATAATTATATATAATTTTTTCCCGGAGTCTGAGCTATTGCCGCAATATAGCTGCGTATTAGAGCTGTAATTACCTAAGCACGGAACCCAAAGAGAATAGGTAAAAAGATTTATTTTGGATTCTATTGGATTGACATTCGACTGCTAATACTAATGCATGTTGTATTAATAAATAATTTAAACAATTATTGTTATTGATTATTTTAAAGACATATTATATACACACTGAAATACTCGTTTTTTTAAAGTATTTTATTCTTTCGCTTTCTTGTTTAGCTTTGTTTTGAGAAATTTATTTTGTTACGAATGTTTCTTATGGGCGAACATATTTATAAACTCAAATAACAATTCGAGTTCACAAAAAGGCATTTACAAATTGGAATTTAATAGAGTTGTTCTCTTTTTTATAATATACCGAAATAAAAACATGCAAACGTTTACTTACGACTGTAAAATAATAATTTAATACATAAATGATTATAATATACTCTTAGTATTTTTTTATTTATCTATAGATAGAGTTGTGTAAATTAAGCAGGTCATAATGGCTTTTGATGCAATTTGGTACAAAGATATAGCTTGAAGCATGTAACGGTTAACGCACTTCGGTACAGTTGTAGGGGTCACGATATCGATTCCCGTGTCAAGTCTCGGTGGTTATGTAGATTCATAACACATAACACAAGTGCTATGGCTACTTACTTTTGCGACTAAATGGCGCCGTGTGAATTACATTTATTTATTTAACTAGCTGTGCCCGCGACTCCGTCCGCGTCGAATAGTGACTTTGGGCAGCATTTTTTGGATATATGAGATCAACTTAAATTGGAAATTCAACCTACAATATCCAGCCTAAGCTGAACCCTATTTCATATGATTGATGATATAAATCTGAGGTCAATTTAAATTGGATGTAAAATTTCCGAATGTTATCATTTTTAACAAAAACTATTTTTTTTTTTCTAAAATAAAAATAGCCTAAGTTACTCCTTGTTACATCAGCTATATGTCAATGAAAGTCCTGTCAAAATCGGTCCAGCCGATTTAGAGATTAGCCGGAACAAACAGACAGACAGACAAACAAAAATTGTAAAAAATGTTGTTTTGGTATGTGTACCGTGTATACGGCCGAATGCACTTAGTAAAAAGCGGTTATTTTAATATTACAAACAGACCCTCCAATTTTATTTATTTGTATAGATAGATAGATTAATAAGTAGTTTAGTTAAGTCAACATATGCATGCTTTGTCCTTGCAAATAATTTATTTATTTACCAAAAGATAATGAACTATGTACATTAAGCGGTTTCACAAATATCAATATCATGTCACATCTTAATGACCTCCCTGGCGTAACGGTTAACGCAATTTAGATCGCCAGCGAAGGTCGCGGATTTGGTCCCCGTCTACATACTTTAGAACTAGAGGGCGCTGTGTGAATAGTCCTGATATATTTAATTAATATGATATAGGTAGGTACTCCTTTTTCCGTACATATTTACCACCAGAATAGGTAAAAGAAAAACTCGATCGTATTGTTTTATTCATCATCATTCTTAACTAAGCGTTTTCCGAATATTATGAATCACAAGTAAATCTGCACACGAGTTACATTCAAAGATCCCAAGGAAACGTGAGTCAATACGCACGCTCCAACCATACAAAGTCAATTTGAACTGAGCGTGGGGGGAATGTAAATATGAGACATACTATTTTCTTTATTGCTGTAGGCCAGCAGACAGGCTGACGGGCCGCTTAGCATTTAGCAGTTACCGTCGCCTATGGCTGTTTGCAACGCCAGTGGAATCGCGAACACGCTGCTGTCCCATAAGGGTACAGGAACTTGGGTCACTAATGCCGTAACACAACACAAGGTTATTATGGCGACATACTTACGACCAAAGGTGGTCGCCGTCCAGAAGGGCTTGGGGCCACCACGTAGCTAGGGTTGTATTGTCGCGTTTTACGACAGGCCGACCCCGGCCACGGAGGTCAGTATTCTTTTTTCTCCACCCTTGCACGGATAAAACTAGCGCTACCAACAACTCCCCGGAGCTCGACTGGATGGCGACTGTGATTGTCTCTAAATATGTATACCTTGTATGTATACCTTGTGGTGTGTTCTGGCAAAAGTAACCTAGGTTCCAATTCTCCTACACAGACACACCCATAGGCGACGGTAACTGCTTACTAGTGGGTCATCAGCCTGTCTGCTGTTCTTCAGCAATAAAAGAACGATAACTATTAATTATATCGATTGTTCGTCTTCCCCTTATTGCGATGGTAAATAAACAACTTCGGCGCCATGAACTTTCGTGTTTACAAAACATTTATTAAAAAACAAACATTATACATTGTTTGTTAAATTACTTTATAAACACTTTACAATACACGAAATTAGAAATTTTCGAATGAATACGTGCTATTGTAATAAAAGTTTCCTCTCTTTATCAACACTGTGTATATTAACAGATAAAAATGGCGCGATGTTCAAATTACATAAATAAATTAGGTAGACTGTCGTATTTAATTTATTCAATTTAATCACACGCTTGAGAATACATTCAAGCCCTCTGCTTATTGTTAAATTATGTTCTGTATTAATGTAATTCTGATTACTAGGAATAAAATAGTGTATAACACTCAATATTTTTTGGCACTAGTATTATTAACCGATGTATAGTCAATTTAAATATGTTAATTATAAACTGTAATAAATAAATATACAATTCACAGAGCGCCATCTAGTCCCATAGTAAGTAGCTTAGCATTTATTTTATGGTTACTTAGTCACTTGTTGAATACTTATAAGACTATACCTTAAATTTTATTTTTGTAATTGCAAATTTTATGAACAATTGCGTTGCTCTGAAAATAAAGTTTTATTTTATAATTTACATAGTACACGATAATAAGAACAATTTGTTAAACTTAAATACTATTACCTACCTGAAAATAAAGAAACAACAATTAAGGTATTTTTTTCAATTTGTCAATTCCATCTTCTTAAATTTACAATTTTTATTATTATAACTAAAAATACAAACTTAAATTAAAAATCACGACATTTTTGACAACTGCCAAAATAGCTGCTTTACCGACAGAATATTGTCGCCATTACTTCTAGCATCATCTATCAACTAAATGTTTATATAGGGTACTGTTTTATTGTCCAGTACAAATTAAAGAAACACAGTTTCTTTACATACTTTTTTTTATAAATAAATACATTATATTTATTGCTGTAGAACAGCACACAGGCTGATGGCCCACTTTATAGAAAGCAGTTACCGTCGCCTATAAATGGAGCCAGGGTCGTTAATGCCGGAACATAACACAATGTTAGTATGAGGGCATACATACCAAGGGTGGTTGCCATCCAGACGGGTTTGTGGCCCTACCGTGTAGCTAAGGTAGTTTTGTCGCCTTTTACGACAGGTCAACCCCGGCCGCAGGGGTATCCTTACATAAACACCCAGACGCGGGACGGGAATCAAACCCATGAGTTTCGTAAACATTCTGACGTACGTTAGCCATTACGCAACGGAAGTCGTAAAAAAGGAAAATAAAGTTCGAATACTACAACTGAATCAAAATATTATTATTTATTCTATCACGAAATGACAAGAAATGACACGTTATATGTAAGGCAAGAAAACAAAATAAACCCATTCAAATATCAAATAGTTGAAGAGCAATGGTTCCAAGTATAGATATTTATGTAGATACGTACGAACCTTATACAGGGTACGCGATAAAGGCTAGGTATACTTACGCAAACACGCAAGTGACGATTTGGTCGCTAAAGGTTTCTGCTGATGTCTAGTGATAGATAATCGTTCACCAATATGAAGCTACCCATATATGTCACCGTTACATACGTTATTAAAACAGTGTTTTACGGATTATTACGAATGTCTATTTATTAGTTGTAATCATTTTTTATCCTTGCAGGGGCGGAGAAAGAATACTGACCTCTGCGGCCGGGGTCGGCCTGTCGTAAAAGGCGATAAAACAACTCACCCAAGCTACGTGGTAGGACCCCAAGTCCGTCTGAATGGCGACCACTTTTGGTATTAAGTATGTCGCCATAAAAACCTTGTGTTGTGTTACGGCACTAGTGACCCGAGTTCCTGTAGCGTTAAGGGACAGCAGCGTGTTCGCGATTCCACTGGTATTGCAAACAGCCATAGGCGATGGTAACTATTATTTCTAAGTGGGCCGTCAACAACGTAGATATCACATGTCAATGGCATACGTGTCAATGTTTAATTGAGTCAAAATTACAAAAAGCATAAAATATAAAACAATGAGAAACAAGATGTAAGAAATAATAAACAATACCTGAATAAAATTTTAGTACTCTAAATACTATAATATTTTAGCATTGGAAACTTCTAACTCACAGTTCAAGGCAGAATTCAATTATTAGTATAACCAGTCCTACTGCTGAGTACCTACTTCTTCAAGAGCAGTATACGACTCGCTTATACAATGCATATGAATGAGACGCGCCTGTGATCTCGATGGTTCTGACTTGTACGATAGGCTTAGAGTATAGCATACTCTAAGCCAAAGGCAAGTATCATAATAATGGGAACGTACATGCTGCCTGACTTATTTTGACACTTTTTACCCCCGTCCCTCCCTTTGGTGACCATCCGTAGTATATGGGATGCATCCCCCTCTAGTAAATCATAAATACGGTTTTCAATTATTTTTTTGGAAACAAAGTTAAAAACTATTTGGCTCATATTTATCTTAAATTAATATAGCGCTTGCTGCGAAAAGCTAAAAGATTCTGCGCGCCATATTTAAATATAGCTCGAAAAATCGCGAGATTTCCTTTAAATGATATTTTGGAGGTGCACGGTTTTCTGGCCTCCAATAGGTTTGTTGTTGAGGCAGACTTCTTTTTTGGAGGTCTTCTTAGGAGTAGTGTTCCAAGTTCCAAGTCAGTTCCAGGATTCCATGATTTATAGACAAAATGCGCTATATATATTTACAAGAACGGTATTTTTTTTTGTGTAAGTGTAAGGCTGTCATCGTCTCAGACGACAAACGACAGCGACAACGGGCGGAAAAGGCATTCCGACCCCGTGGGAGCGGGGTCGATCAGCCGTGGCAGCGTGCTCGGGGTGCGTCTCCTGTGAGGCGCGCACCTGGCTCGAACGCTGCATGGGGAACAAACGAATTTAAGCCCAAAAGGTAAGGCAATCGAAGACGCCCCAAGACCAGCTAGTCTTAGCCATGGAACATGGCGAGCTGCTGGAGATCCTCAGAAACCACTCAACTCATTAATACACCCAATACACTACACAATTCACAAGTATCTAGATGTGTTGCGGGGAGTTTCTTTCGCCGTTTCTTCTCCCCCAGCTACAAGCACTCCGAAACGGTAGTAGATTAGCATAGGATCGGCTTCACCGGTGGAGCCGATAGTCCCCAATTAAAGCATTCTTGCCATTCGTGGCTGGTTCTCGTTTGATCCCCATGTAGCGTTCGATCCGGGAACGCGCCTCACAGGAGACGCGCCCCGAGCACGGCTGATCGACCCCGCTCCCACGGTGTCAGAATGCCTTTTTACGACCGCTGTCACTGTCGCTGTCGAGAGTCGTCTGAGACGATGACAGCCTTACACTTAAACAAAAAAAAAATCTTCACCGGTGGGGCCGATAGTCCCCAAATAAATAGTATTCTTGCCATTCGTAGCTGTTCTCAATTGTCCCCATGCAGCGGTCGAGCCGGAAACGCACCTCACAGGAGGCGCGTGACCGAGCACGCTGCCACGGCTGATCGACCCCGCTCCCACGGGGTTGGAATGCCTTAACGTCCGTAGTCGCTGTCGCATCGTCTGAGACAACAACAGCTTTAGCTTTAAGAAAAAAAAAATCATTTGTCTCGCTTGCTTGTGAGAGTGAAGAGCAAATCGTGGTGCTGCTACAATATCATACGTGACGAAAACCTAAAACCACTCCCTTTCCCACTGATGAAGCGTGGTATTTTGAACCCACCCCCTGAACTGCTCACGTGGGCATGTTCCATATTTGCCTACATATCTGGTTAGCTATGAACCCGATTGTGTTACATTCAATGTCACATGACAAATGAAAAATATTATTGATATAATGATGAAAAGAGCTTCATCGTGACCGGAATTCATACAATAACTAACTGACATGGTTGCATTCAACTATGTAGATGATGAATTTATTATGCATTTATCAGTTGATTTATTGCAATGGCGATGACCCGCTTTGCATAATTGATGATTCCTGTGATAATTATTCTCAGAAATATAATAAATAAGTAGAGTAATTAGTTCTGCATATATTAATAATGTTGATGTCATATATGTTTACATAATACAAAGTATTTAACTATATTTAGTTTCGCTCTATGGAAATTACATTCGAATCCTATGAAGGTTACGAATACGAGTCTCTCAATAGTCCAAATCAGATTGGCGGGTTTCATATACCGGTTCACGTAAGATACGTAACGTAATAATGACATGTATCTAAGTTTTCTCGCGATGTTATTCTTCAGCATCGGTACGTATATTATGTACATACATTAAGAAAAATTGCCTAAGCGCTGCGTGGCGGCGTGGAATTTAAATTCGTGATATTATCACATAATTGTCGTACTGACGGTGAAAGAAAGTATCATGAAGAAACCGGCGCACGGAGATAGGAAGTTTGTACGTGTCAATTCGTCAGAACGTGGTTGACGAGCTCCGTTTGTGGCATGTTCTGACTTGTTTATATTATAACTAATTTCGCTTTTTTTTTCCTCGAAAAATTCGAAGCATTTTTGCTAATTTTTGCTTATTTATATTTATTTCGCCGCGGCGACATCAACCCAGCTACGTGGTAACACTTCAAGCCGGTAACCACCTATGGTGTATAAGTATGGCGCCATTATTATGGCGGCATACGAGTACTAATAGTTGATTACCTTGCATTGTGTTCCGGCCCTAGGTATCGTACTTATATGCGAAAAGCAGCGTGTTCGCGGTGCAACTGGCGTCGCAAACATCCATATGCGACGGCTACTCCTTGCTATTAAGTGGGCCGTCAGACAAGCTGACTTGATAGCAAGCAGTTCAGCAATATAAATAAATCATGTAAAGCAACTCGACCTAACAAATTATGTTTAAAATATGTCATTGTTTAGTATCGCCATATTGCCAAACCTGGTAGCATCCTTATTTTTATAGGGCAAAGCTAGTTGATTAACTTCGGCCTAGGCTATGAGAGTGAGAACGGCCAGATTTTTTTGTGGGTAGTCGAATATCTACCATCTTTCCTGGAGTCCCACATACCGGGGATATCGAGGGAACTCGTCAATCGTGTTTTAAAAATCATAGTACGATACGCTTGCATTTGGCCGCGCGCCATTTTTTTTTATACAGCCGATATAATTACTACAAGAAATATCTACAAGAAAGAGTAATAATATAACAACGATTATAAGCAGATATTTATTATTATAAAATGATATACATATTTCATTTTCTAATTATTTTTATAGTATTTTCAATTTATTATATTTAAATACAACAGAAAATTCTGTTTCTTCACTAACACTAATAGAATATTTATATATGTTATTTAAATAAAAGTCACATATTTTTTTTATTGCTGTAGTACAGCAGACAGGCCGACGGCCCGCTTAGAATTTAGCAGTTACCGTCGCATATGGGTGTTTGCAATGCCAGTGGCATCACGTACACGCTGCTGTCCCTATCCTATATGTCCTATAGGAGTACAGGAACTTGGGTCACTAATGCCGGAACACAACACAAGGTTAATAGGGCGGCATACTTAAGACCAAAGGTGGTCGCCATCCAGACGAGCAAAATACATAAATAAATGTAACATTATATATCATAGCTTGTGACAGGTTTCGAATTGGTATGGAATTGGAATTATAACCAGTCCAGACTGCTGTAAAATATTAGGATATATCATCCTCTAAAGTCACTCTAACTGTTACTTTTACAGAAATAAAATGTCAATCACGTTTTTAGTTATTAAAATATTAATGTTGTTAGTCTTAGTTTCTGTTCAGTAATTATGAATAAACATGAAATATTTTAAGAAGTTGTTAATTATGATGTATTGAGAGCACATGGTTGTTTTATACTTGTTGTTAGGTCTCGTAACCTTATATTTAGTGCACCTAACTTCACTGGCAAACAGAATTATTATTGTTTTGTATATTACTGCCCTGTTGCGGTGCAAAGTAGCAGACCGGGCAGTTCCTGGTGAGTGACCACGTGTGTTAATTATTAATTAGTAGTCTCTCAAGAATTAAATAATTGAAAATTTTATTTATAAATGACAGTAAAGCAATTTAATTTTAAACGCTAAATTTATTTACAAATCAATAAGTACAGTTTTCAATTCAATAAAATTATAAACTTATATGTGGATTTTCGATGAAATGATTTTCCTTCAGTTAAATAAAAAAAAATTGTTGTCATATTTTTTAATAGTTATTTGAGTGATAAATTACGTTTTCATTGAAAGTTTTAAAATTTGAAATTTGAGGTCTACAGTTATACTGTCACAGTGCGAAAATTTGTGCGTCTCGTGCGTGAAACTACCATTTTGAGCAGTTTGTCATTTTCTTTATCAATGTAGAAATAGAAAATTTTACGTTAAAACCTCGTTCGATATTAAATGAGACTCCATCACCCGGTTATATTTTTTTATTAAGCGTAATCGCTTTGCTTTTGTTATATAAATTGTTGACAATTGATGGTGAGCGTCATGGGAAAATGTTAGATACATGATAGTTACCTAAGTTATGGTGAGGGGGCTTGCGTGACGAACTATAGCAATTAGACCTTCGTGTCAAACTTTTTATTGATACACGTTTACTAGGTACGCCCAGAAATGAGCGGGAATAGTAAAATACATTGTAATTTAATAAATAAGTGAAGTGGGATTTCAAAATATTTATTTTCGTCTTGTTGGCAAACCGGTTGCAAAATACGAGCTCTCAGTTCCCAGTTAGTTACTGATTCATAATATTCAGGAACGTGGTAGGCAACTGGTATCGCGTTCGGAGATACCAAATTCTAATTTTGGTTAAGGCAGTTTATAGGCATAGGCATTTTTTCTCTATAATGTTCATATATATAAATAAAATAATAGAGGTCTACAGATGCGCGTGCATAACGGCAAAATTGCTAGATGGATTTCAATTAAATATTCTAATTTTATTTCACAGACACATCTAAAACAAATATTGCGATGTCGCACTTAACATAATATTTAATTGTTAAAGTTAAGAAACAACGATTTTTATAAGCACTACGTCATGTGTGTTTTCTTGCCGCGAAGAAGTGGGGCAAGCGGTGCAGCACGCATACGTAGGAGAGGGCAAGTTTTATCTACCTCTGCCTCATGACGAAAACTTTGTTAATATATCAAGCAACGCAGACGAAGTCGCGGGTGTCAGCTAGCATTAAAGTATAATTGCCATTTGCCGCTGGTGTTTTGGCTATTTATCAAATTTATTTTGTAAATAAATACATATTATACATAAATACCCCAACGAACGACGGGAATCGAACTCGTGACCTTCGTAAGTGTATCGATGTTTTTTGGAAATGCATGACGCACACCCCACTGCGTGGGGATGGGTGGCGAGTAGTGTCGGATTCCCCGTGTAATGCGCCCTACGTGCCCCCTTCTCTATGCTGGAGGACGCACGTCGCTGGGATACACACTAAAACCACCCCGGTATTCCTTCATACGCTTTAAGTGCTGAGGTCACAGGACGAGACGGATTAGCCAGGCCGCGGCCCCGACAGGCCCATAAAAAAAGTGGAAAATTGTGCAAAAACAAGGAAACTTATTTTGTTAGTTGTTATAAGCTCATATGAGCTTTCACTAAACCCAAAAAATATGACACCAACTTTTTTAAATCATATCACAGCAATTTATTACTTTATACTTGGTTGCTTCGAAGATAGAATCAGCTGTAATACAATAATATTGTTAAATGTTGTGCGATTGCAATAAAATACCGGTTGAACAGTAAATGCCTTTATTTAATAATAAAAATTATAATCAAAGCAGAATTCACCTCTTTAGACGACGCACACCTTTCTCTCGATACACTCGTGTTTCGATCCGTCCGGCCGACGTTCCAATCTCTCGCGACGAAGTACTTACTACAAGTGGTGTTCCAGGTTCGCTGTCTCACTGCTTCGCCGTATCGTCTCAAAGCCCTTTCGATTCCTTTACTTTCTTTTCCTTGTTTCGTTTCGCTAGCCCGTGCCAGTCTGCCCCGTGTGCCGCTTGTCGCGTTTACATAAAATATGTACCCGTATAAGTTTCCAGAATGATCCCCATTGCATCATTCAACTGTATATCTATCCTTGTCTAACAAGTATTCCCGTCTTTGTTATTTATTTCTAGAAACTCTATCTATCTCGCTCTAATACTTGTCTGGTCCTATATCTCCGTCTTGCTCTTTGTCTTTCTTTATTTCTATTAATTTATGGAATATTCTACGGTGATATTAAGGCGCAGCATCCACTCTGTACACTTATAAGGGGAAGAAATTCAGCTACGCGTATTCGTCACAATATCACTGAACTCACGACACATTACATACATGTTTAAAGTATATTTAATCCACATAAAATTTGGATTAATCATATTCATCAATAAATAACTGAAATACAATTTTCATCAGTTTTCAGGAACAAAGTATTATTTAGGAATTAAGTATTTTTGTTTAAATTACTCAATAATTGCACAAATTCTCTTTTCTTAATCAGCAATGTATTTCTTAGACATTTCAGTAAACTCAGCCATTATCCACTTTTCTAGTTACCTTTTATAATATGAAATTTGCAAGAAATACTTTATTACCCCAATCTTGTCATGAATATAACTATTGATAATAATAAAATAAAAATATGCAAATAAAAACAGTGTCATATTTGAATGAAAACTACTGATTTATATTTTAATGAGTTATCATAATTATGTTTTCCAAACAAATATAAATAAAATACCAATATCAGGCACAATAAACTTGCCTTCTTGCAGGTATATAAAATGTAAGAATATAAATAAAATGTAAAATATGTATCTTATTTAATTAACATATGTGTACTTTCTAAATAAATAAAAATCAATCATTATATTCAAGCAAATTATTTTTATTATTTTATTTGACCCAATTTACACTATAGGGTACTCTTCTATATTATAATGAAGAATCTTTTAGGGCTGAATAAAGTTGAATGTAAAATATTTTTCATACTATATGTAAGTTCTTAAGAGCCATTGGTTCTTAAGTTGCACCTACTCTCTTGTCTCAATCTCATAGAATATACTGACACTTGAAAGTCACTCTTTACAAAGCCACATTGAGTGAACTTACCAGGAAAGGGATTTCAAGTTCAAATATTTAGAAAAAGAAATGATAACTCTACTAATTGTTGTGTGACATGATTATTTATTTTCTGTCAGACCATTTCAATCCAACAATTAGGTGTTATATTCTAAATAGTTGAACTTCAAATCACTTTCCTGGAAACTTCACTCAATGTGGCTTAGGAAAGGGTGCCTTTCAAGTATTTAATGAAAACTTTTTAATTCCTTTCAATGAGCAACGAGCATAGCAATAATTTGTATCTTTAGCATCCATGAGATGTACTTTCTAAATTATGTTAAGCTTGGCATCACTTCTTTCATATGTATTGAATGAGCAACAGATAGGTGCTGCCCTTCCCTTGTTTTTCATGAGTACAGAAATATCTTTAGTCTCATATTCAATGGCATCATTCGTTAGTTAATTAATATTTGACTTTATTCATAATATTACTTATAAAATTATTGAAATCTCTCCACACTAAAATATCAAATATATTTTTCATACCTCCTTACCTATAATGATTAATCTTTCTCCCTTTTAGGGTAGCCTTATGACAGGGACATGATTAAGGTGTTCACTCTTTTACAAAAGTTTTTTCCAATCTGCCCTAATCTGGGGCAGCCTTAGGGTATTCTGTCGGATGGATGTTGCCTCCAGTATGGTGTGCCCAGGGTATGGTGAAAAATAGATTAAAAGAAATGATCTTCTGATATGATTAACAATTCTTCTTTTTCTTAATCAAATCCAAATACATTAGAAAATTATTTTATATTTGTTTTTGTAAACAACTATAGTTTTAAATTTTCTACAAAACATTGGAACTCTTCATCTACCAGTTGAATATTATAACTTGGAGTATACTTTAAAATGTGTAATTATTTTAAGGCTGGACATTGTTCGTATATGTTTGGCGTTACTTTATTAATTTCTTCACTTTCTTAGATCCATTTCATTAAACTATGTTTGTGTTTACATAGTACTAACTTATCAAATCTGAGCCAACCAAGTTCTATGCTAAAATGTGCAAAGATTTTACTAAATGCAATTTTTTTTAATTATAAAATAAACACTTAGACAGCGGAAAGCGTTACGAGTATTCACAATTAATTATCTAAAAGTTTAAATCAAACCTACTTCGTTATTATTTTTAAAATTTAAAACAACATAGACAAAGATTTCATTCATTCAGTCTTGTCAGATAAATTTATTTACAAATTAAAAAAATTTTCTTCTTTTGTATTCATCAATCAACTCTCTAAATTTATACAAGGTCTTTAAATATTTTTTGCAAACTTATTATAATAAATAGCAAAGAAAAGCATTTGCAACGGTTGCCCGACAAAAACTTGAGTTTTAAAAAAAATCCTATATTTTATCAAATTATATTTAAATTTATTACTTAAAGGAGTCATCTATCTTAATTCGTATTGGACTTGGCCATTGTTGCTCGCCTGTTTTCTTAGCCAAAAAATGCTAGTGTGGTCTAGCTGTAGGAACCTTTAGACATACCTTTTTTGAATGCACAAAAATTATTCACATATAAGATATCTTTTTTATTATATTGTCATCAGGTGTTCAGAATACTTTCAGCTGAATGAAATTATTTTTAATATTACTTGATTTGCGAAAAACACATGTCAAATCTTTTTTTATCACGGCATTGGAAACATTTATGATATCAGAACATGAAATTAGGAATAACTTTGGCTTAAAGATTTCGTTACCAGGCCATAAAATCTTATTAAAAAATAGAAATAATAATATAAAAATTAAAAGTGTATTTATTAATTATTATTTGGCTAGGTTTGGTTTTTGTTTTGTTTGTGTATTTGATAATCATTGATTTTTAATAAAATTTCAACTAAACGATTTTTTCTTGTGTAAAAAAGATTTATTTATTAGTAGAATTTGACTTTTAAAACAAGTGATTATTTTTTTTATATTTTATTTCTTGGGAACCGACTAATCCTAACGTAACGTCACCTATCGATGCAGTTATGTCAAAATTTACTACTTTAAAAAGTTTAGAAAATTAATAAGACATTTCCCGCCACTCGGAGGTCTTTTAAGCGTCTGGCAAGCATTTTGGTAAGTCATTTTTAGATTTATATGTTTAAATTTAATTAATTTTGTGTGTTTTGCAGCTAATTAGCTGTCAATTATATGAAAACACAATATACACGTATTTTGTTATGGTTCAAATAAGTGTATGTTCAAATAAGTACTATGTCATAAAATTTGTGTCTCATAGTTATACTTTTGTTTCATATCAAAAATGTAATAGCTAAAGCCAGATAATTAAGTTCATTTGTTCCTTCAATTTCAACGCTGAATTGACAAAGAGAAAACTCGCTGATGATATGCCTACTTTTCATAATTATTATTTTTATACTTGATAAATTTTTGGCGCCATCTTCTTTTGATTAACTTCATTTTGACTTGTGACTCATCAGAGATCTTGATTAGCAATAAATATGGCCAATCCCGGCTACGTTAAACTTACAAAATTTCAAGTCAATCGGGTGTATAATTTTAGAGATTCCGTGATGAGTAGTATTTCGCTTTTAAAGATACACGCGTACATCGCGAAACAAGTAACTGTGCTAAATTTCAAACCAATAATAGGCTATATAGTTTTAGAGATCTTGTGATGAGTGGTCATCATCATCATCATCATCTTAGCGATGAATCCCGGTTGCAGCCCAAACTCTCGCTTCGGTGCCCGGGTTCCGCTTTTCGACTTTTTCTTCTTCACTTCGCACGGTCTTCAGCATCCCTGGTAGTGAGCTCATTGGCACGCATATCACCCTTTACGATGTCAAGCCAGCACTCTTTGGGTCTACCCCTCCTGCCGGGGCCCGGCGGAGGCGGCATGGCCAGATATTTGTTTCCCACGTAATTATCCGGTCGCCGTAAAACGATTAAAACGATTGCGACAGGTTACGAAAGGTTTATTACTCTGAGATATATGTTATAAATAGAAACGTCTAAATTATATTATTGATTGACAGTTGCTAGGTTGCAGTAGGAGAAATCCAAGGGAGGAAAGCTATGACGTATTTCTAATTGACATTAATATGTAATTGACCTGAAATGTGTCGCTTTATCAAGATATATCAAGATTCCTTGATGAGTGGTATTTAACTTAAATGCCGATTAGATATATATCTAGACATAACTATTTCGGTTTTTTAATGTACCTCTATCAAGAAAACAAGTAGTTATCTAGAAGAATCGATTTAAAAGACGCGTTTGAGTTTTTAATTTTGACATTACCTACGCGGCGATTCGGATATAACACATCGCAATGCCTGCGGGTTCACGTCTTCGATTTCTATCTCGAGCGGTTATAACATACGTGCATAAGCAATACTCGTATATCAGTCTATAGTCTAGTATCCAGAGTAAATAACACTCTATACTTCTGGACTAAATAGCGCCTCGTGAATTGTCACAGTAGTTAAGTGATTCCCCACCTCAGAGAAGAGAATCTTCTTCTTATCCATTGTTTAAGGTGCAAGGGTACCCTAAAAGTACTACTGTACAAGTGTTTTGTACATAATGACACATTGATCAAAAAGTTTTTTTTTTATTGCTGTAGGACAGCAGGCAGGCTGACGGCCCGCTTACAATTTAGCAGTTACCGTTGCCTATGGGTGTTTACAACGCCAGTGGCATCACGAACACGCTGCTGTCCCATAAGAGTACAAGAACTTGGGTCACTAATGCCGGTACACAACACAAGGTTATTATGGCGGCATACTTAAGACCAAATGTGGTCGCCATCTAGACGGGCTTGGAGCCCTACCACGTAGCTAGGGTGGGTTGTTTTGTCGCCTTGTACGACAGGCCGACCCCGGCCGCAGAGGTTAGTATTCTTTCTCCGCCCCTGCACGGATAAAGTTTCCGGAGTAAGTAAGAAAAATACAAAATTTTCGCAAAATTGGTTTTCATTCATCGACATAATTTCCATCTTACGCGATACAATCGGCCCAACGCTTCTCTAATTTCTCGATACCATGTTTATAGAACGCTTGATCTTTGCTCGCAAAACAGACCTCAGTTTCGGCAATGACATCCTCGTTGGTGCTAAATCTTTTTGCCCATAGCATCTTATTCAGGTCTGCGAACAGTCAGTAGTCGCTGGAGGCCAAATTTGGCTAATATGGGGGTGGGCCAGCAATTTGACCATCATAGCCTTTGATGTTTTTTTTTATTGCTGTAGGACAGCACAGGCTGACGGCCCGCTTAGAATTCAGCAGTTAACATCGCCTATGGATGTTTGCAACACCAGTGGCATCGCGAACACGCTGCTGTCCCATAAAGGTACAGAAACTTAGGTCACTAATGCCAGAACACAACACAAGGTTATTATGGCGGCATACTTAAGACCATAGGTGGTCGGCATCCAGACGGGCTTGAGGCCCTACCACGTAGCTAGAGTGGGTTGTTTAGTCGCCTTTTACGACAGGCGGACCCCGGCCGCAGAGGTTAGTATTCTTTCTCCGCCCCTGCATGGATGTGTGCCATGTGGGGCAGTTTGTTCTTTATTTATTTTTTTCTTGTACGAAGCAGTTCTCTAGAACGATCATGTTGCGTACTCTCAGGATCTGGAATGAGCTTCCGGATGAGGTTTTGTCAGTGCGGTACGATATGGGGTTCTTCAAAAAAGGCGTTATAAAATTTCTTCGAGGCCGGCAGCGGGTTGGTAATGCCTCTGGTGCTGCAAACGTCCACAGGCGACGGTGACCACCTGCCAGGGTGGGCGGTCTGCCTGTCTTCTGAACTCTAGCTATAAAAAAATCTATTCGCTCAATCGGTCCAATAACGTTGTAGAGTATGTATTCAGAATTGATCTTTTTCCGTTCTCAAGTCGATAAACAAAATACCACGCGCATCCCAGAATACTGATGCCATAACTTTGCCAGCCGATTGTTGTGTCTGGTCGCCCTCGAATGCTTCCACTCAGCCGACGAGCACTTTGACTTTGGAGTGTAATAGTGTATCCAGGTTTCATCCATAGTCACATACCGATGCAAAAGATACGCTTTATTATGGTTGAAAAACTTAGACAGGCCTCCGAATCGTCGATTCATTGTTGTTTTGATCCGGTGTTAGCAAACGCGGTAATCACTTTGAGTTGAGCTTTTTCATACCCAAATTGTCGTGTAAAATAGTAAGCACGCTGCCATATGATAACTTGGAAACCTGAGCCATCTCCCTGACTTTCATTTTGCGGTCAGTGAAAACAATTCTGCGAATTTTTGACGTTTTCTTCGTTAACAGCCGTATTTGGGCGACCACTGTGTTGAACGTCGTTGACGTTGCTACGACCACGTTTAAAAAAGGATGGAGTTGGTTTTTAGTATATGGCTCCAATGCTTTTGGCACTGATTTTGCCAAGGATGGAGTTATCGAATGCTATAATAGGTTTTGCATATGTGGCGCCATGTATATGTCAGTCCGGGAACTTTTTGTTCAATGTATGTTCCAGTATTTAGTATGTAACAATAATGTTTATATATTTGTGTAACTAATATTTATGCATACATTTGCCCCTAATGTTCTTCAAAACCTGTATCAAGTAGCATAACAATGTTGTATGCGTGATCAATTGATTATAGCGTACAAAATAAACTCGGGTACGTCATAACGATGCGCAATTCAGTAACTTAAAATCTTGTCCTAAACGTTTATGGAATATTAATCGTATAAGGACCTTTGCCTGTCTTGGTAAAAATCATGTACGTGACTATTGTCACAGACGACATTGACATTTATATTTTCTGATGTGAAATGGAACACCTAATGGCATAATGGCACACCTTGGCAAAAAGATCATGCAAACGGCATGATGTTGTGATGCCATAATTCACTACTAAATATGCCGAAAACCGTGCAAAGTAGAGAAAAAACAGACTGACCTGACCTAGAAAAGAAACGAACCCTGGGCACCGAAGCGAAAGTTTTCCTTACTACCGCTATATTATATTTTCACAGGCCATTATGGATTTTTTGCATAGCCCGAATGGCGGTCTTATTGCTTGAACACACCTCTTCCAGGCAAACGTTAAATATTCGATACGTGATTAAAAATATAAACTTGTAAAGTTTAGGAAAGTAAAGGTCATAATGTCGTATGCAGAAGAATATAAATTATATTATACATATAATTACACCGTCGTGTTTTTAGGGAGTTGTAAAAGGCTACAAATGAATTATTTCATTCTCTGGTTTTTAGTCAGCAAAGTAGGTATTGTCTTTGTTGATACTCCACTGAAGTAAACTAAAGAATGAAGTAATGTTTAATTTAAAATTTTGTAAAATGAGGTCAATTCAAAAAATAGTTACCAAGAGTCAACGACATATAAGGCGCCGAAATGTCGCCGTAGGTAAAATAGTGAATGTTACATATCACCACTTAAATGATGAGTATGTTAATTTGTATAAATATAACTAAAACTAGCTGTGCCTGCGACTCCGTCCGCGTGGAATAGTGACTTTGGGCAGCATTTTTTGAATATATCTTTTGGTTTATTTTGGATTACAAACCCAATAAACCCTAGTCAGTGTTATCGAATGCAACTGTTACGCTATGCGCCTCCGGAATACGTGCGTTCGAACCTACAAATTCCAGCCTAAGCTAAACCCTATTTCATATGATTGATCATATAAATCTGAGGTCCACTTAAATTGGAAATAAAAAATTCCGAAACTGATCATTTTTAACTAAAACCATTTTTTTTTCTAAAATAAAAGTAGCCTAAGTTACTCCTTGTTACATCAGCTATGAAAGTCCCGTCAAAATCGGTCCAGCCATTTAAGAGATTAGTCGAAACAAACAGACAGACAGACAGACAAAAATTGTAAAAAATGTTGTTTTGGTATTCATTTCAGCCGGAAGACGCCCACTGCTGGACAAAGGCCTCCCCCAAAGATCTCCACGATGAGATATATGTACCGTGTTTTGGTATATGTACCGTGTATTCGTCCGAATGCACTTAGTAAAAAGTGGTTATTTTAATATTACAAACAGACACTCCAATTTTATTTATTTGTATAGATAATAAATATACAATAATATAACTGGCTCAGCAAATATATCTTCGTAACACGCGTGTGACGTGTGTGCTCCAAATAAACAAATTTATTATATTTTGCCTAGTCTTAGTTAAGCAAAATCGCAGTCCATATAACCAGTTACAGCTCAGTCTTGAGTAAGACATAGATAGTAGAAGATAAAAATAACGAAACAATCAAATATTTAATTGTATTTGGCCAAACATTTTATTGTGGCTTCATACTTCTATGTCCAGCACAACAAATACGACATTGGCAGTGGGGAGCAATTTGATGACCTTGCTGGACTCATAGAACACGTCAGATTGTATCCAGTTATCGAGAGTTCAGGGGACGTCTTGAGGCTCCTCCAACCCGTAAGTGGAACGAAGCTACGTGTGCAAGACATCAAACAGAAAGTCAACGAAATGCAGGTAACCTACTTTTTACGTAATATTAACAATTTTAGATTAGTATTCGATACTTCTTTATTAGGAGACCAGTCACCGACATCACTTCTCGGAACTACCTGCTGAAGTTTAGTGGGCCGTCCACATCTGTGGTAGAACCGATAATCGATGGAATAAGCGAGTTCTCGAGAGGCAAGGTGGGGCGACGACTTGCGCAAAGTAGCTGGCAAGGGATGCTACGAGCTGAAGATTGGGCTTTGTGGTAATCCTATGTCTATCAGTGGACTTTAATAGGCTAATGATGATGATGTTTGTAGACCATCCTTAGTCATCATTACGTCAACAGCGATCATTTATTATATTAAAAAACAAAACGTGTGAAATGTGTTACTGCAGTTATCATCGACTCCTAAACGAATTGTAAGAATCGGCAAATTAATTACTCGTTCTCCTAGCATTAACGAACATTCGACAAGTTATATTTTCCATTGGAAATATTTTCGTGAGAACCTTAGATACAGCCGAAATAAAAAGTATCGTAGTTTTTCTCACACCATGGTCAGAATTTTTCTCACACCATGGTCAGTCCCACATTAGTGAGTTACCCGTCAAAAAGTTTAAAGAGATAGTGAAACGCACTCTACTCTCCAAAGCATATTATAGCACAAAACAATATATGGACGATAAAAATGCTTGGTCTTCGGTCCCCTCCTGCATACGGCAATGATTTTTTAAAGATTTTTTTATTTATTTTTTTTATATATATATTTTTTTAATGTACATTTAGGTTATTCTCAGATGTATCCTATTAAACGCTTGCATTTCCTCGGCCTACTGACAAATAATATATCAATTTCGTGTTCTATAATTATGTTTTTATATACTTCATATTTATAATATATGTTTGTACAAAATACATCCATGGAGTTTCTTGTCTGTTCTTCTCCATAGGATTCACTTTTGGAACAGACATCTAGCTTTTGACATTTTAAAAGTGCTTGTCACTCAGGCCTATTTAAAATAAAAAATTTTGACTTTGACTTTGACTTTGAGAATTATAAATCCTTGCTGTTGAACTATTTGAATGTCGGTTTCATTACTAGACATGCCTCTTAAGTTCTGTCGTTTCCATATTTCCCGGCATTTTTGAATTTGGAACTGTTCTATATTCAAATGTGTTTAAATTTTGAATCTCAAAACAGTTGAAAGTATTAGGATTAATGCTATTGTTTAGTCACAGCGTCAATTGGAATCTGTCAGGTCATGTACGAAAATGAATCTTTCTAAGAAAAATGTTCGTTTAATAATTTTCTACAACTTTAGAAGTGGCCTGACACGGCTTCAGTGTTTTGACAGAGCTAACATCTGTGTTCAGTGATGAAGCGACATCATAGCTGTGAGACAATTAATTCTCGAAGATCGTCATGTGACGTATCGAGAGATAGAGGCTCTATTAGGCATCTCAGGGACAACCATTCAGAAGAACTTGCATGATACGCTTGATGTTAAAAGCAAAGCTAGTTTGCCGTTGGATACCTCATCTGCTTTCCGACGATCACAAGGCGGCCCGCATCAGATAGTGTATGAAAACTCTGCAAAGGTTCAACCGAGGAGAGTCAAATCACGTCTACAACATCATCAGTGGTGACGAATCTTAGATTTATGCCTACGATCCTGATCCATCCAAACAACAATCTACAATCTGGGTCTTTCAAGATGAGCCAAAGCCGACTAAAGTTGTTCGTTCTCGAAGCACTTCAAAGAAGATGGTGGCCACGTTCGTTGGAAAAACCGGTCATGTTGCGACTATTGCACTTGAAGATCGTAGAACGGTTAACGCAGAGTGGTATACCACAGTTTGTTTACCACAAATCATCGCCGAACTTCGAAAATCTAACTCAAAGCGACGCATCATCTTGCACCACGACAACGCAAGCTCACACAGCGCTCGTCAAACGATTGAGTATTTGAAGTAGGAAAAAATAAAAATTCTTGACCATCCTCCATACAGTCCTGACCTATGCCCTAACGATTTCTTTACATTTCCTAAAAGAAAAGTCTTCGTGGTCAAAGGTTCCAGTCCGGTGAAGAAGCAGTCGACGCATTAAGTCAGCCATTTTGAACACCCCCACTTTAGAGTGGAATAAATGTTATAATATCTGGTTTCAGCGAATGGAAAAATGTATTGAGCTACGTGGTGAATACTTTGAAAAACAATAAAAAGTACTATAAGGTTCTAGTTCTGTTTTTTTCTCCAAACGACAAAACTTAAAAGGCATGCCTCGTATGTTTTCGTTCAACGCCAGTAATTGACAAATGTGTTCATCAGAAAAACTGACAAACAGTGTATGCCATCGTGGGATTCGACTCCGGGACTTAGAGGTCTCCAAGTGTGATGCCGCTGAGTTATTAATACTTAGAATAGATCTTCTAGAATCTTCTAAAAATATAGAAGTGAAATGACCTAAACTCGGCCCCGCACGTTCCCAGACTCCATACCGGTTACCTCTGTGGCGTAACGGATAACGCGCTTCGGTACGCTTGTGGAGGTTACGGGTTCGATTCCCATCTCGCGTCTGGGTGTTTATGTATAATATGTATTTATTTACAAATCTAGTACCCATAACACAAGTGCTATGCTACTTAGTTTGGGACTAAATGGCGCTGTGTGAATTGTCAGAAAATATTTGTATTATCGCGTAGACGGTTAAATTTATCTTTACTCCGCAATACAAAGCAGCCTTTCAATTCGCTGAGACCGCTATCGACCGTTTAATAATATTAATATGTCGGACAAAGTCCATAGTTTGTTGGATCAGTAGATAACAATTTTTCACTTACAATTATGTTTACTTACAATTATTACAGGAGAAATACATTTTTCTCTCCAACCAAACTGTTACTGCATTCAATACGTTGCAATTTATAGCAGTTCGTATATTTGATAACTCAAAATATAAGAATAAAACCACTTATTTTAAACAAGTATATGACCGTACGCCACACAAACACAAAGCCTCTGGTAATAGATTTTTTATCGGTAGTTCGAGTCACCTTTTTTCTTAAGTATGCCGGCACAATAACTTTCTGTCGTGTTCCGGCATTAGTGACCCAAGTTCCTGTACCCTTATGGGACAGCAGTGTGTTCGGGATGCAACTGGGAACAGCAGGCCTGCTGGCGGCCCGCTTAGAATTTAGCAGTTACCGTCGCCTATGGGTGCTTGCAACGCCAGTGGCATCGCGAATACGCTGCTGTCCCATAAGGGTACAAGAACTTGCGTCACGTCACGTACTTCAAACACAAAGTTATTATGGCAGCATACTTAAGACCAAAGGTGGTCGCCAGAGATATAATCTTCGTCTCCTCTTTATGCGGACTTTGGTCGTTTTTGTACACTAATATATAATTTAATCTAATTTTCTGAAGTTTTAGGGCCTGTGCACACCACCTTTTGTAAACGCGCCGTCGACGCGCGTTTGCATCGCGTCTCGATCGCTACACACACGCGTCTGTATCGATTCAAACGCGTATTTGAATTTATACAGGTGTGCAAAGGTCTACAGGCTGCGTCTGACTTGCGTGCGTATCGCGTCTGTTTGGCCACAAAAGCGCGTCGATGGCGTGTTTTGTTCCTACAGAGCAGTTTGTTGTCGTTCGTTTGTATAGAACACATGCGCGATTGCATCGCGTCTGTATCGCTTCACACGCGCGTCTGTATCGATTCAAACGCGTATTTAAATTTATACAGGTGTGCTAAGGTCTACAGGCTGCGTCTGACTTGCATGCGTTTCACGTCTGTATCGCTACAAACGTGCGTCGACGGCGCGTTAAAAAAACGTGGTGTGCATAGGCCCTTATTTGTGCCGTATAAATTGCACGCACACACACACACAGAGACAGAGAGAGAGAAATAGAGACGACGCACGCACACACACACACAATCTTACACCATTAAATAGCCCCGACTATAGTATAAGGTGCCCATTTGTCTGAACCATGAATGTTACCTTGGTATTGTTTTCAGGAAATGGATCTCCATCATCTTGAAAAACGTAAGACTTATGATATACAATTTATGTCCTTAAAATTGTTAGGACAGTCTAGTTACACTACTTTAGAGGGGCAGAAGGCGGCAAATTCTTTAAAAAACCGCTACTCGAACATACTGCCTTGTAAGTATATTTTAGAATTATGCATATTTTGTTTTAAAAAGTTTCAAAAGATGTTTTATTTAAGAGAATCGTGATATCGTAGAAGCTAAGGAATCGTTCAGCATTTTTTTTCTAGTTCGGAGTTTTCTATGGCTGTAGCCTCTTTTAAATCCCAAATTGTATTCCATTTACTTCATCTTTGTTCAAAAAGACCGATGAAAAAATTGTACATTTTCTCTGTGACAGTCTTTTATGTTGTTATTTTAAACGGTTTAATATTTCAGATGATCATACAAGAGTTGTTCTCAATAAAATCGATGGCACGCCTGATTCGGACTACATAAATGCTAGCTACATTGGTATATACAAATATGGCGAATCATCTCGTTCGATGCAATCCTCAAATGAAAGTCTTCGCACCGTTAAATGTAAGTAGAATGGTAGCATCGGTGACATTCTGACAGGGGTAATTCAATTAATATCTTTATGAGCCTTGAAAAACTTTTGAAGCACTAACATATCTCAAATTGTGCTTCTAAAATAGAATCCAAAAAAAAGAGTGCTTCTCTGACCCTAAAAGTAGGAGCGGACCCGTATCTTAAGCAAAAACAAAACAAACAAATAATAGAAACACCTTATAGTTAGTTATAGATAAAGGGAGATGCCAAAAACATTGTTATCAAATTAAGCGAATTTTGTAATGAAACCTCCGCCTTGAAGATTTATTCCAACTTATTTTGAGATAGAGAGGTGAAATAAATAAATATCCTAATTACCAAAAACAATACTCTAAACAGTTATGGTTCGGCTTCAAAGGGGCTCTATTTTTGTGTACTGTATTTATTTATGGCAATTAATATAAATTTATCAATAATTTAATAGTTTCGTAATAGAAATTTGTGTACAAAGAACGGTAGATAGCGATCGCTACGCCATCTTTGTTTAAAAGGTTTTTTGAACTGTCTACGGGTATTGAATAGCGAATACTTTGGTAAATCTCTATTATGTCTAGACTGTACCCGACATGTATTTTAATACTAAATTTAAGTTAAAGTGTGTGTCTATTCATTAGCTTTTTGGTAACGTACATATAACAGGAACATGCAAATCGTCAAAACGTGCTCGTTTGAGTACGTTCGTTTGTGGAATTACATGCAAACGCACGTATGGTGGGAACGTATTAATTATTAAGTTTTATTCTCAATACTAGCGGTAGCATAAAATTATTATTAGAGTATTAAATTATTCTATAAATGATAATGATATACGCAGATATGTTAAGTTTATATGGTTAGACGTATTCTTGGAGAGTGTAATCATTGTTTTGTTACTCTTTTAAAAAGTAAATTTGTTATATCTTCTTGAAATATATATAGACATATCTGTCCAGCTTTCATATAAGACTATTGATAGTATCGCTCTGGGACACTTCAAAAATGGACTAATTTAAAATTACAATAGAGTGGAGAATAACCGATTGTGCTGGATTTTATTTTCAGTATATTGTTTAGTAGATCTACTTCTAATACTACAGTATCCAGTTTTAATATCACATTATTCACGTGCGGCCATCTCATAACTCGGTGAAGTTTATAATATACATAAATAAATTAATATACTCGTATAAATCAAATAAACACCCTTTAAGAATTCACACAGCACCATCAAGTTCAAAAGTAAGAAGTAGTTCATAAGAAAGAAATAAAAAGTCAACAACTCAGTGAATTGCTGCATCAAAACAAATCGACACAGCACTGATTTTCAGTATCAACCTTAACAGTGAAAAACTAAATACATACCGTACACTGATGTTCATTACATAAATCCGTGAATAATCAGTGCAATTACACCTATTTATAGCATAATTTCATTAAATATAATTATATAATTTATTACAAAGTAAAAAACAATATATAACAATTAAATAAAAAATACGTAAATTTGGTCATCTGAATTTAAAAACATATTTAAAAAGATTAAAATGTTCGTTTGTTGCCCACTTCTTTGTTAATTAATAGACTAAAGATATACACGCACACACACACACACACACACAAGATAGGTACTTACTTTAGTACAAATATTGAATTCAAATCAAATTCAAATATATTATAACAACAAAATAGTCGTCAATTGTAATTCAAAAATTATCAATACAGAATTTTACATCATTAAATAGATTGTCATTAAAGTCAATTACAGTATAATAGTATTTTTTCATCGGAATGCTGAATATATAATTAAGAATGTACAACTGAATAAAAAACTTTATTTACGTAACTGGTTTGCAATAGATGGTCAATTTTATGGTAAGCTGATAAAAGTATTCATAAAATATAAAGCATAGGTGCTAGAACCGGACAAAAAAGATTATAGGAGAAATAAATTTAAAACGGTTGAAAAAGTGAGGGTATTTTTGGACACATTCATATTAATGAATGTGTCCAACAATTATGTTAGAGCTCAAAAATCAACAAGGATGTTTTCACGAGTGACTAAAACGTATTGTAGCCAAAAATGTTTTTCCCGGAAAATAAATAATTTGGTATAATAATCTACAGCCGAAGAATTGATTAACAACATAGATGAGACAGCTGTACTGAAAAAGAAGTCATTATCGGAAGGAGTTTTGAAAACTGATAACAATGCTAGCAAACTGGAAAATACCAACGTGCCTAAAAGGGGTGAGCGTGTTAATTATTAAAATATACTTCCTATTTTAAATGTTTAAATTAAAAGTTAAGTATTAACTAATGTTATATCTTAAAACAGATGGAATGTTCGAATGTGGCCGTGGGCGGCCCCTCGGGGGAGGATCCGCCGCCCGCACTATGGCCGCGAGGGTAAAGGCTGCGTGCTGTGCCGCGGCCCCCCTTGACTCCTTAGAGTCAATAAAGGAGAGCGCCGGGGGGATGAAACTCTGACCCCCTGGCGCTAAACAAACGGAAGTGGCCCGCCCTAAAAGGGCGGGCCGATGGCGGTCCGTCGTGGACCCGGGCGTAGGCGATAGAACAGCGGGGTCTTTTAGTGGGTAGTCGGATGGCCGAACATCTTTCCCGGAGTTTCACATATCCCTCGGTCCCCCCGGGCCGTGGGAACCCGTCAAGAGGGATTTTTCCCCGAGACCAAAAAAAGGCGGAATGTTCGACAGCGTGTATTTTGATAGTCTTACGCAAATTACAGATTAAAATATTTTATTCAGAGATATTTAGTATTTGATGATAGAAATGAGATTTATGTCAAGGTGATAGCATAATCCGAATGACTATGAAAAATATTGAAATAAGAAATTTGAAAAATGTGTGACATTGTTGCAGTACAAGGTAAACTATACATAGCAACGCAGGGATGTTTAACAAATACCATTAATGATTTCTGGCGAATGATCTGGCAGGAAGATGTTCGCGTCATCGCAATGATGACAAGTGAGAATGAGCAGGGGAAAGTAAGTTTTTTTTTGGTTTAAGTTTCTTTTTTATGTGCTGTTATTTTTTGAGCCAATGTAATAACTGTGAATTTGATAAATAAATAAAAAAAGTACATTTATAATATGGAGGAAAGATAAGAAAAGTTTCCGCCGTAATGCGTTATATTAAGGTGGAAATTTTAAATTCAGCATACTTCAATTCGTCATTTGCAGCAAAATTACAGCCTTACACCGTTTCAACTTCTCCCCCATATTCCCATATAGTTCTCGCTACGCCTGCCCTCCATAACCGATAGATGCAAATTTAGCGCTGTATCACAGTTGCGTTTGTAGCTCCCATTTTAAGACCCCGAGTTCATGTAACTATGGAAAACTGGAAACGAGATACGGAAGCTTTAAACTTCTGCGCTGGTCTTCATCTGGTCTTCCCTATTATTGAGACATCGGCTAGTTTAATAAAACTACTTGACAGTAACTCTCTTGCGCGACTGGAAATTTTTATAAATAATTGTGAAGTAATTGTTTTTTAGTTTTACCAAATTAAAATATTTGTAACTACTAGCATTCCGGCTTCGCACATATAGATATTATTATTTTATTTTCTGTAGTAAATGTATCTTTATGCGGGATATACGCAAACTATATTCGAGATCCTAAATTTTTCGAGTAATCAATATAGCTTATGTTATGCTCAGAGATAATGTAGCATTCTTTTGCTAGAGATTTTTTTAGTCATTTTTGGGTTTATACGTTACATTCTGTCCGTGCAGGGGCAGAGAAAGAATCCTGGCCTCTTAGGCCGGGGTCGACTTGTCGTAAAAGGCGACAAACAACCCTAGCTACGTGGTAGGGCCTCAAGCCCGTCTGGATGGCGACCACCTTTGGTCTTAAGTATGTCGCCACGTGATGCCACTGGCGTTGTAAACACCCATGGGCGATGTTAACTACTAAATCCCAAGCGGGCCGTCAACCTGTCTGCTGTCCTACAGCATTAAAAAAACATAGAAAATGGCTGACCTGGTAAGCATTCTTCTGCCATATAAATTAAAGGAAAACAATAAGCTTACCTCTATTTACTCTCTTCAAATTTTATTTCCGTGACCTGTCCTTCTCCAAGGTCCAATCTATCTTATACTGACTAATAACAATCATTCCTCTTTATATTATTAGTGTAGATTATTCGTAAATTCAACCATTTTAGAGTAAATGTGAGAGATACTGGCCAAATGCTGGACTCCAAGGAGAGTACGGAAGTCTGACGGTGAAATCTTTGTCAGAGACAAAGTACGCGGAATATTTTATGCGCCAATTGGAAGTGAGCGATGGTACCAACACGAGATTCGTTTATCACTATCAATATTTTGTAAGTAATATTTTTATTATGGAATGTGTTTGTTCCATAATGTTGAAAATCGTGTTTTATTTTGTAGGTAAAAGTAGCTGCGAAAGCTTCGATTTCAACTGGAGCTCAAAGCAAATACAATAACAATAATTCTAATTACATGATACACTTTACACACTTTACTTTACACTATACTTAACACGCTTTTATTATCTTGGTATATATGTATACGTATATCTATATATATCTATGTAACGGAATTTTTAAACGTGATTTTCACCCCCTTCAAAACCTCGGATTGATTTGAAACTTTGTACACTTATCAAGGACCGATGACAATGCAATAATCTGTACAGTTTGTATCATTATCATTACCAGGATCCTCAGGATTAATGAAAAAAATACTACTAGTAGATTGCGTTAAATTAATAAACACATTTACCACTTGGTAATTGACAACAAATAAATTATATTAACACGCTTTTATTTTTATTTTATATTTTTTCAATTATTATTTCTACCAATATCTGTCAGTAAAATATTAATAACAATTGACACACTTTTTTTACAATAAAATTCATTTATGTTGTTAATCACACTATCCTTAATTTTAATTTATTAAAAAAATTACGTTTTAGTTTGATTTTCTATAAAAGTATGTTTTTTAGACTATTTAACTATTGACTATAATGACATTATCCGTCGTTTTCTTGTCACCGTCGGGGTGCCTTCCATTTTGGAACCAAATGGACTAAGTCGCGACGATGGTAGGAGACCAGACGGGATTACATTGGTGCCCTGGAGGATGGGACGCCCTCTGGTATGGGACGCCACCTGCGTAGACACATTAGCGGCTTCCCATCTTCCAGATACAGCTCTGGTAGCTGGTGCTGCTGCTGCAAAACAAGAGGACCTGAAATGCCGCAAATATTCATCCATTGGCAGTGGATTCATATTTGTAGCTTTCGGTGTTGAGACTCTGGGGCCGTGGGGTCCACAAGCACATAGACTTTATCGAGACCTGTCAAAACGCTTGATAGAGGTCTCACGGGATCAAAGAGCTGGTTTGTATTTAGGGCAAAGGATAAGTGTTGCCATCCAACGCGGTAATGCAGCCAGCGTTTTGGGAACGTTTCCGGCCGAAAGCGATTTGGAATCAATTTATTATTTATAGTTTTCAAGTTTTTGGTTTCTTTCATTATTTAATATTTGATTTACTATTATATATTTAATTTTGCATAGTGTAAACTTCATTAAACTTATCAGTTTATAATTTTTTCTAGGCGTGGCTAGATCACAGCATTCCCCCCGAAGTAGTCGGAGTATTGTCCTTTTTGAAGGATATTGAGTCTCGCATACTTCGGATCTCTAAGGAGGAAAACCCACCAAAACGAGTAAGAAATCTACTTTATACATCGTTTATTTTCTTTCGTCTTTAAACCACAATTCATTTTTACTTGACAAAGGACAATGACAACCAAGGAAAGGTACTCATAACACGCGACCTGTTTTTGTCAATTTCTTACCCCCCCTCCCTCCCCTCGGTGACCATCCGTGGTATATGAGAATAGTAACCTATATTTATGTTAAATAAGATTATAAATTTTTTTTGCAAACTAAAACATTTTTTTATTAACAGTTGTCTTTATTATGGTGAACGTACACTTGTCCGAGTCAAACGCGCCGAACGATATGAAATCTCATGAAACCTCGCACACTTGCCCGCGTCGAATCGTCCGAATCTGGAAGAACCCCCGAAATCCTACATGAATTCGGATGACGTCATCAGATTCGGCGCGGCTTATGCGGTCGACTCGACCGATGCGCTCGCATTCTATACAGAGCAACGAGCGAGTACTATTTCTGAAATAGAAACGATTTCTTCGACGCGCTCGATTCTTCTGGTGCGGATATGTGTGCGAGGCCTCCTTGACTTCGATTCGTTCGGCGCGTTCGGCTCGGACAAGTGTGCGTTCACCATTAATGTAGCGCTAAAGGCTGTGTTTGAATATAGCTCGAAAAAGCGCAAGATTTCCTTTAAATGCTATATTTGTAATGCTATTGACTATATGGTGAAAACCCTAAAAAAACTTCCTTCCCCTCCTCCTTGTGACTGGTATTTCGAAGACCTCCCTCTCCTTGAACGGGTACCGTAATATGGGTACGTCCTCTAAGGCGCAAGATGAAAAGGAGCGGAAAATTTGGTTTTTACATCCTAAGAAGATAGTAAAAAGAAAAAAAATGTTCTTCCATTACTCTCTAAATCAGTTCAACGTGTTTTTCTATCCAAACAGCTCACTATCATTTTGTTACCGGAAGAGTACGGATAGAATGAATATAGGTTGGATGGATGGAATTTCCAGTAGTTATCATTCTTTTGTGATTCTTTAATTAAAGTTTTGTTTTTCCAGAACATTCTCTGTGTCCACTGCTCAGCAGGAGTGGGCAGAACCGGGACTTTAATTGTCTTGGACATGTTGCTCGATCAACTTAAATTATACGGTGAGAATTTCTCAGCTACCTTTCCAATTATTTATGTTCTAAATCCTTTTTCCAGCAATTGGTTCAACGTTGAACCTTACTCGCCGCCATTGAGACCCATCGGGAGTCGCTCCAGTTTTAACTATCTCATGTAACTAGTTGGTTCGACCACGACGAGTTTATGTTCAAAAAGTTTTATTTCATTTATTAATCTATAAAATATTGACTTAGAATTTCTTGAGAATTCTTTTTAAATTTGTTTGTATTAAGGTATACTTTAAATGTTATGCTAAGCGTTCAAATTACTCGCAATTACCGCTGTGTTTAAGTAGTTAAGTAGTTTTTAAGTATGCCGCCAAAATAACCTTGCTTTGTGTTCCGACATTAGTGACCCTGATTCCTGTACTCCTATGAGACAAGGTTACAATTGTAAGTGGACCGTCAGCTTGTCTGATGTTCTTCAGCAATAAAAAAACATACTAAACTAAGGCTTATTTTTATAATTAATAATAATAAAAATCATAAACGTCTCAAATGTTCATTTATTTATCATTAGTATATTGCACTTCATTTAAGCTTTTATTTAGAATTTGTTTCAATTATAACGCTAAATTACATACTTACATATGTATATATTTTAGACTCTAGAAGTTTCACAAGTAATTATTCCAGGTCGTTTAAACTTTTACTTTGGAGCCGTGGGGTTTTTATCGCTTTCCTTACCACAAATACCACATTTCAGAACTAGATCGCAAAAGTCGACTATTGGACTCCTTTTCCTAATTTTCAGGTAGTAAGGGATTTAAGTCTCCTAAATATCACGTTTGATCACTGGGAGGGGGTGGTGTGGCTTAGGTTCCTCTAAGGAAATCTTGCCATTTTTCGAGCTATATTCAAATATTGGCGCGGTGTTTAGTGCAGTAATAAAGACGAATATAAGCCAATTTTTTTAACTTTCTACTTGCAAGAAATGATTGAAAACCGTATTTATTAATTACTACGTGAAAATTTGTGGGAAGGAGTTCATGAATGGTCACCAAGCGGAGGGAGAGGGGTAAAAAATTACAACGAAAGGTCAATGCCCAATATTTTGCCAAAAGAAATAAGGTCCTCATTATAATTTAAAATTCGTCTGTGCAAAATCAATACATACATAAAACATTCATTTGCCGGTGACTGCTGGTGACTATGTCAATAGTGGACCTACGGCTCCAAAGAACAAGCTTCAGTACGATCGGAATTAGCTACTTCGTTTAGTTTATCTACCTACCACATTTGTATTTGCGCTAATGTAATGCAAGCTTTTATCCGTGCAGCGGCGGCTGGGGCGGAGAAAGAATACTAATCTCTGCGGCCGGGGTCGGCCTGTCGTAAAAGGCGACAAAACAACCCACCCTAGCTACGTGGTAGGGCCTCAAGCCCGTCTGGATGGCGACCACCTTTAAGTATGGCGACCACCTTTAAGTATGCCGCCATAATAACCTTATGTTGTGTTCCGCCATTAGCGACCCAAGTTCCTGTACCCTTATGGGACAGCAGCGTGTTCGCGATGCCACTGGCGACGGTAACTGTTAAATTCTAAGCAGGCCGTCAGCCTGTCTGCAGTCTTACAGCATTAAAAAAAAAGTTACGCTTAGTATAGGCACTCTAGAAAATAGTTGTATTTTATGTAACGAGTTATCCATTACAGTGTCCATTTGATATTATAATGTTTTATAATTTAATTCACTAATAAATGTATTTGTTTCCTTCCTTGTTTTATTTGTTAATTATATCATTTGTGAATAACAATATTTATGTATTTATCAAACGCATTTTTCACTTCATTCAACAGCTCATATAAGAATCCAAACACTTTGTTAACAAAGAAGTACTGAGTGTTATATAAAACTGAAGAACGTTCAAATTTATAAATTATCTTTGAAACGTTTTTTTCCATTGCATAATTAAATAGCAAAGAATGTTGAAGCTATTTATTGCTATGCGAATTTTACCGTTCTAGCAGTACAGATTATCTTAGTTATATATTTTATTATTTAACGATATTTGTATTTAGTGTTCTTTATTTGAATTTATGCAGATAATATTTTAAGTATTTATTAGTTTAGTAGTATATATGTGTGTATTCCGAACATTCAGCATTATCTACAATATTTTTTAAAATATCGTCGTTTTATAACAAGGAAAGATAGCGAAAGCGAACTTTATATTTTAATAACCTACACTCGACTGACTGTTCAGGGTATCGAATCCGAAACAGTTAAGTACCTTAATAGCTCGGTGAAAGAGGTCGCCAAAATGTATGAATCAATTTAATTACTTGTATTTTCAAAACTTGAAACGTAATTTAATCTTGTAAATTTGATTTGATTTGTTTCTCTGCTGCTTAATTTAAGCTTTTTTACTATGATATGGTAACATTGTTTTGTTTTTATTGCTTCAACCGGGCTCGTTATAATGAAGTTAATAAATAGCACTCATTACAGTAATTCAGAATTAAATTAATCAAATATTTTACGTATTTAAAATCTATCTGGTAACTAATCATTTAAAATATTAAGTTAAAGGATATATTCTTTCACCCATATAAATAATGAATATTTCAAACTCATATAATTTTTTCTTCTTTCAATTATTAACAAATCTAAAATTCTGCTATTTCGTATCGCGCAGCTCTGACTTTACTAATATTTAATTTATTCTTTAGCGAATTTCAGAAATTACATTTCACGTTACATTATAATTATTTTCTACTATTAATAAAATCATTTTCAAAAATACTTGTTTACATATATAATTATTTAATTTAAATATACGTTTGTTTGTTGTAGGTGCTGATTTTCCAGTAGATGTTTTTGAAACAGTGAAACTAGTGAGAACCCAAAGACATGGGATGGTGCAGAATAAAGTACAGTATAGATTTATACATTCTGCGTTGGAAGAGTTCATCAAAAATGTGAAGGTCAATTCCGATGAAGGAAATACAAATTCGCCTGCAGGAGCTCCCGAAAAAATACACGTCTCATACGTATAATATTTTTGCAATATATAGAATAAAGTTCTCTTTAAAATTTTACTTAGGTTTAAGATAGAAATTTAAAATAAAAGTTTATTTTCCTAACCGCAAGGAGCGGTTTTCAGTTAGTGTCAGATATATTCGAAGTCTGTTGTCAAAATAATCACCAGCATTCACCAGAGGGAATTTATTCCTTACAGGCGCTCAATGCGGCAAACTAACTGTTAGTGGACCAAAAAGTGATTTAAGACTTCTTTTTAACTTTTCTTCTTATTTCATATTTATAAGTACACGAATATGTTTCTTCGTGGATCTCTTTCGTTTCTTCAGAAGGCGTCAATCGTCCTGCACATTCGGGCTTAAACAGCATAAACAGTGTGTTATAATTTCTTTTAATAAATTTTCATGTTATTCATATGGTTGTTTCATTTATTATAATTTACAACAATATTAGAGTACAAGTATTTTCTCCGTGCACGAGTGGATTAAGAATATTAACCTCTGCAGCCAATGGCAAAACAACTCTAGGCTACGTGGCAGGTCCACAAGCCCATCTGGATTACGACCACCCTTGGGATCTAAATGTATACCGCTATAACAAACTTGTTGTGGTCCAGAAACTTGTTGTGTTCAGTTTAAGACATTTCCGTGTATAAGCTGCAACATGAATTGTAAAACTTTTTTACAAACAAATGACGTACACGCACCCAGATTGTAACAAAGTTAAAACGAATGAATTCATGAACATAGCCGTACAAAGTCAGTTTTTTATTGTAGTGGAACTATCGTTGCCTACGGATGTTTGCGATGTTACGAGCACCACTAACACACTGAAATCCGCTTAGGGGAATTGGAACATGGGTCAATTTTGCCGGAACACGTGATTATTATGGCGGCATATTTCAAGTCGAGGAATGATCACAATTCAGTAGGGTTTGGAGCCCTACAAACTAGCTAGGGTAGTTTTGTCGCCTTTTACGATTGGCAGCAGGCAAGTCAGTGTTACTACACCCCTGCACGGAGTAAAACTAGCTTAAATAACCGTTTACTCACCGCGGATGTGTCGAGGCGCAGCACGCGACCTTAACTTGGACCATTTGGATAAGTAAAATAATATACCATCAAAAACAAAACTTGTAAAAAAACTAAGTCTCGCAACTCAATTCTTCTACCGTAAAAAGTTGTGAGATCCATGTAATACCAAGTCGGTTACTTTATTAAGTCCCTATTTAAGGGACCTTCTGTCTTGTTATTACGTAATAATTAGCTAACCCAGTGATTCTCAACCACTGTGCCGCGGCACTTTTGTGTGCCGCCAAATTTCAAAAGTGTGCCGCCAAATTTCAAAAGTGTGCCGCCAAATTTTGCAAATATATAATAATGTTAATATTATTAAATTATATCATTTAAAAAGAAAAATATTTTTAACATGAATATATATTTAAATCCACTAAAAATAAATTATTTTACTATTTGCTTTGCAACGGATACTTCTGTATTTGACTTAACTTTGAATGAAGAGGAAGAACTCATTTTGCTTTCCAATAATCGAGATTTAATTTTAAAATATTCTGAAGAATCAATTAATTCATTTTGGATTAACATCAGATGCGATTATCCAATGACACCCAAAAAAGCTTTAAACATATTATTACAATTTTCCACATCATAGTTGTGTGAATTCGGATTTTCAGCATTAGCCAACATTAAAACTAAAAAAAGATCAAGATTGTTAAATGTAGAAGACGATATGAGAGTATTGTCATTTTTACGACCAAATATAAATGAAATTATCAAAAAACATTCTCAAATTTCGCATTAAAAATATTTTTATTATTAGCTTGTAATTAATCTCTTAATAAACGTTTAGTTATTATTGTAGTATATATTAGTTTATTTCGTATATTTAAAATTTTTGTCATAAACTATTTATGCAGTGTGTTGTAGTAAGTAAATAATTTTTATATTTTTCGTTGTGTGCCGCCAAATTTTGAAATCGTTAAATATGTGCCGCAACAAAAAAAGGTTGAGAATCACTGAGCTAACCTAACAACATCTTATCGTGACCATATCAATGGCTTGGATAATCGAGGCGGGTGCCGTCTAGGGAAGACGAACCCAGGAGTTAAGTGTTATGTTCACACAACATAACCCCTAAAGAGATGTTGATGGCAGTGAAGTATTTTTCTGTTTCCTCTGTCCCAGTAAGACTGCGCTACCGCTTTTCTACAGTGTCATAAAAGGATCCATCTTGAAGGTTAGGTGGAACATATTAGTCATGGTGAGTTATCACTCTTCAGCCATATCTCTTCTAGAAAGAATACAACTACATATTGATGACTGAAGGGACGCAATCCCATTTCATGGTTTGATCTGTTATTATGTCACCGAAGAAGCAGCTCGCATAAAGTCCATCTCGGCCGAATCGTAAATTTAAGTCACA
Organism: Malacosoma neustria; assembly: GCA_963693495.1. Classification (NCBI taxonomy): domain Eukaryota; kingdom Metazoa; phylum Arthropoda; class Insecta; order Lepidoptera; family Lasiocampidae; genus Malacosoma; species Malacosoma neustria. Next base: position 9,563,771 of record OY856371.1, read on the forward strand.
CACACACATGCATGCATATATACGGGAAGTCATAAAAAAAACAACCGTAACCTACAAGTAGCCTGTGTTCCGTACGCAAGGACGCCTGTTTCCGTACACAAGTATCACATCTCTTGTCGAATGGTAATGACATTAACAATTAGATTACATTTTGGTTGGGTCACGTATGTATATTGAAAGTACAGTGAATTTTTGTATTTATTAACTGTATTCATTATATACTAATTAATTGTCTAGCCCTAATAGCAATTGCTTAGTGGGGCGCACTAGCTCTCAGTAAGACTGATCGAGACCCTGAAATGGTTTCTTTACATCTAAGTCTCTAAAACGAGTTTTCCTTTTGCATCTTATTATTCTTATTATTTCAGGCGTTTCAGTTTCAAAGTTTTAACTTTTTGCACATAGCACATATTATTATAATGTTTTGTTATATATATATATATATATATATATATATATATATATATATATTGCGTTCCAAATTCCAAATCCCCCCCCTTCCCCCCTCCCTCCTCAAACGAGACTACGGCGCATGCGTACTGTGGTCGGGCGCCGCTCAATTATAGGATGCGATGGTGCGCATGCGCAATGCGACGGCTCTTCATGTCATATTCCTCTATGTTCAAAATTCTATTCCACACGTTGTCACAAATTTGTAAAGAATAGAATAGGTATCCGAGTTTCTAAGTAGATCCTGGATGGAGCGCGGGATTTCTCCAGGGTTTTTATAAATATGGAGCAGGGAATCTACCAGTATTAATCTAGCCACCGCAAAATAAGTACATTTTAAGAATATATGATCAAGAGTTTGGTTTTCAGAAATACAATCATTATAAATAGATGATGAAACAACCTTCATTCTAGCTAATACAGCATTAACTTTACAATGACCAAGCCTTAATCTGCAAATAATTGTGTAAAACTTTCGTCCCTTGTAGACATCAGGATTCATAAACCAAGGTGTAACGGGATTGATAGAATTAACAATAGAAAAATGTCAATGCCCTTTTCTAGTGTTGATTATTTCGGTTTTATAATTAACCCAGTCTTCTTGAATTTTTTGCTTCAAAATGATATAAGAGTCGCTGTAAGGGATGGCAATACCAGGATCGGCGTTAATAATGTAATGTCACTCGTCTCTTTATCTGTAATAGCCCTGGCTAATTAATCCGCGTGTTCATTTCCAATTACTACAATATGAGGAGTCCACAAAAATGTAATATTAATGTTATCTTCTGAAAGAATCGTCCACAGCCTTTTAATTTCATAAATTATATAATTAACACTAGTGCTCAGCTTATAATTATTGATCGCCGTTAATACACTCATAGAATCTGATTTAATCAACCAATCAGAGGTTCCTTTATAGTGCTGTTACTGTATACATACTGGAGGGCAAACAGTACTGCCAGACATTCAGCTGTGTAAATATTGTACTAACATAAGCTGGTAACTTTATTCCATGTCCAATTTTCATGTGAGGTATGTAAAATGCACAAGATACATTGTTATTTCTTTTTGAACCATCAGTGAATATGGCAGTGTGATTAGGGTATCTATTAATCTGCTCGTACACTTCTTCTTTAGATTTCATTTTAATCTGTATGATAACATTAATTTCTGCAATTTTATATGAACCTTTATAACAGGGCCAGTTAGCATTTGCTCGATATATACATATTATAGTATGGACCTAATTGTATTATTTCTGAGAAATCTTTAAAAATATAAGGAGATCATTTAAAGGATGAAAGCAATTATAATAATGAAAGATTTTTTTTGAATAAGGGATGAATGAATGAAGGAAGGAATGAATATAATTTAATTAAAAAACTATTCATATGATACAGTCAAACCTGGATAAGTGAGAGTCCAAGGGACCGCAATCTCTTTTTGTCCTAAAGAGGTTTCTCACTAACCCGAGTTTCTAGCTTACAGAGTTACAGAAAGGGTCTGTCTCACTTATAGAGGTCTATAAAATACGGCAAATACGACGTAATTAGAAACAAAATACGGGTATGCGTATTACATGTTTATTGAAATAATAGCTAAACATAAATGTTTAATCTAAATAATATTATACCTAACAACATTTACTTGAAAAATCTGTTAAGTTCTTTTGCGATTCTGTTTTTAAATTTTGTGTATGTTTTTCAAGTTTATTTCGTAATTTCCCAGATTCAAAAGCATTCACAATTTTTAGTTTATCACCTAAAGGTAACACACTAAGTTTTCGTTTAGACATTATGAGTAAGTACAGGAACTTTTTTCGCAACTGCTGTTTATGAACTGATGACTGTGTAATAGCTTGAGAAACAAGTCGATACACACATTTGGCTTTATGAATAAAATGAGGTCCTCGTTATTTGGTCCTAAAACTATAGAAAACAATAACATAACAGACGAACATTTGGTTTGAATTAAATAAGAGTCCCTCGAAATTTAAGAATGAGTCATAAATAGCAAAAGTTAAACGCGTTTAACTGTCGCTTAAATAAGTATAGGCAAGTATCAATCTCTTATTTATAGAGGTTCATCCTTGAAAAATGACTGTCTCTTATACAGGTTTTGTTTCTCACATATTTTATAGACCATTGAAAAGTTACATTTGGGGTTGCGTTTTTGAAAGGACGCAATTTTATTTTTTTGATATGTAGGGGGGGGTCAGTGTAAAGCTAAAACCTTAGGGAATCTTCTCCTATCTCAGAGGCACGTTGACAATTAATATTCTCTGAAGCAACCATACCGTTAGCAATGCAAATTAATTCAGAGCAATCTAGGGTAAAGACATGAGTTGCGAACCAATTATCGATTTTTTCAAGATCTTCGTTGTCACGTTGTATGACATTTTATGACATAAACAAGACCTTAAACCCAAAGTAATAATTTTTCGATTACGATCTATCTTATAAGTAAGTCATATTATTTTTGATGTTAATAACAAATAAATGGAATAGAAACTTATAAGTAATTTCTTAAGTAGGTACCTATAGATTACAATCTTATTTATACATTTTTAGTCTTTCACAACATTTTAAAGCAGCTTCCCTGCGCTGTGGTTTATCAGTGTTAGCGTTAGAAGACAACAGCGGCGCCGGCGAAGTCGGGCTTGTGCCTACTCCTTCCTCTGCACTATCAAATGACTCCTTATACTCCTCCTCATCTGACTTAGTCGTCAAACCAGCCGTTGACTTGACAGGTGAACTGTCCACCACTTGGCTCAGTGAATGACGTGGTTTTCTAGCGAGTATTTGGTCAATGTGTCTCTTATACATATGACCGTCTTTTGTTGTAACGTTATACGATACAGGACCTGTTCGTTCCTTTACCACGGCCTCAGTCCATTTATTGCCAGATTTGGAATAGTTACGCATCAGTATCGGTTCGTTTTGCCCAACCACTCGCAACGGTACGTTACAGGCTCGCTGCTCCTCGGTAAGCAGACGCGCGCGCACACGCTCAGCGGCATCGGGACGCAGTAAGTCTAGTCGACCGCGCAGCCGTCTGCCTAACAGAGCGACTGCAGGTTCGCATCCCGTTGTGCCCTGTTCGGTATTTCGGTACATAAATAAAAATCGGTTCAAGGCTTTATTTATGTCCTCCCTCTCTAATTCTGCTTTTTTAAGCACCCTTTTAATAGTGCGCACGGCATTCTCCGCTGCGCCATTGCTAGAAGGGTGATACGGTGGTACTAGGGTATGTTTAATACCGTTGTTCTCTAAATATTGAGAAAATGCCGCTGATGTGAATGGCGGTCCATTGTCGCTAACAAGGCGTTTTGGCAAACCGAAACGAGAAAAATGACTCCGCAAGCTGTCACAAACTGCACTAGCTGAGGTCGATTTGATTTTTTCTGCTTCGATCCATTTCGAATGCGCATCAATGATTATAAAATAATAATGATTATTAAATGGACCGAGAAAATTTACATGAATGCGAGACCATGGTTCCGCCGGCCAAGGCCACGAGTGCAGAGGGGCGGCGGGGGGCGCTGGGCGCATCTCCCTGCACGCTCCACACTCGCGCGCAACCTCTTCTATGTCTCGATCGATGTTTTCCCACCAAACGTAATTTCGTGCGATTTGTTTCATCTTGACTATGCCCTTCATGGATCTCTTTTATGATGCAGTTTCGTAAGGTATTCGGGACTACAATTCGATAACCCCAGATTATACACCCCTGGTTTATATGTAAATTGTCCCTTTTGTTATAATATTGTTTTTCAATATTATTGTACTCATAATTAGTTGGCCACCCAAACATAATAAATCCGTAGATCTTGTTTAGTGTCGAATCCTTTCCCGTTTCAGTTTTAATTTCATTATAGCTGATTGGAAAGTTTTCTTGCGCGTAATGCAGATAACTACCTTCTTCGTCTTCACTTCTTAATTGCTTTTTTGACAATTCTAGAGGCGTTCTGGAGACGTGAAAGCGTATCAGCAAAATAATTTTGTGTTGATCTTACAAACTGGATGGAAAAATCATATGCAGCCAACTTAACGGCATAACGTTGGAGTCTACTTGCAGCTGTTACTGGTAACCCTTTATTTTTACTAAAAATGTAACTCAAAGGGCGGTGGTCGCTCCGTAGTACAAAATGTCTCCCGTAAAGATATTGATGGTGCTTGGTGACCCCGAATACGATGGCGAGCGCCTCTTTGTCTATCTGGGAGTAGTTAGCCTCCGCGCTGTTGAGTGTGCGCGACGCGCAGTTGACGGGCCGCTCCGCGCCGTCCGTGTGCCGTTGCGTGAGCACCGCGCCGAGCCCGTATGCGCTACTGTCCACTGACAAAATCAGCTCCAAGCTGGGATCGTAATGCGCGAGCACAGGGGAACTGCTTAATACATTTTTTATTTTATTAAAAGCCGTATTACAATCAACTGTCCAACTCCATTTAACATTTTTTTAATAAATCATACATTGGTTTCAATATAGCACTCATATTCACACAAAATTTTGAATAAAAGTTCACTAATCCTATAAAACTTTTTAGTTGAGTAACATTAGTAAGTGGAGGCGCTGCTACAATGGCTTCAATTTTTTTTTTGAATCAGTGTACAGCCCATACTTATTAATTTTATATCCTAAACAGGTAACACTATCCTTGAAAAACTGACATTTACTAAAGTTTATCCTCAATCCGTTCTCTTTAAGCCTTTGTAGCACCGCCTTTAAATTTGCTAAGTGAGTGGGTTTGTCTTTTCCTGTCACGCAAATATCATCAGTGAAAACCGCTGTCGAAGCCAAGCCATTTAGCGTTTCTTCCATAATTTTTTGAAAATTTTCGGGTATGCATTTAATACCGAATGGAACGCGCTTATAAACAAATGTACCCGTGAGTGGTAATGGCTGTCATCGCCTGCGAGTCTTCGTGTAAAAGACATTGTTGAAACGCATTAGATAAATCTAATTTTGTGTATTGCTCACCCCTCCCAAAATCGCAAATAGGTCTTCGATACGCGGCAGCGGGTAATGATAGTCTTTTAACAGAGGATTGATTGTGACTTTGTAATCGCCGCATAATCTGATATTACCATTTGTTTTAATTACTGGGACAATAGGCGTACCATAATCTGATCTTTCGACTTTGTATATGACGTCATCCCGCTGCAGCCGCTCGAGTTCCCTTTCAACTGGTTGCCGAAGCGCTAATGGTATTGGTCGTGCTTTTATAAACCTAGGTAACTCATCTTTAAGGTATAATTTAAACTTTAACTTAAGTGTACCTAAACCTTCTGCAAATACCTCAGGAAATTCCTTTCGCAAGGAAGTCGCCATCGAGTCTACTTCGGTTATATTGTAGCATTCCCCTATATCCAGTTTTAAATGTTTAATCCACGATCGGCCCATCAGTGGCGGCCCTCCGTTTTCAATGATAAATAAATTTAATTTTGATTGCTTTTCACCATAACTAACATTGACCACAATAAAACCAAGAGTCTCGATGACTTCCCCGGTATATGACTTCAGATTTATTTGCTTTTGTTCTATAGGAATATTCGGGAAATATCTATAATAATATTCTTTGGAAATAACAGATAACTTACTTCCCGTATCAATCTCAAATTTACATAGAATGTTCTCAACTTTTATTTTAACGTAATATGGACCATCGCCGTTATTACTAACTACTAAATTATAAAAATTACAACCTTCATCCTCCGAGTCCGATCCGTTCAGAAAAAACGCCGCCTCCAGTGCCTGAGACAGCTCCACGGCACGCTTGTAGTCCACATTCTTTTCCGCAAAGATCCTCGATCTCATGTCTTCATTGTGCAAACCAGATACATATTGGTCGCGTAAGTTCTCCTCCAACTTATCCCCAAAATTACAACTTTTTGCCAGATGTTTAAAAATTGTAGGTAGTCGCGAACACTTTCACCTTGACGCTGCCTGAATATGTGCCGTTCAGAAATTTCTGATTTTTCTGGTTCCAAGTGATCTTTCACCAGTTTAACTAGTTCGGTAAATGTTTTTGATTCCGGGGTACTTGGCGAGCACAAGTCACACATTAACTCATAGCATTCCGCGCCTACTACCGTTACTAACGTAGTAACTTGAAGCGAATCACTAATGCTATTTAATGCTATAAACTGTTTCACTCTTCGAACATACGCGTCCCAATTGCTACTTTCAAAATTGTATGGTTCTATGTGTCCGATCGGCATTGTAATAATGTTATTTTTACAAATGCACGCGCGATAAATAACAGCTCGTCGCCAGTGTTAGGTAGGTGCGTAGCAATAAGACAGCGGTTGAATGCAAACTGGTTTATTATTTGTCTACCCGCCGGGACGCGATATATGCTCAATGTATATAGATACATAACAAATGTTGCGTATAAAAGTTGTTCCTCAAAAAACGATCTACAAATTTGGTCGGATATTATTTTTTCGTAAAATGATAAAAAAAAGTTATATCGAAAAATATAATTTTTTTTCTCGAATTTCTGAACATTTTGGCTTATAATTTTTTTATTTATAGTTCTACGACAAAAATTTACTGGACCAAAGGTGTAGAGAATTTAATTTACAACAAAAAATGTCAACAAATTTCTTTTATCAGATAAATAGTTTAAGAGATATATCGTAAAAACCATTTCAACCCCTATTTTCAAGATGGCGACCGTGGAACAAGGGTGGCGATCCCACAAACTTGGTTTTAGCTTTACACTGACCCCACCCCCCTACACATCAAAAAAATAAAATTGCGTCCTGTAAAAAACGCAAGGTTAGGCCTAAAAAATGTAACATTTCAATGGACTATTATAGAATTTTTAGGAGGGCAAAATGACGTGACCTGGCAAATACTCTCATTAATAGAGTTTTCTCGCTTACCCAGTTCTCACTTACTCAGGTTTCACTTTAAATCTTAGAAATAAAGGAAGTATATTACATTCCGTTTGAAGAGAAATAATTGGAGATGTCTTCATGGCTCCAATAATAAGTCTCAAGTTATTATTCTGTAACACTTCAAGTTTTCGACATTGCTTTTTGCTTGACCCAAAATAATAAATAAATAACACATAAATGCATATTCAAAATGGCTACGAACAAGATATTTATATAACATTAGTAATATTTTTGGATCTGCGCCCCAGTATGTCCTAGCTATAGCTTTTAAAATATTAAAAGCTTTGGATGCCTTACAAACAATGAAATCCACATAGCTTGTCCATTAAAGATTTTTAGAAAAAGTAACACCAAGAAATTTAACATTATTAGCTATCGGTAAGAAAACCTTGTTTTAATAGAGTTTTACATTAAAAGGTCTAAATTTATTAAATAATACAAACTTGCTCTTGTTTGTGCTTATGTCAAGGTTTAGATAAGAAAAATTTGAATTAAGGTTCTTCAAACAATTATATTAAGGATTATTATACGGATAAGAGTCTCCACAAGCAATTTTACATTTGTTTCTGATATATAAATAACTAAATCATCGCATATTGTAAATTGAGTTATGCTTGTGGCGCCTCACTCGCCACCTGATTTCTTACACTGCTAAAATCGAATAATTGTATACTTTCATATATATTCTTCTTTCTAGTTATATGTATACTTTTTAGATATTTTCGAACAGTTATCAGATGTCAATACAAAAAATGTAAGAATATTATTAGAGAGTCTGTCACAAAATTATTTTATAATTATAATTAGATAATTTTGTAATATTTAATAAAGTATCACACAATAACATGATACACACCACCATTAAAAATAGTGAGCCAGTGGATATACGTGTTTGATTAAATGTCTCGCTTAGAGAATCTACCCCATAGGAGGTCCGGTTAATCCTCCAAAAGCTTATAAATATACAAAATAAAAATCAAAGGCCTAAGGATACCACCTTGACAGACACCCTTGTGAGAATATCTTGGCCCGATCAAGTTACCACATGTGGGGAGGCTGCTTAGAGACCAAATGTGCCATCAGGCTCGTGTGGACCAACGATATGGTGGGGCTGAAGGACCGTAAATTATGCGGGGGGGGGGGGTGGCGGACCCGTAAAAGAAATGGTGCGGCTTAGGCCTCGAAAGGAGTAGCCGCGGTGCGGGAAACAAAGGTAGTGCGGGTTCGATTATTATACGTAGAAAGGAAAGGAGACGGCAATACCCAGCAAGTCAGAAAGAGCGGCGACTCACCTGAGGTTCTCCGATCTGCTACTCTTCACAGCTGATTCTGCGGTTTATAGTCCAAGACTTATAGTCAGTGGTTCACTGATATACAAACACAATAACACATAACACACATATAAAAACTGGTGCGGGTTTAATTAAGACTCAACGGTACGTGTAGTTGGCGCGGGCGCTCGCCAAGCAGAGAGAGGGTGGCGCGGCGGTGGTCAAGTAGTTTTTATCGAAAGCCACCGTCAGGTGCCGCAGCATCTTAACTAACTTGCGGGTAGGCAGGGAAAAAAGGATAGGATGAGGTGCTTATCCAACATGAATTTATTTTAACAAAGATTTCTCTATGATCTATTAAAAACCCAACTAATAAATTTTTCATGTATACCAATAGACCCCAACTCAGATGCAAGAATGTGATGATTAACATTATTGAAAGCGCCCACAATGTCAAAAAGATACCTATTAAAACTTCTTTATTTTTAATGGAATTGTAAATATCTAGATAAAGATGTGTAATACTTTCCCTAGCTTATTGACCTCTTCTAAAACCTAGCTGCTTTAAAGGCAGTAAATGATTACTTTCAATGTAAAATTCAAGACGTGACTTCAACATTTGTTCAAAGATCTTACCCATACATGATGTTAGTGTGATAGGTCTATGAGTCTGGAAGTTGAGGGTCTTTTTCTGGTTTCAAAACAGGAACAATAATATCAACTTTCCAATCATCGGGAGACTAAGACAATAATATCAACTTTCCAATCGTCTGGAGACTACATAAGAGACTTATCCCATAATAAATTAAAAATATATAAAACAACATTCCTGTAACATATCTTCAGCTTTTTCAATACTTTGTAAGAAAGGCCATCTAAACCACTGATAGTCTCTTTCCTCGAGTCATATGCAGCATTAAATTCATTAACTGAAAAGGGCTTAGTGAGAAAATCTATGTCTGCGACATAGAATGAAGAGGTTTTTAAAGGAAGTTCAACTAACTGTATCTGCTGTATATTTGTTTAGGATTTCATAAGCCCACTTAAGATCAGTATGTTTGGTATTCACATGAGGAATGTAGTTGTAGCCACCGTATAATATTGATAAGGAATACAGCTCGACGTCTCAGCCAGGAATGACGGGAGAACCCGGGACCCGGAGCAACACTGCCAGATGTTTTTGGTAAGTGATCGTACGCTGATAAAAATCGTATTTCATAGGGGAAGTGAATAAAAAAATCGTAAATATATTTAGATCAGAAAGTTTATTAATAAAACTACATCTAACACAAATTTTTACTGTTCATCAAATTGAGCAATTGATCAATTGAGTGGGTTAGAGTGAGAAAGGAGGAGCCTGCCTACCGCTGCCGTATGCGCGAGGGAAAGGGAATCCAGACAGACTGGCCCCGTAACGCGTTACGTAACGAAGCGGTTTACCCTCCCATAAGACGTTATCACTTCAAAATTGTAGGAGTATCGCCTTCGCTGGTATGGCCACGATATGCTGCAACCGGTTACTGATGTGGGGAACAATTGTATGGCCATGCTGCTTCCGCCGGGCCCCCACAGGACGGGTAGACCCAAAAAGTGCTGGCTTGACGTCATAAAAGATGGTATGCGTTTCAATGGACTTAGTACCAAGGATACCGAGGACCATGCGAAGTGTAAAAGAATAAGTCGGAAAGAAAACTACGGGCACTGTAGCTGAGGTTTGAGTTGCAACCGGGATTTACCGCTGAGATGATGGTTAGATCTCTTCCAGAAATAATTTATTACATTGATTTACAATCATAAATTTTGAATTTAAAAAAAACAAGAGGGGCAGTCTGGGGACTGCCGATAGAAGTGAAAACTAAATAACTTGTGAATAGTATCGTAGAGCTATTAGATTATTATTTTCGGTTTATAAAAATTGTTTAGGATCAAACATTAAAGTTTAAATTGGTCATTAACACTTCTTTACAAACCAAAAATTGTTCACCCAAAAAGTGCTCAACGTGCGTAAAGAAGTTTTCACTTCAAAAACTCAACTGTATTTCATTGTAATAAAGTCGCAATTCGAATAGATATTTATAAGTAATGCAATGCAATCATTTAAAAGTTACATTATAAAATAAACCTTATGACATTATTAATAAGGTTGGTATTACTGGAGCAAAACTCCGTCTTACGAATCTTAAGAATTTTCGATTAGGACACGTGACCTGACGCGAGTTTAAAATTTTTTACCCATCACAAAAAGCCAACGCCACTAAAGAAGTTTTCACTTCAAAAATGGTAACCAATGTTTTAGAGTAACTCAATGTTTCGTGGGAATACTATATTTTTTACACAACGCCACGGTAGAACATTTCAATAAAAATCAAAATGTATTATATTAATTTGCTTTATTATAATTTCAAAACAATCGCACTTTATGAGATTTTTTTCATTATTACTGTTAAGAATTTTATTATATAACTGGATAAAAAAAATGGATAAAAAAATTTCGAAATAAATGATTATATTATATTATTATTAATTTTCGAGATCAATCCGTCTTCTTACTGTATCGCCTTAATTGGGAGTTTATTAAGGAGCTTTCTTCATGGAATTCGTAAAATTTCTGAAAACAATTTAAATAAATTTAATTTCCTGCTTCAAATTTTGAAATTATTCAACATGAGCAACTGCGCAAAGCACGTCCGGGCCCCTCAGGGGAGGTTCCCTCACTCGCACCTACGACAGTACGTTAGGTGAAGGGCACGCGTTCTGTTCTCGTGGAGGGAATCCTTATTGGATAAATCCTGTATTGACAGGAGAGCTCCAGGGAATCGAGATCCTTACCCGGCGCACGGCTTGGACGAGGCCCGCTCTGAAAAGAGCCGACGCTGGTCTGTTCCACGTGATCGTAGGCCAGTTGTCCGTCGGCCCACGCACGTGCCGATGGGGTTTGTGGGTAGTCAGTCTGAAGGAACCCACATACACCCCTACTCACTGTCGGGAACTATGTAGGATAGCGCGAATAATATTCGAATCTAATCGAATAGTGACATCCTATTCAAAATTCGAGTCGAATTTCGATTGATCGAAGGTGTCTCGAATAATCGAGAAAATATGAATGTTCACACGCTCCTCAACAACACAAAGTACTATGAATAAACAGAAAGGTTAGCGTGCGTATGCGATTATATAGATGGTTTGGTATTTCGACAGAGAATTACAATGCTTGATCATAACTTGAGCTTAATGTTGGGGTCGGCATACAACCTACCTTAATAACTCACAGGTCCAGGGAACTTTGCAGTGTTGAGCGTTGGTGTAATTTTGAAGCATAATGGCAGTGGCTTTTACTACGTCTGAACTAGTGATCACTTCGCGCAGATGCATACGCGCATGCGCCTGTATCAGTCGCGTCACTGCAGTAAAAAGAGGACATAGAAATAAAAAGACAATTTCATAAAACAACGATCCTACGTTTCTTATAGCAAAATTATTAGCATTATAATAGGTCTTTACCTATGAAATTGCCGTTCTGCAGTACTGGCCATTTCAAATCAAAATAATTTTTGTTTGGCTAAGAATTCTAATTTCAAATTAATTTTATTTTAATACTACATTTTCATCGCATTTCAATCTTTTTCGTCATCATGGATACGTTAAAAATTCGAGTAATAATTATGGAATATGAATACCGTCGTGGCAGAAACGCGGCACAAGCGGCACGCAACATCAACGACGTTTACGGAGCTAACACTACAAACCAACGCACCACCTGTTATTGGTTTGCTCGCTTCCGTTCTGGGAATTACGACCTGAAAAATGAACCTCGCGGTCGTCCGAAGACTTTGGTCGACAATGACGATTTAAAGGCGATTGTGGAAGCTGATGATACACAATCTACGGCTGAATTAGCAGCAGCTTTCGACGTTAGCGTTAAAACAATATTGGTCCATTTGCGTCAAATTGGCAAGGTATAAAAGCTTGACAAATGGGTGCCCCACGAACTCAATGATCGCCAGCGCGAAGTACGCGTCGAGACGTGACTTGCACTGCTCAACAGACACACAAATGAAGGAACTTTGAACCGCATTGTTACCTGCGATGAAAAATGGATTCTGTTAGATAACCGCAAGCGCTCAGCAAGTTGGTTGGATCCTGGTTCAGCACCTAAACAATGTCCTAAACTAAAACTTACCCCTAGACAATTGAGCGTCACTGTTTGGTGGTCTAGCGCCGGTGTGTTTCATCACTGCTTCTTACCAAACGAGGTGAGCATTACTGCAGATGTGTACTGTGAAGAACTGAACACAATGATGGAGAAGCTGGCACTTCTCCAACCAGCATTGGTCAATCGCTCGTCTCCGCTGCTCCTGCACGACAACGCGCGACCTCATACTGCACAGCAGACGGTCTCCAAGTTGCAAGAACTGGGGTTGGACGTTCTCCGTCATCCGCCCTACTCACCAGACCTTGCGCCTACAGACCACTACTTTTTCCAGAATTTGGATAACTTCTTGGCGGGAAAAAAATTCAGTACCCGAGAGGCAGTACAAAATGCCTTTGAAGAATTTGCTGCTTCCCGTCCAGCCGATTTCTTTAAGAAGGGCATCAATAAACTGCCACTGCGTAGGCAAATATGCACTGATTGCATGGGTGATTACTTCGATTAATACAAATAAAAAATACATGAAAAAAATTCGTTTAAATTTTTTCATACAAAACGGCAATTTCATAGGTAAAGACCTAATACTTAATTCTAGACATTCGTGGATATACCTAGTCAGGTCATAAGTATTGTCACACAGTAAAAACTTTTCTTTTAGAATGCTGGCCACAAAAAAGTTTATTGAATTCGAATTTCGAATTGTCCATGAAAATAAAAATGTATAACTTTTAGAATTTTACTCATTTTTAAATATGGAGTGGACGCTTAAAGAAGACCGTGTTGCAGTTATTGCGTTGCATCTTTGCGGTTACGCGGCAATTCAAATTTTTAACATACTGAAAAATTTGAATATTACCAAAAGATTTGTTTATCGTACCATCAAACGATACAATGAAGACTCTAGTGTAGATGACAGGTCAAGAAGTGGTCGCCCTCGGTCTGTTAGGACTCCAGCAGTGATAAAAGCTGTGAAGGCACGAATTCAAAGAAATCCCAAACGTAAGCAGAAACTGTTGGCCCTTCAGATAGGGTTAAGCAGAACCACGGTGAAAAGGGTGTTAAATGAAGACTTAGGGCTTCGGGCATATCGAAGAAAAACAGGACATCGTTTGAATGCTCGTCTAATGGACCTGAGACTGAAGAGATGCCGCGCTTTGTTGAAGCGGTACGCGGGAAAAAAATATCGGGAAATTCTTTTTTCGGATGAAAAAATGTTTACCGTAGAAGAGAGCTACAACAAACAAAATGATAAGGTGTACGCACACAGTAGTGAAGAAGCGAGCAACCGTATTCCGCGTGTCCAACGAGGTCATTTTCCATCCTCGCTCATGGTATGGTTGGGAGTTTCTTATTCGGGCTTAACAGAGGTACATTTTTGTGAGAAAGGTGTAAAAACGAATGCTGTTGTGTATCAAAATACAGTCCTGACGAACCTTGTGGAACCTGTTTCTCATACCATGTTCAATAACAGGCACTGGGTATTCCAACAAGATTCGGCGCCAGTTCATAGAGCGAAGAGCACACAAGACTGGCTGGCGGCGCGTGAAATCGACTTCATCTGGCACGAAGACTGGCCCTCCTCCAGTCCAGATTTGAATCCGTTAGATTACAAGATATGGCAACACTTATAGGAAAAGGCGTGCTCAAAGCCTCATCCCAATTTGGAGTCACTCAAGAGATCCTTGATTAAGGCAGCCGCCGATATTGACATGGACCTCGTTCGTGCTGCGATAGACAACTGGCCGCGCAGATTGAAGGCTTGTATTCAAAATCACGGAGGTCATTTTGAATAAACTTTAATGTCATAAGAATCTATGTTTTGTTAAGTTCATTTTGATATATGAATGGTTACATAATGAATAAACTTGTTACAATTATTTTACATTAAACATATGACAGAATTTATGACCTGACTAGGTAAATATCAAACCGGGTAAATAAATCACGGTTTTTATTTTTCTAATATAGTTCTCTATAAAAATATAGTTTTGAAAACAAAACTGGCGTTATATCTCATGGAGTTGAACCTGAATTTGGGTTTTGAGCTGATAGCAATACTCACAAGAATCGAGGTGTCTCGCTATGATAGGCATGGTGCCTGTTTTCGCCGCCGCGTCCTTCATGTCTTGAATAATATGGCTTAGGACCACTTTCAGTGATCTCTACAATAGAAAAATTAATTATTTCTATGTGCTCTAATAGAGGTGTTCTTACAACTAATAATAAATCAACCTAAAAATGTATGGCCTTAGACACCCTTCTGAACCTCGGGGTCGAGGGGCTCGGAGTAGGCACTGGCCATTCGAGGGCTTCAAACAAACCGTAAAATATTAAACTGCGAAGTGATTATAGAACCCTACCTCCACTTTGGGCTGCACCTTTGTTCGGGCATACAAAATATATTTCTTGAGCATCTCTTGAGGCAAGATGAACCCAGCGTTCGAATCACTCCGTAATACTGAGCAAGGTTCATGCGGAAGATTGTACGCCCTCTCTGACGATCTGATTGAAACAAAAAGTTTAATAGGAGTAGTAAAAAGAAATTAATTTTTGCATGAAATTAAAAGATTTATTTAGCATTACTATTATTATAATCCGATATGGGTCCAATATGCGCCGTTTTGTTCAATAGCTTGTTGCCATTTTGGCGGTGATTCTATATTATTTCTCTATCATAAAAGCCCTCGACCCTATTGGCTGTTTATTAATCTATTGGTTAAAAAACTGAGGCAGTCGATTTTCACAATTCTCTCTTGAGGTGATTTTTTCACCAGAAAAATTGTTCGCACTGGACAAGACAAGACGCCAAGGTCTTCACGTGGAGTCAGATCCGGACTTTAAGGTGGATCCCTAGAAACCTCCCAACCAAGCTCCCAGAGCTTCTGGTGAGTCACTATCGATGTATGTATTTTGCATGTATTGTTATGATGGAACACAAATTCTCTCTTATTGCCCAAGGCTGGCCGCTTTCTCGTCACAGGTCTCCATCCGTTTCAAAAATGGGTCGATTTTGTGGCGACTCAGTAACGAATGCTAATGCAAATTCAGTCCATGAGATTTTTGCGTTCACTCGTGTGGCAACCACACGTCGAGCTTATTCAAATGGTTCCAAGCGGTTTCATAATGTAATCTTTAGCTCATCGGCCATCGAAGCAGAGCGTGCGTGACGCTTGGACTCGATGGTTTATAACTAGCGATGACGACGCGACCCGCGCTAGTAATAAACCGGATTGCAACGTAAACGGTTATTACAGTTAATTATAACCGATGCCATATTTTCATCAACTTGGCTGCTGAAAATGTGGCATCTTCGCCTTTATCTCAGAAAAACTGTAAAATATAGCGTATTTACTCTTTGCTGGTGTCCATCTTAGTCGCGCGCTCAAACAAAATTGAACTAACTAATGTGTAGTCACAAATTGGTCAGTGAAGCTATTTTTAGTACAAAATCTCATCTATCATCGACGCCAAACGACGTGACCCGATCGGACTACTAAAACACAAGATACGGATAACTAAAGCCATCTATTGGAAAAATAATGAGTTTCTTTTTACTTTACCTAATATTTAGGTACGAATCATTCGTTTTGGAAATGCTCGACTTTTATAGAACGATGTACAATTAAAGTTGGTTAGTAGCCTACTTAAAAGACCCCCAACTATGTTAAAGTTCACTACGGAAGCTCTTCAGCTACGAACTGTCTATTGCTAAATAGGAACAAGTTGCGCACCTTACAGAGGGCGCTACTTGGCATAGCTGCCCAAACAGTAGAGGTCGGGAGTAGCTAAGTGTGCAGCTTATCGTTGGCCTCTCGTGTATAAGGGCGCCTTCAAATTAGCCGCAAAGTGTCGCGCTGCAGCAGCGCGGCTGCAGCGCTGCGGCCGCGCGGCTGTCGCTTGGTTCGAGTATCATAGTGTTGTATACACGATGGACTCAGACGAAGAAACACTGCTCCTAGTGTTATGATTTGTCTCGTCATATTTTTTGCGAAAAATGCCTAAAGTGAAATCTAAATCAATTATAAATTTTGTAAATCAGAATTATGATTTATTAGCAACAGATGCAAAATAAAAATATAATTTTTTTTTTGGGAACATATTCTGTCTGTTTGATGATTATTTTAATGTACAATTAATGCGATTATTTAAAAAAAATAAACAACATTCTTGTGATTATATTATAGTAGTGTATTTTGGTTTTAAAAAAGCCTAAGGAAAACCGGTTTATTTTCAAAGTAATTAGTACATACCGGTGTTGAAAATCGTAATCGATTCACATCACTAGAACTGAAGCGTGGCCGCAGCGCGGCTGCAGCGCGGGGAACACTGCAGTCGCGCGTTTTTGATTTATATGGATTTAGAAAACAGCGCGGTGGCAGCGCTGCAGCCGCGCTGCTGCAGCGCGACACTTTGTGGCTGATTTGAAGGCGCCCTAAGTGCACTCATTCTGGGCCGGCAGACTAGTATTTGGCGTGATTGTTAAATTTTTCGATGCGGAGTTAAAAGATACAGTGTTGTACTCACAGCTCCTCATAAGGGTCCGACGTTTGCCCTTCGTCGTATACGTAGCACAGGATGTCATAACGCGCCAAAATGTTCTTACTCAGTTTCGTGTTTCGATATAAACCCAACTGAGGCTTATATTCACCCTCCGTCAGGTTCGTTGTTGCAAGAACCGAGCACCTGGAAATTAGCCACTTCCGTTGTAAATGTATTAACAATGCGTATGTCTTTTCACTTCATTTTCTCGGAATACGTATGTCCGGTTACTCCACCTACCTTGAATGCATAGTCGTCACGACATGACGTGTGTTTACAACTACTGCTTGTATGTCATCCATGGATGCGTCGATGTCTTTCTGGACTTCTTCTGTCGTTTCATCAAGACCATCGATAAGACAGAAGCCTTGGTCGGCCAACACCAACGCCCCTGCTTCCAGCGTCCAATCGCTGGAATTTTTATAGAAGCCATGTTACAATAACCTAGTAATCAAATTTCTATCATAATTCATTTAAATTTTTACTGTAGTTTAGTAAGTTTCTGTGGTCTAAGACTGCCTCTATACTCACAGGCTTTTTAAACAAGATTTAAATGAAAAAGCCTTAATAGCTTTACTAAGAAAATAATCAATAATAAAATACTGTTAAATATTTGATACAATAATTTTAATTGATTATACAAAAAATTCTCTATGACCGATGCCTTTTTGTGAAAATGGACATTTAGCACACATGTGTATAAGAATACAAATTCCTCCTTGTTTGTCTCTCATTCCGAACCCTATTATTTTAATTAATTTTTATTATATTAAATTATTGAAACCGCGATGAGCAAGATTTTTGTCACTGCTTCAATGATATCACTCACTTACGAGAAGGTCTCTGAACCAGGAATATCTTTCGACGTAATAGTCTAAGGCATTTCAGATTACTGCTTTATGTATACTCAGTCCTCCGCCCGGGTTAAATGATTATGGAAACAGTTATGAAAACAGATGCAAAGTTTATGCTTCACATATATGTAAAAATCCAAATGGAAACATAGCAATAACAATAGTTGCACACAAAACGCTGTGGGGACTGGAGCGAGGCAACAGTCTCTAAAAGTGTGAAAGGAGTATAGCTATTGTCGTATGACTCACCTGTGGTCAGAGGTCGTTTGCACAGTACCAATGAGATCGCCTATGACCGAGTCCTTTCCTTTTATGTAAACACATCTCGGAACCATCTAAGCATGAAAAATGTTACAGAATATTACAATGAGAATGCGGGAATTCCACGCAAGGTCTTTCCGGACCAGTCCTGCAATTCCTCGCAGCATACTTGTCTCCCAACATAGCACTACTTGTTGAGTTAAAATTCAAACACAGTTGCAGTTTGGAAAGCAAGGAATTTAAAAAATTAAAAGTTAACGAGATTCTTTGCTTCCTAAACTGCAACTCTGTGTTGGCACTTTGTCTCGACATTACCTACTGCCGAACCGACCATAAGGTGACCGAAGACCACGTAAAGACACAAGAATTCCCTTTTTTAACGCTTGAGCTTAATTTACATGCGAATTGAAATTTTTGTGAAATCTGCGAGTTGTATAATAAAATTAAACTAGTGGTTTTGCCTGTAGATTGATTGAGTAAAATAAAATAAAAACCTAACGTTAGAGATTCACTAGTTGACCATCTAACATATATGAAAATCCAGTAGTTGACCACATTTCTTTATGTGAGATATGCTTTAAAGTGCATACTTTTTACTGTTCTTTATACTATACAAGGGTAAGGTGAAAAGTTCTCGGCCTAATATAGAAATTGCATTCCAATCAGCGAATATTTATTATTCCCGCCTGGGTGCATGTCTCACTAGTTCGTATGACAAGTTTCAACTTGTTCTCTCAAGTTGTTTACACGAATTTCCGCAGTAGACGTCTTGCGTGCTTTTCGTTAAAATGGATAAACTAAATACCTATATAATAACTAACTGAATATCGTGCGTTCATAAAATTCGTGTAAACAACTTCGTTTTGGATGGATTAACCCCTAAGGAAATTCATCCAAAGTTGACGAAAGTTTACGAGGACTCTGCTCCTTCAATGTCAACCGTTCAAAAGTGAAAACATTCGTAAAAAAATTACCCTCATGCGCGCAAAGAAGTTTCACTTCAAAAAATGTTAAGAAGAAACTTAATACTAAAGGAGTCTGCCATTCCATGACTGTGCTAGGACCGTATCAGACACAAAAGCAACACGACACGCTCTACTATGCCCACTGAAACGGATCGACCGCGTTCTGTGCCCGTACAAATCGCGTATGTTGCCCGTACGTACTTATGTATCCACCAAAACCGGTAGAAATCGTTTTCATTCTCGCATGCGTATCTGTGTTGCGTGAACGTCTTAGAGTGCTATAAAGTTTTTGAATACTAAAATAGGTATGGCTATTAGAAAATTAACTGTTGGACAACTAGCAATGATTGCCATAATATTGGATGACGCAGAAGAAGAAAACAAAAAAACACACTCGACGCTACTGGATTCACGATTCTATAAAAGAACGAAAAACAGAAGGAGAATATTGGACATTATTCAGGCACTTAGTTGATGATGACGAAAAGTTTTTCCAGTATTTTATTTAGCACCTCCAAACAGCGGTTTTTTGTATTTTAACTATAAAAAAACATTTTCTATTGTACTTTTGCTTTGGTTGATGCTAATCTTATATCTTTAAACGAGCAATTCTTGTATATATATATATATAATAGGAATCTCGGAATCGGCTCCAACAATTTTCATGAAATTTAGTATACGGCGGGTTTCGGGGGCGATAAATCGATCTAGCTAGGAATCATTTCTAATTTAAACTGAAAAATGACTCTTCCTGACATCTTTCGACGAATAATAATACTATTCTTTTTAAATTGCTTTAACGACACAACAACACTAAAGCTATTCCAGCAGATGGCGTTGTTAAGTAACACGAAGTCAATGAGTGTTTGCTTTGAGGTTAGACTAAGAAAATCAATTGTTAATTTCCAAAAAACACAATTTATAAAAAAAATAACTTATAACTTCATAGCCGTAAACGTCGGTGCTTTCGGAAAAGATAGTGATGGAAGTATTTTGTGAAAATCAAAAATGGGCAAAGCTGTATTCGAGTATAAATTTAATATTCTAAGCACCAAATTTTTGCCAGGGCCTAATGTAAGTGCACCGTGTGTTTTAATAGGAGATGAAGCTTTTCCGTTAAAAAATAATCTTCTAAGACCCTTATCCATCACAACAGACAGCCTGTGCTCACCGGGTTGGTAACGTCGCGTGCCATGCACGGAGCGTATCGGCACCGGCGAAATACTCTCGCTGACAATTATTGACGCTCCGTGCACGGCACGTGACGGTCTAGTGGGCATAGTCACATACTTTTTAATAAAAAGAATATTTTTTTGCCTGGCACGTTCCTAGCACGGTCATGGTATGGAACGGTGTAGTGGGCAGACACCTTTATACGGAGCGTCACTCGACAAACAATTGACGGTCATCTTGAATACTAAAATAAGAGAATGTATAGTTTGCACGATTCAATGAATAGATGGTAGCACCGACTATTTATTTTGGAATTAGTTTAAAATACATTGCAGATTAGTCAAACTTACCTCCTCTACGTATTTCAAAAACGGAGACTTCGCTATTCGCGGGTCTCCGTACAACAGTACATGAATGTCACCTCTCGTATTGTTTTCGACATCGCTATCTACTACACAAAGAAATGAAAATATTCTACATAAAGTGTATTATTACATAAAGTGTGTGTATTTTTAGCATGGATACTCAACTCAAAGCACTACACCTACATCACCAGACTCCATATAAAAATAAATTAATTTTTTATTTAAAAGGTTGCCTGGAAGAGATCGCTTTAAGCGATAAGGCCGCCTATTGTGTATTAGTTGTAAGAACTTCTATGTTTGTAGATAAATTGAGTATACAATAAAGAGTTATCTATCTATCTATTATTATTATTGAATTATTTTGTTCTCATATTATTCTACATTGCTTCTACACCTTTACAATATATTGTACAATAGAAGAATGACACATACCTCTTCTTACGCTCACTCCTCCAAATAAAGCCAAAGCTAAAACTCTCTTGACTGAGTCATAACCAGGCATCGATGGCAAAATGCTGTTAGCGATCATTTCACCGATGTGCTCATGTTTAGATATATTTATGATTTTAGTTATCTCATCGGGCGTTATTAAGTCGCTGAATTCTTCACCAGTTTTCACGATTAAGTGGTTCACCACTACTACTGTCTCGAATCGGGGGGCCGCCTGAAACAATCGTTTCAATACAGCACTTCCCTAGCGCAAATGCCATGCGTAAATTGGTTCACTATAGTTTATTGTACGGCTTCAGCTAAAATTTCTTCCGACACACATGCATGAAAATAGATACAAGAAAATGGATTATCTGAATTTAGTGGCCCTCACAGCGGTCCCGGAACAAACGAACTGTCAAATAACTTAAGGTGGATAATTTGTCTGACGTGTCGTGTCGTGACGCGTCAGAAGCATATCGGTTTCATACATTTAATATGGCATTTATATACATATATGTATATATGTATGTTGTGACGCGTTCTGTCGTCTGTCCTAAATGTATGAAACCGATATGCTTCTGACGCGTCACGACACGACACGTCAGACAAATATAAATCCACCTTTATTCTCGAAAGCGCTTTTTAAGACAGTTGCCTACACTTGGTAAGAACCTGCATCGCAAGGCTACTCAAAAACGCACAATTGAAGGACACATACACAAAGGACGGACAATGTGGGTTCGCACCACAGACATGAACACACCAGCCCACTCCCGGGGCCGCTGAGCCAGACATTTCGGGAAATTTAAAACAATATTTGATAAATCAATATTTAACTGAAATGTTTATCACAATATTAGACAAAATTAATTCAAGTACGGAGCTACAAATTCAATAAACTACCGAGTGCATAGATGAGAACCAAAATTTAATAATACTTACACGATCGCGAGAAATTGAGCTATCGTAGTTAGTTGTGTAAATACCGGTGACATCCACTTTATTTCCTGGACAGCAGGATTCGCACAGGTCGTTTAACAGGATGCAGGCTTGCTTCCGCGGCTTACGTCCTTTCATATGAGACCCAGGACACTCTTGAATTTCTATTCTTTGATAGTTTTTATAAATATTTTTAATCTCTACAGCCTGAAGAATAAATAATCAAAATTATTATAAAAAACGAGCACATTCAATAAATCGGTACAATTTACGTTCGTATAGTTAGATATGCTAGAAATGCAATTTAGCTAGCTTAACAAACGAGAGATAAACGTGTTATAATAATAGTATGACGACGAGTGAGAATCTGTGGTACCTATTATGAGTATGTGTCAATAATAAAGACTGTTTATAGACACGACATGTTATACTTAAAAACTTTTGAATTCTGCTTTTTTTCAATCTAAACATTTTTGTGCCAGGTATGGACTTTCCAGCAGGAAACGTATGAAGAACAATGAATATGTGAACACTGTGAACCTTTGAAATTTCCGTGAGAATGATTAATGTTTTCTCGTCGCATATCAAACAGACTACTAGTTTATTATAATTGAGAGAATGAAGTAGACGTCTTACGTAAGGAGGTCCAGGGTCTTGACATTTTCGGCAAGCTTCTTGTATGGTTCCACTAGTGTCGTTAAGCAAGTAAGGCGTGGTGGCGTTGCGGCAACGCCTGCACTCGAACTGGATAAGGGATAATGAGGCATAGGTCCCTGTCGCTGACGTCACTATCCCCACAAACCTAACAAGCTTGTCGAGGTGTACAGATTTGAAGCGGATTTCAGGTGTCGCCGGTATTTTATTTATTTTGACACATATTTTTGCCACACTTTTATATCCCGGATTTATCTCCAAGGCCACGAATGACGCGACCTGTGAAATGTATAACAGATAAAATCAGTACCAGTCTTTAAGTCATATTAGGAAATTCATGCATGATATACGGCATGCAAACAACTCCAAATCCTCACAAACAGGCTAAAAGCCATCTCTCAGCCTCTGTCATTGATCTATGTTTAAGCACAAACCATGAAAAGCACAAACTAAATGTATGTGATGCAGTAATTGTTGCAGGATGTCACTACAGACCCTTTCTGCCCTTTGCCCTGATAGAATACAATTCACCCACGAACTACGACCACTAGCGCCCACTCCTACAATACACTATTAATTATCATTTGTATGGCTACTAGAACTACATCAACGGGTGTAAAACATAATATACGGATATGCTCGATAAAAGGCCTGTGTTGGACGCGGCTTAAAGCGAAGCTGCGCAGCCAAAATTATATCCAGTGGCGTAACGTAGTGGGGGCGGCAGGGGCGACACCGTTTAAGGAGCAGACAGGCTGACGACCCACTTAGTAAG
The DNA here is from genome assembly GCA_963693495.1 of Malacosoma neustria. Taxonomy (NCBI): domain Eukaryota; kingdom Metazoa; phylum Arthropoda; class Insecta; order Lepidoptera; family Lasiocampidae; genus Malacosoma; species Malacosoma neustria. Next base: position 9,587,502 of record OY856371.1, read on the forward strand.
TAGTTACCGTTGCTTATGAATGTTTGCGATGCTAGGGACGCCGCGTACACCCTGCTGTCCCATAGAGGTACAGGAACCTTGGTCAAATACCTGATACAGGATACTTGGTCATATATCAAATACCGATCATAATACAAGGTTCTTATGGCGGCATACTGAAGACCAAGAGATATGGGCCTGAGTCCCTACTACGCAGCTAGGATTGTTTTGTCGCCTTTTATGACAGGCCGACCCCGGCCGCAGGGGTTACTAGTCTTAGTCCGCTCCTGCACAGAATAAAAAAAATATTATCCAGTAAATATTTTAACCATTTTTTATCTATTGTCGCGCCTGCCATTTGGACCGGTTGAAATGAGCACGGAATTTACCATTATTTATATCGTGACAAATCTGGGAATTTCCCTTCTTTAAATACATAAGGGGGCGTCCATAAATTACGTGAGGTGTTTTTTAAATTTTCTGTGCCTCACTCCCCCCCTGGTGAGATGTCGTGAGATTTTATTCAACCCCCTCCCCCATCCCTCAATCTCACGTGAGATTTTTCAAAATGTGGGTTTCTTACGTAAACGCGTTGGATTGTTATTGTAAAAAGAAAAAAAAATTTGCTTCGTGCTTATATTTACGACTAGTTAAGACTAGTAATCAATATTGCTGAGAGTTTAATTATAAGTGTAATAAAAATTTAACAATAGAATACTTAAATCGTAACTACTGTGATTAAAAAAAGAATATCTACTCTAATTCAATCCATGGAGAATCATGCACGGTCTCAAGAGAGACTATTGGAACCAACATGTCCATATGATTTTCAGTAAAATCATCTGCTCCTTCAACTTCGTTCTGATCTAGCCACTCTTAGACAGTGGCGCGAAAACAAAGGACGGGCTACACTGTACCGTAAATTCAGATTAAATTGAGCTATTTGGTATAAAACAAATATGGTGGTTTGACAGTCAGTAAATGTATAACGTCGAAGTATGAATGAAATTATTTTCTTTCGAACGAATTAGTGAATGATCTTAATCGTATTACGCGATTACGCTCAAGATTAAATCTTAAGCATGTACAATCTGGATTAAATGGACCAAAATAGTACAATTTTTTTTTTGTTTCAATCAAAAAAAAATTGCGTGATATTTGCCGAGACCCCCTCTCTCTCCAACGTAAGATTAGATAAGATTTGACTCGACCCCCTCCCCCCCTTAAACACCTCACGTAATTTATGGACGCCCCCTAAGAGGGCGGCGAAATGTTCTTGCACCCCGGGCGGGCGACCCTCACGCTACGCCACTGATTGTATCCTGTTCAAAAATCGTGAAAATACGCACAACTCATCTCCAGCTCACGCTTTGGAGCCAGCCATAAACAATTACATAAAAAATACAATAGCGCAATGAAAAGCCCAGCTCAAGTTGCGTATTAAAAAAATCATAGATGGTGGTGATAGATAACCATACAGCTAAGTATCTACCACACATTTTTTGTAGAAAGCAGATCGGTAGCCACACTATTCACTTTCCTATTTTCTTGGCTTGGTTGTCGGTGGCAACACAACTTGAAATTACTTTTATTATGTAACTTCGAAAAAAGTAGGTAATAATAAGTAAATAAAATACACAGTAATTGATAGCCATCCGCAAATTTTAGTTAGGTATAATGTTAGTAAGAGTTTTCGACCATGTCACTATTCATAGCATCTCTAATCACAACTACACCCAATCAAATCAAGACTTCAAAACAAGGCAAACGTAAACCTCGTCTAATATCGGTAACATCTGTAAGGGAGCTTCAATAACGAAAGACGCCATTGCGGGTTCCACCTCTAAAAGTGTCGGATATTCGATTATAACGGAGGACTCGTTAAGTCCGCACATTTTTTCAATTCTCTTCCTGTACACTAATTTGTCCTTTTCCGTGTGCAAAAGAAGGAAACGAACAAATCTGTGGAAGCAATTGAAACATATATTATCGTTTCTTCTTCACGAGGAGTGTTTCGTTTCGGAGTCCAAGGTTTAATGCAGACTATTATAGAACTCCAGCGCCCTTACTGCCTCGGTCGTCGAAAATTCGGATATAAATTAAATAAATGACAGGAATGATGGGACGACTGCCGTTTGACCCTTCAATAATAAATGGAAAACTAGCAAAACAAGCAATTTCTTTGTCTAAAATAACAAATACATTTTTTATTAATTTGTTTTCTTTTTTCTTAATTTTAAACTAATAATTTCTGCCACGCTATGTATTCAAAATATAATATTTCTTCAATATTCTCTCAGATCACTTAGATGGTCTCATAATTAAACAGAAAATACTATATCTATGACAGGTCATGTAGTCCTGGAAGCAGCTCTCTCTCCCCCACATCCGCAAAGTTGACTAACTTTCGACTAGTAGTATAGTAACTAGAATGTGTGAAGAGGTAAGCGGTAACACGCCTAAATTTTAAATATTCAACAAACATAAACCGTTAAAACCGGTGCAATAAAAACGTACAGTTTGAACTTTAGACATAGAAGATATAATATATACGAGTATATATGTATGTACTTATAACTATTGGGTTGTCAAGAATTTTTTTCGGGTTTTTAATGTGAAATAAAAAATGTTTTCTATACAACAAATGGACTGATGGATGACAGATGATGGCATCAGAGGATGATCGCATGACTACACGGCCAACTATAGGTATTTCTTTTGTTTTTATTATACTTTGACAATTCACACAGCGCCATCTAGTTCCAAAGTAAGTAGCATAGCACGTTTATTATGAGTACTAGACAATTGATATACTACATATAAACTTTTCTTTTATAAATATATACATATTATACATAAACACCCCGACGCGAGACGGGAATCGAACCCGTGACCTCTGCAAGCGCACCAAAGTGCGTTAACCGCTACGCCACGGAGGTCGTCGTCTGTTTAGTTTCTTTTACCACGCTTTTATTAACTTGATCTCTGTAACGGAATTTCCCTTATCTCGATGTATACCACTTTGAACGATCAAAAAATTTAAAAATTTTGCAAAATTTTGATGAGTATACACAAATTTAATAATTTTATCCTATAGCCCCTATCAGGATCATCAGGATTAACGCTTTCTTTGCTTTCTGTCGGAAGATGGCGTTAAATTAATAAAAACATTTACCGATTGGGAATTGACCATAAATAAATTAATGTTTAAAAAATTTTGTTGCTTAAAGATTGCATTACATACTAGGAATGTGTATACTATACCAACTGAATGACCAATTTCAATAGTAATGAAAAAAATGAATTTTTTACCTCATACTTATTTCCATCTTAGAAGCCGCCCTGCTGACCCAGTCCTTTACAGAGTGACCTTGTGTATCGCCCAGATCCATTTCACTGTCACCCTCAAAAACATCATCACCTTTGGCAACAATATCCATTGCAAAACATTCGCTAGCTCGATCTGGAAAGTAATTTTTGTATATTTTTCAAAGTTTCAGTCTTAAATTTCATTGCCACAACATGCAATCTCTTTTGATGCAACTCACTCGGCGGACACCAAGTACCTACATTGTGCAAATATATTGTTTAAAGCGCTGACTGGTTGTCACGAGAACAATCCAGAGCATAATAGGATCTGGACATTAAGTCTACTTTTGTAGATTTTAATGGAAAATGGTGAAACATTGCAAACAAATAATGTAGACATAAATAAGTTATGCATTGGAACTCTAATTTGGATTTATCTCATCAAATTGGTACTCATTTATTGTACATAATTTGTGTAAATGTTTTACTCTTGATTTAAATATGTCTACGTATAGCGCCATCCATCTAGTATTAGTATTAGTCTTCATATGTCAATGTCACCCAAAAATCTGCCAGTGTCATGGCGTCAGCGTGACTTGTTACTGCTATAGGAATGAGCGATATTAGTAAAATATCGATATTGATATCGGTAGTTCGATATTATCGGGTACAAAATATCGACATTTTACAATATCGATCGAAAACCATGGTGAACTGTATGTTATGTGGAAAAAATATTGTTAGAAATAATTGACATCACATTTTTTATCAGAATTTATTAAAAAATACAACTGAGAAATGAGCTGACTACTGACTGACTTGTAATAAATGAATGAGTGAGAATTGACTGACTTTATTTTCATTTCATTTATTTTAACGAGAAGGTAAAATAGGGATGCTACTCTGCTGAGTTTGCTCATAAAAAATATATCGATGTTTATGAATGAATACATTAAACAATTTTTTTTACATAAGCAAAAGAGCACTGATCGAAATTGTGACCGAGTTTCGATATTTCGAGAATAACCCGATGTCATGTTAAAAATATCGATATTTCAACGTTACAATTATCGATATTTAAATATCGATATTTCGGAGATTAATAACGATATCGATAAATATCGCACATCCCTATACTGCTATCCTATAATCATGGACATGGACCCTAACCCTATATATTTCTTTCTTTCAGTGTTCCTAATCCTATTCCTATTGATATTTTTGATATTATTATTATGTTAAACGTTATAGATTTGTATTTACAAGATCCTTGCTAAATAATACATACATCAATGGGCTGATTGGAAGAAAATGAATTTAAAAACAAAGAATAAACTAATGAGCACGATTTTCGATGAACAATTGGAATATATTAGTGAATGTACAACATCTTACGAAATGTTGAAAAAGTTTGACAAAATGTATACAACACAGCTATGCAAATAATATGCAGAGGAAAAATAGAAGAAATTCAACTAAATAAATGTGATACAATAGAAGATTTTGTTTATTTTGAGAAAACAACGAATGATTGCATAGCGGCTGGCGGAAAGTTAGACGAACCAAAGAAGATGAGATATTTGCTCAGAGTTCTTATCTACCCATAAGTTATATTGCAGATTATAATGGTGTAACTGCGGAAGAACAAAAAACAGTAGATTAAGTAAAGTATCAAAACTAATGACACAGAACAAGAAAAGTAATAAGATTATATTTGCAACAAAAAGAAAAGTACAATGTTTCATCTGTAGAAAGACCGGCCATCTCAAGAAGGACGCTTGGCACCGTCAGAAACATTACCAAGGACAACAAAGCTGCCAAGGAAGAAATGTCCAATGAGGCAAGACCAGCAAGGGGTACAGAGATGGATTTTATCGAGGTTGTGGCCCAAATAGCGGTCCAGGTCATCCATGAGGTGAGTTTTCAAGCACTCAGAAGAGTGTAGCATATGGGAATATAATAATGATTATGAAATTAATAGCTTGTTAGATAGTGGATGTACAGATCACATTATAAAGAATGATACAAGTTTTCATAAAAATGTAGATTTAGATTCCTGTTGGTGTAAAACTGCCAGATGGTAAAATGTTAAAAGCAATTAAAGTGTATTCCAAAAATTACTACAATGAAAACCATGTTGATATTAAAAATGTTTATTTTGTGAAAGACATTAAGCAAAATTTGTTAAGATTTTCAAAATAACCAAACCTTGTACAATATTAGCAATAAATGAAAATGCAAAAATTTATAATCAAGAAAAATAATAGTTGTAGCTAACAAAGTAGACAATTTGTAACATATAAAAGTTTTGTTTCAAAAGGTAATACCAACAAAACATATGTAAATGCAACAAAACTAACATAGGTTGGTCATGAAAAATTTTCAATATTTTAATAAGCTAATAAATAAGTTGACGGCTTGCTAGATAAGGTTGAAAGCACAGAAATGAAATGTTCAAATTGTATTGAAGGTAAAATGGCTAATGTACCCTTCGAAAATAAAAGAACAAAGACTACTGAAATATTAGAATTGATTCATACAGACTTAAACAGTTCAATTAGCAGAACTGGTTATGGTGGAGAAAAATAGTTTGAAGTTACAAAAACGGCAGCATACTTAAAAAAACAATTGCTAATACTGTAGAGGATAAAACTCCCTATGAAATATTTTTCGGTAGCAAACCAAATGTAGAACATTTAAAGATTTATGGCAGAGTTTATGTCAGGGTTTCAAAAGTATTAAAAAAGAGTAAATAAAGAAGATAAAGTCCAATTAAAAGTGTTAGGAGGTGGTTGATGAAAATGGTTAGTCTTATTAAATAATAGAATAATTAACGCCAGACATGTACATGGAGTCAAAGAGAATACTCGATTAATTTGTTAAGAAAAGGTTGACGATGAAAAGGATAGGGATTTGGTAAAAACAAAACTTTAAATATCAAAAATGAAGAATAGAAAACTGATATTGATGAAAACAATGTAGATGATAATGTAACTAGCTCTGGTAATACTGAGAAATACTTTGTTATTGATGATAATTCAAATAGGGCCAAACTTGTAATAAAAGAAAGATAAATCCAGTAATTTATTTATGTAAATTACACAGATGTGCATCGACGACGATGTGCATGTGTGTCGGTCATACATGGTCGACACTGACTATGCGGGAATCTAGATAAAATCTTCAACAGGCTTTGTAATCAAATTATTTGGATACTTAATTTTATGGAAATTACATAAACAAAGAACTGTAAGTGATCAACTTTTGCTGCATACATTGCTTTGTGAAAAGTAGTTACTGAATTTCATAAGAAACTAAATAAATAAGTTATTCAATTTAAAATTTAATAAACTGGTGAAATTGTATGCAGATAATTCAGGACCAAAGATGAGACCAAATTTTTAAGAAATAGATAAGTTTGGGTAAATTTAGTATACATGTTTAGTTTGTTTGTACTTTTTACGTAAAAAATGAAGAGTACAAATTTATGGAGACATGCTGTAATTTGTTTAAATGTTTTAACTCTTGATTTAAATATATTTACGTATAGCGCCATCTATTGACAAGTATTAGAGAGTATATTCATATGTCACCCAAAAATTTGTCATAGCGTCACTTGCTTTTATTTCGTTACCAGTTTGCCCCGGCAAATGTTGTTCTGCCATATGAATTTAAAAAAATGTAGCCTATGTCCTTCTTTAATGTCCAATCTATGACTATACCAAAATTGGTTCAGCGGTTTAGGCATGAAAGTGTTAACAAACGAACTCACTTTTGCATTTACAATATTAGGATATGTACAAGATGTAAAAATTATGTTTGTCTTTAGAGAATAAATAGTAAATAAAGCAGTGAATTTAGTTATTCTTCATGAAGAGTCTATCTTTCCAATAGTCCAACAAACAAATACATTTCAACGTATTTATTGATAAAATTTCACTTTGCAGGGGTGGAATAAGAATACTGACTACTGCGGCCGGGATCACCCTGACATAAAAGGTAACAAAACAACCCTAGCTTGGCGGTAGGGTCCCATGCCTGTCTGGATGGCAACCTCGTGGTCTATAAGTATGCCGCCATAATAACTTGTGTTGTGTTCCAACAATTGTGTCCCAGTATCCAGTACCCCTAAGTAGACAGTAGTGTATTTAAAAATCATATTAGATAAATTATTTGAATTAAGTCAGTTCACTCACCTTTTTTGTCACTTCTCATCCTATTTTTCGCAATGACCTGTTGGTTGTCCACTGATATAGGGACACTCATGTTGTCATGCGATTTCTGGTGATCAGAACTACACGATGCTCTTATTAGCCTAAACAATATCACATTATAAATTTATTCATCAAAAGACCAGTCTTTAGAGACAAGTAACTCTACAGTACTCATTTTATGATTGGATTATTCATACAAGTCTTTCTTTTTACCCAGACGGAGATCTGAATATTATAATAAGAACACACATTAATTATTATTGCGACGCCACCAAGGTTTGAAGACAAGTGACAGTCACATAACAACAATTAAACACTTAATGTCAAAATTATTTATTTTCTTCTTTAGGACTACTACAGACTCTGCATGTTAGCCTAAACATACGGTTTAAAATAACCATAATGGTGCAAGTTTCTGCCGCCTCAACAGTTCAGACAATCAATGCGCATAAGCCCATTTACTGTTTCCATATAAATCATTATAAATGTAATTGTATATATTAAATATTCACTTACTGTTTCATGGCATCGTTCATTATCTCGCCAGGTGTTATTTTATTTTGTTGCTCGCAATTGCGGCTATCGAGATCCATGAACATGGTTTGAGCGGGTGATGAGATTAAACTATCAGTGGGTGCTGGTATATCAGAGACTATAGAGAAAGCCATAGAACTTCTTGACCCACTTTCATATATAGGAGGTTGAACACTTTTGTTCAGACCTGATGGTCCTGGGCGAGGAGAACTCTGCACATAGAGATATATGTAAAAACATTTGCAAGACGTGACCTTCAAACAGCATTTTTTGTCATGACAATTTCCACTTTCTATACACTTTACCAAGATCTTTTAATTAGTGTGTATACAGAGGAAAAGTACATAATTGTTATTTTCTACAAATATGGGAACAGGGCTATTTGAAAGATTTCATTTGGTTGTTCTCAGTGTAGGGTAGGAAAAGACAACCATTACCCCTGTGAACCAAATTACACACATCTATGTAATTTTACTTTGTGGCTCCTTCTTCAGAGAAAGGCAGTGTAAAAGAGAGCCACTGTGGCAAACAGCAGAAGTGTATTGTAGCGTACAATACCCAGCAGCGTACGTCGGGCTCCAATCCGAAACCTGCTATTCTAATGCAAATGATAAGAAAATATTCAACCCTTTGAGAAATATGCTACGCAATCAACAAGAAATCTGAGAACTAGAATCAGTATGCACAATGTGGATTAGTTTTGAAATAAATTATACGAAATACTCACCATCGTCGAAGCCCACAATTGAGAGTTAGGCGCACGTAAGAAATAAATAATTACGACTTTAGCACTGAACGCACTTACTACGAATTGTAGAATAGAAATAATAGAATGGAATCAGCATTGCCAATACCTGTTTTCTTAATTCCCCAAAAATTAAAGTAGAAGTCCCCGAATTTGGGGCAAAATCCAAGCAATCCAAATACTAATAACCCACATAAAAATATAAAAACAAAATAATATTTTATCGGTTTTTATTGATATTTATTCAGGCTTTTGCCATATCTTTAAATTTACCTTGTTTTTGTTGGTGTAAATTTTACAATGCCATGTTTCTTTAATGCATCCCCATAAAGATAATTATAGTGTCTGTGTGTAATCTGTTTCTATTAGATGTTTTGATATTATTTAAGTCACTGAATTTCCCCTCCGCGGATGCGTTGGCGTATGGCAGCAAGTAATAACCGGGTCGCAAATTTTAGATTTGGAATCAAATCTTGTCCTTCGGCGGTTTTAAAATTGAATACTCTGCGCCAGTAGCTTTCAGCGTCAAGTCCGTGCTGAGCAAAATCCGGTATCCATGAGCTCGCCATTCGTCGTCTAATTTATGGGCTGTTAGGGATGTTTCAACTTCAAGTATTGGAAATCGCTTAAGCAGAAGCCAGAAATTTAATGTAAATTTTTCGGATTTAACTGATTGTGAGATAGGTATTATTGTGAATAAAAGGAAGCGCCTTTACGTTTAGCAAATATTTTGAATTTTTAAACTCAGCGCTTAAGATATCATTCAAGGATTTTACGGTACTCATTTCCAGGTAGATCGTAGACAGTGATCTTAAGAGCTTTTCAACTTCTGGCTACTGGTTAGCTTAGCTACCGCTCCAGAAGAAGTTTACAATACAATAATCCTATATCTTTAAATGAGCAATTCTTGTATATAAAAACTTATATAATTGGAATCTCGGAATCGGCTCCAACAATTTTCATGAAATTTAGTATACGGGGGGTTTCGGGGGCGATAAATCGATCTATCTAGGAATAATTTCTAGAAAATGTCATTTTACTCGCTTTTTTTTATTGGAAGAAAAATAACAAAAATGTGACTCTACTTGACATCTATCGGCGAATAATAATACTATTTTTTTTAAATTGCTTTAACGACACAACACTAAAGCTATTCCAGCAGATGGCGTTGTTAAGTAACAAGAAGTCAATGAGTGTTTGCTTTGAAGCTAGACTAAGAAAATCAATTGTTAATTTCCAAAAAACACAATTTATAAAAAAAATACCGAGCAAAGCTCGGTCATCCGGATATTGAGCCTTAAATCAAGCAGTGCTCCCGGGTCCGATAATATTAATGCATACTTCTTAAAATTATCGAAGACTCATTTAATTCCTGTCATCACTCGTTTGATTAATTTTTGTTTCACTAATGGTGTCTCCTAATCAATTTAAACAACCCATAATCACCCCTGTATATGTATAAGAGTGGGGATAAAAAAGACATTGCAATTATCGACCGATTTCTGTGTTACCTGCGTTATCTAAAATTGTAGAAAAAAATATTAGTACATAATAGGCTTTTAAATTATTTAGAACGATTTAACATTTTATCTGCTTCACACTTTGGGTTTAGGCATGGTCTATCGACGCAAGGCGCTGTATCATCACTTACTTCCTTAATAGTCGAGAAACTTGATAGAGGACATAAATGTTTAAGTGTTTTCTTAGACCTGAAAAAAGCATTTGATTCTGTTTCTGTCCCTCTACTTGAGAAAAAACTCGAACAGATAGGTATTCGCGGAATTCCTTTAAAACTAATATCCGATTTTCTATATAACAGAAACCAATTGGTAAAAATAGGGCAGTTAAAAAGGTCCAACGCTAAAGTCACTTATGGGATTCCGCAGGGAAGCGTATTAGGACCAACTTTATTTTTAGTGTGTATTAACAGTTTGAGTAATTTGCAAATTTATTGTGGAAAAATATGCTGATGAAGTGATGACACAGCTATTGTCTCTAGCGGTTCAACCTGAGAAGAAGTAAAAAAATAGTGTGGAGTTAGGCTTAGGTCAAATAGCTTCGTGGCTTGAACTTAATTTACGTACCCAAAACGCAAATAAAACGAATTCTTTGTTTTCTATAATAGTTCACAACCAGATAGTGATTTCAAACTTAAAATACACAAATGTGCTAATAATCATAATGACTATAACTGTCCTATTATTAAGAGGGTCTCAAATTGCAAATACTTGAGAATTATTATTGATCAACGTTTATCACGGCACTCTCCAATAGATGCTATCGCTAACCGCATACGCAAACTAATCTGGGTATTTAAATCATTGAGATATGCATCCAAAGAACTACTGTTTACATACATCACACTAGCTCAATCTGTTATAGATTACTGTATACCAATCTGGGGAGGGGCCAACAAGAGTTAATTCGTTGACATTGGACGAGCTAAACGGACACTTCTCAAAGTTATGCTCTTAGTCCTTATACTCTATATATGGTGTCCTAAGTATAAGAAAACTGTATATTCTTAATCTTACTTTAAAAGAACACAATAACACAGAATTTAATAAAAAGTCAACAATACATAGGAGAAAGTTTAACATTCGTACTTGTCACATTAATACAACTTTTGCTCTTCGTCAATGCATAAAACAGGCAGCCAATGTATATAACAAAATCAATGAAAACTTGATATATATCCCGTGAATTAAAATAACTAAAATTAAAGTATTAAATTGGTTAAAAAATAAAACATACGATGAAATAGAAGTCTTTATAAGACAAACTTAGAATCGGTAACTGGTGCAATTACGGGAATACTTTAATCATGTCTATCAAATAAATTATATATTATTCAAAGTAAAATACATTTGTTATTAACATTATTATCTTGTTATTGGTGACAAAATTACAAAGTTGGAATTTCTGTAAAGGTTTTAATTCAATAGACTATATGTATATTTTTAATTTGCACTAATAAAAAATTAACTATTTGATTAAACATTAATGTGTTTTTCTCTTTTTTCAGGCACAAAGAGATTACTTTGGGGCTCACACATACGAGTTACTGTCTAAACCTTGTGAATTTGTCCACAAACTGGACTTGCCACGGCGGGAAAGTTTTCGCTTCTACATACAATAATTGATTCTATTAAATTGTGTCATTTTCATTGGTCAGTGCTTGGATATAAAACCGTACGTAAATTTGCTTCTATAATGTAGCATGCCTTGAAAATGTTCCCTGAAGAAATTTTAACTAACAATATACTTTTGCTTGATATGCATGTGGAATAAAAATATCTAATTATGTTTGGGTCTTAGTGTTTATAAGTATTTCAACACAAATGACCAATGAAAATGAGCCACATTATACTTAATATTGAAAAACCGAAATAATTTTCATGATTTCATTATAAGGAAATATAAGGGACCATAATTATATAAGTATACATTTCTTTTTGCAGTTTTTAATGTTTTCACTTGATTGGGTTTTTAAGGATATATTAAAAATATTATTCTTTTATATGATGTTTTATTTTACTCTTATGATTAAACATAAGAAGAATTTCAATAAAAATTGGTGTGTGGACATAATTATTATTACTATTTGTTTAGAATTTCTACTTACTTATTCACAATTTAAATTGTGTGTGTTAAGTGATATATATAAATTTGTAGTATCGAATATGACTCAGGGTATAGAAGCATAACGAATATTAATAATTAATGCTCCATGTATATAATATTTTACTTTGCGAATGCTGTTTATAATGGTAATAAAAGAACAATGTAGTTACAGAATGAGCAATGCTAAATATTAAGTTTATTGTAATTTCTTGATTCTGCGAATGTGCTGTGCTAATTATACATTATTCTAAATTAGCCTGATGCTGCTGAAGAAACAAGTCTTGTGGACAAAATGTCAATTGTAATTTGAATTACAAGTCCAAGGCTCTGAATAAGTTATGATTGCTCCCTATAAGACCAATGCAGATGTACTAAGCTGATCAATTCATGATCTTAGCGTTGAATCCCGGTTGCAGCCCAAATTCTCGCTTCGGCGCGCGGGGTCCGCTTTCCCACTTTATCTTCTCCACTTCGTATGATCTTTGGCATCTCTGGTGGTCAGTCCATTGGCACGCATATCAACCCCTACGACGTCAAGCCAGACATTTGTTCCCCACATAAGTAGCCGGTTGCCGTAAAACATGGCCATACCAGCGAAGGTGATACTCCTGCAATTTATCCGCAATGTCACAGACATGAAGGCTGCCGCGAATGCGAGTTCATAACGCGGTCCTTCTGCAGTTATAATTATAATAGGTTGAAATATACCAGGATATAATAATAATAAAACCTTTATTGAAAAAGAATTTATTGCAAACTAAAAACCGTCTTCTAGGCGAACATAAGTGCTTATCTTATTCTAAAAAATTATAAAGTCTGAAAAACTTCTTTCAAGGGATTCTGTTAGCACGTAGAGGGTACACAACTGCTATACTCCTTCATTTTTGGCTCTTAATCAAGTCTTAACAAATATACTGAAAGTAAAAATTATAAAATATTGATAATTAAAGCCCATACAATATATGTTTACATTAAACTATATATGTTTTATATAAAACAATTATGAAACATTTTTTGACTGTGGGGTCAAGACAAGAATATGTGGTCTCACCATGTCTCTAAGACAACACAAAAGGAATAGAGGGAGTTCTCTTTGTACTATTTCTCAGAGGGCATACAATTGGTATGGGGCAGCATTTGGTTTTAGGTATCCGAGTTGTTTGGTTTAACTCCCCAGCCCCGAGAGGTAGATATTGATATTTCCTTGGCTATACAACTCAAATTCAGTTACAACCAATTTGTTAATGTCTGATATAGTCCCATTGGGAGGTTTCACTAAAGGAATAGACACCAATTATCCTTGGTGTCTATTCTATACAGTTTCTAGAAAGAATGGTTAATTCATATAAAATGTAACATTGAAAAACATCTCACCACTTAATAAAACACTGTTCTCAATAGCTTTTTACTCCAAATTATTAGCTACTTTTTCAACAGTTGCATTCGTCGTATTTGTTTCTGAAGGGCTTGATCTTCTAGAGCCTGGTTTTGTAATTGATGGCTTTTTATTATCAATACGGTGCCTGGAAAAATATTAGGCGATGTAATGACTAGACAAACGGGAAATTTTTCAATAACTAAAAACTAAACTTACTTGTATACGGACTTTTTTGGCGCCCAGATCGGACTTAACGGCCTGGGTGGTTCTTTTTTCTCTTCCGCTGCTGTTGCTGTCCTAGGTATTTTAATCTCTACAATGGTTTCAGAATTATCGTTGTGTTTTCTTTTCAATGTTACGGTTAATATTAACTCATTCTCAGGAGTATTAATTGTCGGAGTAGATGCATCATTTTTTGGCGTATTCATTTTTATTCAATTAATTAAATATTTCTAGTTCTTTATAATTATGCGAGAACGTATCCACCGATGCCGCTAAAGAGATAGAGAATGCATCCGTCAGCTTTCATGTCATCCAATGCCAACAGTGGCAATATCTGCTAAAATGAGAAAGCGCTCTACAAAAGAAGCAATCAGCTATATCCAGATTAATATTACCTGATTGAATAAATATCTACCATATTGTTAGTTAAAATTATTTAACAAGAGCAAACTTTTATTGGGTTTAGGAATATAAAACGAATAGAGAAATAAAATAAGCACTTATTTTAACCTAGATGAAGCAAAAATGTTGGGTTATACAAAAATTATCGTATATGAGACATAATATAATAATTTACTGGCAAAATTAAAGTAGTAATCGTTATTAATATATGGCAATTTTTAATTTGCCATTTACTCTGTGTAGCCAATTTGGGGGATTTGCCCCAAATTTAGGGGTAAATAAATTGCACCGGGTTTTTTTAGGGGGTAAAATCTTTAGGGGTTAATCTAGTTACACTTATGATTGAGAAACAACAGTGTCTGATTTTTTTTTCTATAAATATTTACAGATTTGTATATGTTGAGTATTTGTTTTTCCTCGTTATTGTTTCAAAAAGACGTTTTTTGTGCATGATAGTATATCTTTTAATTTCTAAAGTTTTTATCTTGTTTTTTTAATCTTTTTGAAGTTTTTTATGCTCTTTGTAATTATTAAAAATAAAAAAAATAATTAAAAATTAATCATTTTATATTAGATAAGAACCTATATTTTTCAAATTGTCAGTTAGGGGGTTTTAGGGGTTTTTGAATTTAGTCTTAGAGGGATGAAATTTCAAGTGTTGGCGACACTGCATTCATTAGTAGTCTGTGGCTATATTGACGCTTTTGTGTCTTTGTGTTCTGTAGAGATGCGAGATCTAAATCTTTTAAAGGATAAGTGATTGATAAATCTTTTTGCTCAGAAGATGTAAATCACTCTTATAAATCTTTAAATCCTTAGTAACTCAGTAAGACAAAACGTTCTTATGATATATTTAAATCTTCTAACTCTGATTGAGTTGAGCATGATAGATTAAAGATGTGGTTTTGATAGGTATCTTTATGTGTAAATTAAAGCGTTTGATCTGCATATATAGACAATAGATACAAAGGTAAAAAAAGTTGAATTTGAACGAAAAAAGAAATGATCAGGCTTGATTATTACTATCACAATTGTATTATAAATGTGAAAGTTTGTGTGTGTTTGTAACTCTTTCACGCCAAAACTATTAAACGGATTGCGTTGAAATTTGGTATGTACGTAGTATAAGACCTGAGAAAAACACAGGCTATATATAGTTATATGCTATTAACCTAATTAAACTAAAAAAAACTAACTATTAACTTAAACTAAACTATTAACTTTATTTAGAACTAAACAATTAATCGATATTTTTTTAGTAACTCGCGAAATTATCAATTATTAGCTGATAGGAAACTCAAAACGTAAACACATTTACACACTAAACGCGTTCCACGCTTGGGCAATGGGCTTGTATGAATGAAGTATGACTATGAAGTTGTATGTATTGTAATTTATTGTATGGCAATTTGGCAAATTAAAAAAAAGTTAAAAAACCATTAACAAATGAACATGAGTTTAACACGTGCCACGAAAGATGAGACTTGACGAGCGTCAATAATGGGAATCCTGCGCAGGTACAATCGTGTACGAATTAGTTATTTATCAATATTTATTACGAAATAACATTTTCATATTATTATTTAGGAACCGTGATTTAATTTAGATCCGTTTAATAATAAGTTAAATAAATTGACGATTCTTTGCATAATTAATTCTTGACAAGTTGTGTTCAATTATGTGCATTTTGTAATATTTTAGATTTTTATTTATTTGTAATTCTGTAATAATACAACTGCTTAATATTTATTAATGTCGATATTAAATAACATAATAAATAAATTTTAGTTATAGAATTTTGTAATAAAATAAAAGAATGGGTTCTTCAACATAATTTTTGTTACACAATAATATTTCTAAGTCTAAGGGCAAAAATGCATTGGGAAACTTATTTTTTGTAAAATAACATCTTATTACGACGCGGCTGGAACCAGATTAATTTGCTTTCGAAAATACACCACTTGTTTCAGGAGTTGATAGATTATCGCTTTCATCAGACAAATCTGAATCCTCCAAGGTACTGTCCGACGAATCATCTCCTACTCTGATAATTATCTCCATTTATGTTAAATTGTCATTCTTTATAAAATACCTTTCGTTTTTAATTCTGTGTATCCCCCGTTTGAGGTTCCATTGAA
This sequence comes from Malacosoma neustria, assembly GCA_963693495.1. Classification (NCBI taxonomy): domain Eukaryota; kingdom Metazoa; phylum Arthropoda; class Insecta; order Lepidoptera; family Lasiocampidae; genus Malacosoma; species Malacosoma neustria. Next base: position 9,604,047 of record OY856371.1, read on the forward strand.
TATTCTTACTACTCACATAATATTTTATGTGCCCTAACCATTTCAATTGGATTTAAATCAGGGTGATATGAAGGTAATCGTAGTACGTCATGACCATGTTCAGTAAGTATTTTGTCAATACTGAATGTTTTATATTGTTCTTTACCCAGTGCTTCTTTTAACATATACAGACGTGTACACCACACGTCGTATATCATCTCCCGTGTTTCATCCTGCTTTGTGTTCTTAATGTTTTACCTCGAGGCATAATCGAGATTTTACAAAGTTGCACTGGTATACAATACAACTGTAAACAAAATAGAAATTTTGCAAACACAGTTGTATTCGTCTATACTGCGGAGTTAAGTGCACCTTCTTCCGCATTTTTTTCGCCGCCCCGACGACACCCGGTTCCTTTCAGCTTCAAGCCCCATACCGACAAAGAGACCTATAAATCGTCTATTGTGCAAGGGAAGACAAAGACACGTGGTCTGTCAAGTCTAATTTTTAGTGGAACGTACTATACCTACAATTGATTTTGCACTTTATTACAACAGTAGAAGAAATATTTCCGTACACATGCGCAAACTTTCCAATAGTTCTGTCTCTTTTTGATTCGGTTAATCCTGCATCTGTTGTCTCAAACCTACAATGTCGTGCCTCAATAAATCTAAAAATGAACCATAGTGTACTTGATCTAAAGATGTACATATTTGAAAAAAGATTTACTTGGTAAACTTGGGAGTTACGGATTTATACAACATTTGTGACGGATGTACATCTTTTTTACCATTCACTCCTGAGTCTGAGTTACTCATCTTTAGTGTTGTGATTTACGTAGTAACTAGTAAAAGTAGTAAATAAAACATATTCTGTGGTTTTGATATCAACATTTTAAGGAGATAGAGACTTTTACCCGCTAAACCGCCTTGAATTGCCCGAGCCAAGTACAGTGGCTCAAATTTCGAACGCCAAATTGCCCGAGCCAAGCACAGTGGCTTTGTGTCTCTCCCTAAAAATTTAAAAAAAAAAAGTGACAGTTGTTCCCTAGGAAATAACGATTATATTTAACTGTCAAATTTTCATCGAATTATGCCAAAATGTTATAGCCATGCTATACAAAAATAAAATGAGAAAAAATTTTGAAGTTGAAGTTCGGACATTGTTGAATGATTGTTGTGAGCGGCTTTGTTTTGGTTTTTAGTATTGTTAATTTACGATCCAATATACAAGTGTGATACCTTTATAGAAAGGGCTTTAAAAATACTATGTTAATAGTAATGTTTTGTATGTTAAGTGAAACAAAAAACAAAATGTGTAAAACGAAAGTGATTTCACTGTGTGAATGAGAACTGTTGCAATAATGTTTACTTTTCTCAGTAATAGTAAATGATATAGCTATGATTTTTGCTTATTTTGTGAGAATATTAGTCTACATATGTATTGTATTACTATAATTGTAGGCCTAACTGTAGTATTTGCGCATCTGGGACATGTAAAGTTTTTCTAGAATTACGGCTCGCGTCGCCATTTTGTGTAAAAAATTAAATAAATTATTTTGTATGAAGAGTTGTACTGTTTTATTTTTTATCCTAATGTATATATAATAATCTTTGTAATAAACAATAAAAAACCCTATGTCATCGATTTAATTTTTGAATTATGAGCGTATAAACACAAGTGGTGCTCAAATACGCGCTACCTCTGTGTTCAGCGTATCGTAATTCTATACCATAGTTGAATAATTATAAACAAAACACTTAAATAAATAGCTCCATTCATAAGAAACATAAAAACATAACACATGTTTGTGTTTCAAGAGCCACTTGAGGCACAATTAATAGTTTTGTGAAAGGGACCGCCGCGGCGGAAGTGTAAACAATGGTCGGGGCAATATGACGTCAATTTTTTAACGGTCACCGCGGCGTCGGGGCAACTCAGCGGGTTAATATGCTTTATTGACGCTTTTGTGTTGTACTTTGCCAAAACATGGTAGGGAAAGGAAGTGTAAAATGCTCAAAATGCGGCATAACATCAAAAGAAGATTTTTCCTTAACCTTCCATAGGTTTCCTCTTCCGTCCAAGCATGGGTCTCTGAAGTAAGTAGATCAAACAGTTAGTTTATATTCACGTCCTCCTGATTTTAAAAGTTCTCACTTTTTGCACAATTCCTACCTGAATTATGCAAAAAGTGATTTTGAAGATTGCTTAGAACTATGTTTTTTAATTTAAAGTAAAACAGCTTCATACTTTATACCTATGTACAATAAAAACCTTATTTTTTAGGGCTTAAGTTTGGGCTAAATTTTGTTTTCCTGATGGTGATTGGACATCCAATGAATCATTAGAAAAGTTGAACGCACAGTGTAGAATGCTATGTGGCAATCATTTTGATGATTCTTCATTTACCATCAGCAACAGGAAAAGACTTAACAAGTTTGCTATTCCATTTGAAGCTCAAAGTATACTTTCCCAATTAAGAGACAAACAGTGTAGTCCATCTAGAGCAAGTCATGACATCCAAGTGAGTGTTTACATAGTTTACTTTATAAACATAAAAATATTGCTATTACAACTATAAAACAGTTTTAGGGCATTAAACTTCTTATCTTGTGATAATATTCCATAACAAATCAAAAAAATATTTATTTGTATCCTTTTCATATTGAAGGAATATGAAATATTTCATATTGAAAAATATACCTATAACTAATAAATTGGGAGAAGGAAATAAGTCCAGGGATTTTAAATTAATTTAATTAAATAAATATTAAGTCAAAATTGTTAGGCTTAGCTCTATAGGGTGAGACTATAGTTATGTTTATGTTCTACCTAAGTCAAATAGACTGATATATATAGTCAACCTTTTTTTACATAGAGGTAGGCAGTACGGTTCTGACACACATCTAGGTGATATATGGAAGATTAAAAGTTTTTAATTTTCTCCATCTACTTATTGGATTTATTACCTTCTTCAAATTTGTGATTCAATTATTTTTGTATATTTTCCAGGAACCATCAACGAGCAAAGGTATTTTGAAGAACTTGGATGTGAAAAAGTTTAAAATATTTCTCACCCAAAAGTCTGATGTAAATTTGGATATTTCATCACCAAATACAATTCATATTTTATGTGATAGTAAAGAAGAGCTAGGAGATATGCCTCCTCAGTGTTCTGGTGAAATGCAAGCATGTGCTTATGTTTGCAGATTTATTGTGAAAAAGATGGCACTGAATTGTACTTTTTGTAAAAGTATTGTGCTAGCAGATCAGGACACTGAGGTATGTCATTTGTTTACATCGTTCAAAGAATATGACGATGTTAGATGTAGTTTAAATTACGTTCAGTACAGTTTTTGTAAAATGGTTGAAAAGGCTGCAAATTTCGTAAACAATATCTGAAAGACCACAGTCATACAGAAAAAATTAAAATGAATTTATATAATTTATTAATTGAAAATTTGGACAAAGATTGGCTAAAGGGATGTGAAGAACATTACGCAGTCAATATTGAAACAGTTATTAAAAGCACAATTGCTATTTGTTTAAAAAGATTTTATAAAATAAAAAATGATGAATTTATGGAAGAAGCGTCCAAAAAATCATGGAAGAGAAAAATAAATATATTAAAAAACGTTCAATATTAAAAAAATATTAAGTTGAAAAGTCATCAAGAATGTAATTTATTTCAAAGTCGTCTATTACTTTGATGCAGTTTATGAGTCCGCCAGTGTACATCCGAGGTACAAAACACTCGCCTTAGACGATGATGAGGAAGCTGGGGCAATCTACATCTGCCGAGGACCTCAGGATGTCAGGAGAGCCCGCTACCGTTACCTATATATATATATATATATATATATATATATATATATATATATATATATATATATATATATATATATATATATATATATATATATATATATACAGTGGCGTAGCTAGGTAGCTAAGGGCCCTGGGGCAAATTAAAAAATGGGGCCCCACTGCTATGTAAACTGATTAGGTTTTATCAAATAAAAATATGAAATATACAAATACTTTAAAAATGCTAAGCTACCTAAGCTCTTTTTTTGTGTACTGCAGGGCAGGTAATAAAAATATTAAACAGTAACAACATAAATTAAAATTAATACTTGGTGTAGGTTTGGCTAATAAAACGAAAAAAAGAAGATTCAAGGGTTTATTATATAAAGGTCGGGCCTACCAACTGACTAAATAACAATTATATTTACAATTTTTTCCTAGCTTTAGTTTTCGCAAAAGTATCAATGACTTCGTTTAAATCTAGGCTTGATGCGGTTTTGTTTTCAATTGATATTAGCGATAAGTGTCGAAATCGAGTTTGGCCCATATTACTTCTTAAATAATTTTTTATTATTTTTAATTTGCTAAATGACCTTTCAGCTGCTGCAGAAGTAACAGGAATTGTAAAATTGCTGTAAATACTTCCGTTAGGTTGCATTCTAGCACTCCATATTTGCTCACTATTTCCTTACATAATTGGTGAACAGTCCATGCTTGAAGTAAAACTAGGTGGTCATCATCATCATCATCATCATCTCAGCGTTCATCCCGGTTGCAACCCAAACTTCCGCTTCGGTGCCCGGGGTCCGCTTTCCGACTTTTTCTACTCCACTTCGCACGGTCTTCAGCATCCCTGGTAGTGAGCCCATTAGCACGCATGTCACCCCTTACGACGTCAAGCCAGCACTTTTTGGGTCTACCCCTCCTGCCGGGGCCCGGCGGAGGCGGCATGGCCAGACATTTGATTCCCACGTAATCATCCGGTTGCCGCAAAACGTGGCCGTACCAACGGAGCCGACACTCCTGCAATTTATCCGCAATGTCACGGACATGAAGACTGCCGCGAATGCGGGAGTTCCTAACGCGGTCCTTCCGCGTCACTCCACACATCCACCGCAGCATATTCATCTCCGTGACACGCAGTTCTTGCTTGTGTCTCTCTAACACCGGCCACGCTTCACAGCCGTATAAAAGGACAGGCCTAATGATGGTCTTATAGACCTGTCCCTTCAATTTTACCGGCATCTTGGGGTCACAAATGACACCAGTCACCTCACGCCATTTGGCCCACGCGGCAGCAATGCGTGCCTTGACGTCGCAATCGATGTCACCAGACGCATGAAATACAGATCCCAAGTATTTTACTCGGTCCGTGCGCTCGACCGTGTCACCGCCTATGCGTACGGGTGTGGGATCTGTGGAGTTACAGGCCAAGTACTCGGTCTTCGCCACATTGAGCTTCAGACCACCGTTCTCAAGCGACTCCTTCCACGCCTTCACGCGTTGCACCAGCCTACCCCTGTCTGAATCTGTCAGCGCGATATCATCAGCATACATGAGCAACCACGGGGGCTGCTCATGTGAGTTTCTGATGCTGTCTGACAATACGTCTAATACCACGCTGAACAGAAACGGACTAAGGACGGATCCTTGGTGCACCCCAACGGTGATGGGGAAAGGTTTTGTGTCGCCAACAGCGGTCCGAACTACGGAATCGGAGTCATGGTACATGTCTTGGATGATGTCAATATAGGCCTCTGGAACCCTTTTGAATCGCAATGCCCACCAGATTATCGCACGAGGAATACAGTCGAAGGCCTTCTGCAAGTCCAGAAACAGGCAGTGCAGAGGCGTATTCTTCGTCCTGTATTTCTCCGCGACAGTCCTTAGGGCAAAAACTGGGTCCATGGTCCCATGTCCAGGGCGAAACCCATACTGACACCCCGAGACAGTGCACTCCTGCCGAATCCGAGAGTCGATAACCCTCTCGAAGAGCTTCATGGTGTGGGACATGACCTTTATTCCACGGTAGTTACCGCACTCCTGCACCGATCCCTTGCCTTTGAAGACTGGAGTAATGATACTCAGCCTCCATTGTTTCGGGATCGTACCGGTGAGGAGTGTCCGGTTGAAAAGGTTGGTTAAGATGCCCACACCACGAGAGCCCATCGCCTTCCAGGCTTCGATGGGGACTCCATCGGCTCCGACAGCTTTCCGATTTTCCATGCGGCGAAGACAATTCTGGACTTCTGCAGGCGTTACCGGTGGCACTAGTCCTTGATTTGGAGGAAGATCTGGCGGCTGCACCTCTTTATGCTGCTTGTTCAGCAGCTCGTGGAAATACGAGCGCCATCTCTCCTTCACCGCGAGGTCCTCGCATAACAGGTTGCCCCCGGGGTCTTTTACACAGCGGCACTTGGAAATATCCTGTGCCGCTTTGACCCTGGAACGCGCCAACTTATATATGAGCTTCTGCCCCTCAGACGATTCCAACTTATCGTAAAGTGGTTGTAAGTGGTCTCGTCTGGCTCTGGCTACAGCTTTCTTGGTGGTGCGCTTGGCAGCTCTGTATGCGTCGCGATCTTCAGGAGATCTGGACGCTTGCCACTTCTTAAAGAGGGCTTTTTTCGCCCTGGTCTCCCTCTGGACTGAGTCATTCCACCACCAAGTCTCCTTGTCACATTTGCGTCCACCCTTAGACTCGCCAAGCACCTTCCTCGCCGACCCAAGGATAGCCGCCTGAATCCTGTCCCAGTAAGCTTGAACCGGTTCGCCCTCACCACCGACGCACTTGTCGCCGATGGCAGAGGCGAACTCCTGGGACTTGACTTCATCAAGCAGCCACCACCTGATTCGGCGTTGAAGGCGATCTACACGTTTGCCTTTGGGCTTCACGCAGAGGTCCATGACAAGAAGACGGTGTTGTGCAGTGAGACTCTCACCGGGTATGACCTTGCAGTTGGCTACATTGCTGATGTGGTGTCTCCTAGTGAGTAGGAAGTCGATTTGGGTAGCATTCCTCCCGCTCTTGTAGGTGATGAGATGCTCGGGTCTCTTTTTGAAATACGTGTTCACGATGGCAAGGTCGGCAGCCGCACACGTATTGAGGATGTCCTCCCCTTCCACATTGCGGCTACCATACCCAAATCCACCGTGAACATGCTCAAATTCCCCACATTCATCACCCACATGACCGTTTAGATCACCGCCCAAAACGATCCCATGTGACAATGGAATCCCACGAAGCACTTCTCCGAGTAGGTTCCAGAACGCTATCTTGTCGGCGTCACTACAACCGGCCTGTGGCGCGTAGGCGCTTATCAAGTGGGTAACTACCCCACCAACAAGCACCCTCACAACCATAAGCCGATCGCTACAGCGCTTCACCTCCAAAATGTCGTCCTGGAGCTCCTCCGAGAGCACTATGGCGACCCCATTTTCCCCACCAGATGCACCCGTGTAGATCAGCTTGTAGCCATTCCCAATGAACCGGGATCTGCTGGCCTTCCACCGAGTCTCCTGCAGGAACGCCACGGCCACCCTCCGCCTGGAGAGTACATCGGCCAATTCCCTCGCGCGTCCGGTTAGCGTGCCAATGTTCCATGTTGCGAAGCGGAGTTTCGATTGGGCTAACGTCTTTAGCCGTGCTCGCCCACGGCACGGCAGCCCTTGTCCACTTGTCACAGAAGTCGGGCGAAGCTTCTGCGCGTCGTTTTGCGGCGACGCCCTATCCATGACTGGACCTTTCCTTGTTCTGACCATTGTAATTATTGGCTGGTTTTGGTTTTTACGGGAGCGACTGCCGTCCGACCTCCCAACCCCAAGAGGAAAAACCGAGATGTGCACTTCCTTGCCGCATGTAGGCTGGCGAAGGAGTAGTCCATCCGTCGCCTTTTACGACTCCCCTGGAATGACCTGGGGTGACCCTATTCTTTTCACTGGCCGGGGTCACACGGCACGTGAATATTGCCTCACACATATCATTATTTTATATATTTATTTAATGATGGAAAACCTACAGCTAATACACATGAAAAAATACTTGAATTTATTATCAGACAGCCAATTACAGGTTTTCACGAACAATATCTTGAATAACTAACACGCAGATATGCAAGTAGTAGTAGTAGTAGTAGTAGAAGTAAAACTAGGTGGTAAAACTAGGTAAATATTAATAAATTAAAGTGAAAAACTAGGGCCTATCTGAATATTTTCTTTGGAATTCGTCACACTTTTGTAATAAAGTTGCAATGTTGGTGTTAGAAAATCGAATATATGACAGATTGCAGTCATACCAATAAAACGTGTATATAATTAAGATATTACTGTGTCTAGTACATTATTGAAAATCTCAATTTTAAATATTTTTTCTCGGTTTGGAAATCCGTGATCAGCAGCTAATTCATCTAAATGTTTTTTAACCTTTCTTTGCCTTTTTTCTTACAAATGGGTATCAATACCATATTTTCTTGCAGTTTCACTGGCTTTGCACTTGAATAATTCGAAATCATTTCTATAAATTTGCAACTTTGCTTTGGTCTCTGCTAAAACTTTACTCGCCTCGTCCAAATTGATTTGTTTTTGAATTGATCAAATCGTCGCATTTTTGTGAAGTTATGGATGCATAATTGATGTCGTTCAATACACTGTGCATGAATTCGCAAAGCAACACGAACTCGAAATTTAGCATTTTTGTTTTAATACTCTGCTTCACTACGCTCATCTTTAATAGGACACTTTAGAACTATTTCTGATAATGTTTTGATAATATCAAAATAACGAAGTTTTATTGCACATATCGTATTGACCCTACTGGACCATCTAGTCGGATTTAGTTTTTTTAGAGTGGTGTCAGATTCGCCAGTGAATTTTGACAGTAGATCCCAACGTTTGATGCTGTTTCCGAAAATGTTATACAAATCTTGCAACGTTGCGAAAAAATCTATATTTCCACACAACTGCTAACGGCATCATTTATCACCAAATTTAAATTATGAGTGGCTCAATGTACGTACTCTGCGTTAGACTGGATATTCTTATTATGTTTTTGTACATCATTATACACACCACTCATCACACTAGCTCCATCATAACCTTGCCCCACACATTTTTTTAAATCAATATTTTTGTCGATAAATCTACTGTGCCATGTTTGATGGCTGCATAAAAGCCTAGAAACATTTCTTTTACTTCTATATCAATTGGCTATCCATTTTCCAATCTGGTTATTACTGCATACCTCACAACAATGCTTAGCTGATCTACCTTCGATAAATTTCGAAGCAAATAACCAGCAGGGTTGACATTAAGCAGCGTTTAGTATTTTGGAATAACACAACCAAAAACTATTAACTGGCCCATATTTAGAACACGAAACGTAGTATGATTTTGAAAAACACCTATTATTCTGGTTATTGGAAAAGGTCCTGAAGGCTGTAAAGGCCCCATATCAAGAATTTGACGTTTTTCGTTATCACTTAATATTTTGTTCGTGAAGTTTCCCAAGTCATTAGAAGATTTGTCATACACATTTTCGAAAAATGTAGAGGTCTGTGGTTCCTCCAAACCCTCCGCTCTTATGTGTGTCATGCAAAATAATCCACGTTCACATGATCGGCGGCGGAGGTATCTCCAACTGCAATAATTGTCGAATCTTCTTCAGTAGGCTTCTCAACCAACACTGCAGTTACCACATTATTTGAGTCACTATCAATAGAAATATTTTGGCCAGATGCACTAAAAAACTTGTCAATTTTGGGCAATTTTTGTTTACTATCTTCTCTTTCTTGGCGTTGTTTGCGTTTACATGCACCACTGGGTTTCTTCTTTTTATCCATAATTTTAGTTTTCTAATTTATTTAAACAATACAATATTAGATTGTGCTCGAGTAGGTAGGTACTCACTGTTCACTGACGACGTTAAAAGTCTTAAAAGTAAAATAAAATGAAAAAGAAACACAATGATACACTACAAGAATCGTTGGGGAATCCCCGGAAAAAAATTATCATCGTTAGTGTTACCACATTTAACGGTGGAGACCATGAACGATCTCCTGCCCGCGGACCTGAATTAATGTACCTACTGCAGGTGACTTGCATTTTTTCACGATCATCATCATCATCCTTGCGTTAAGTCCCAGTTGCAACCCAAACTCTCGCTTCAGCGCCCGGGGTCCGCTTTTCGACTTTTTCTTCTCCACTTCGCACGGTCTTCAGCATCCCTGGTAGTGAGCCCATTGGCACGCATATCACTCTTTACGACGTTGCATTTTTTTGCATTTATTCACGATATTTCGCGTTATACAATGAGCTGTAGCCGAAATCTATACATTTGACACGATTTATTGACTTAACGGACATCAATATGAGTGGCAAAATCAAATAAAATTTAACCACTGACCAGTACAAACAAGTTTATTGACATTAGCTTACTTACTCCTGATAAAGCATTAATTTTTTAACCGTTCTCGAAAAAAAATCTTAACTCGAATTCACAATAAAACGCAAATCGATGAATAATAAAACGCACATATCACTATCCGTCAAATTGACAACACTGCCAACCTACAGAAAGAATTTAGGGGAATTCCCTAGGCATAACTTTTGAATTTCAACTGAATTGTCATGATTAAAGTGGGGTTGCAACCTGTCATATTTATTTTGAAAATGGGAGAAATTTCCAAAAGTTCAGTTCGATCGAGATTTATGGTAAGGATTCGAGGGCTCCCTGAGCTTGAGGGCCCCGGGGCACTGCCCCGCCTAGCCCCTAGGTAGCTACGCCACTGTATATATATATATATATATATATATATATATATATATATATATATATATATATATATATATATATATATATATATATATATATATATATATATATATATATATATATATATATATATATATATATATATATATATATATAGGGTGACTGACAAACCCGTCCAAATTTACACAGAAGAATCTTTAGTAAAAGTTATGAGAAACCTGTATTTTAGTTTTGTATCACATAGTACAAAAATGTTGAGTAATCAGCATCACAAAGTAATTCAAAGAACTCGCATTTTACATAATAAGGCGCTAGTGTCAATGACCTCTCCATCTGACCTAATAAAAGGCCGAGGACGGCGGCATTGCACCGGGCGAGCGAATACGCTCTACTAATTTACGCGGGAGCGACAGAGACATTAACAGGTTAACGTACGAAGGTTGCATCATAGCACTATTCTGTACGATTGAATTAATGATCATATATGAAATATTTTATGGTGAAAATTTGACATACAATTTTTTTGCAAAAATGGGTTCCTTAAATTATGTTTAGTGCGTAAAAAAAATTTGGATGGGTTTGCCAGTCACCCTGTATATATATATATATATATATATATATATATATATATATATATATATATATATATATATATATATATATATCTCACATCATTCAGTACCTTAACGAAATTATGGTTTACATAAAAGCATGTGGTTTTATTCACTGTTTTAAGATGATAGCTTAAGCTGCATCTTCTTGTGGTGATCAATGTATTGAAAAAGAAAATATTAAATACAAGCCAGTTTATAATGAGTAATAAACATTTGCTGATGTGTACGATTTTGAACTTATATTTTTCACAAAATATCTACATTTACCTAATGCACGTAAGTATGTATAGGTCTACCAGGATCTGATGGCAAAAAGGGAAAAAAGAAATTGACGCTAGCAATACTGGGGAAATTGGAGTAAAACGTTTTGATACTTATATTTCCTTAAAGCGGCTGATTCTGTGTGTGATACATGCAAATATAAAAATTTATCCAATGATCAAGGATAATTTTTGAAAATCTTACTGTGGTGAATGTGAGGTTCAAAATTTAGATGAAAACTCAAATTACTCTGTTCATGAGTTTATTAATTAATTATAAGCTATCAAAACTTGAAAATGGTTCCAAATACTGCACATCCATAAAAAAGTCTTCATCGGAAGAGGAAGACGATGAAGACGCAGTATTTATGATAAACCTTTCCTCCTGCATCTCAATTAATCGATCTTGTTCTATGAACTGATTTTCAATTTTTATGACATGTTCACAAGATTTTCGCCATTCATCGATCCCTATTTGAGAGAAAGCTTCTTCTGTTAAAGATTTTATATCACTTGCAGGTCTATTGACGTTTTTACCCACAACTTTTTGTTTCATTATTCCCCAGATTAATTCTATGGGGTTTAACGTACAATGATATGGTGGGAGCCTCAAGACTTCGTGGCCGTGTGATTTTAAAATCTCACCTATGTGATATTTAGGTTCAGACTTATGATTTTTCACTGCTTCCAGTAATTGACATTTACGCCAATTATCGTCGTAAGGGATATTGTTTGATTGAAGCCATTCTTTTATAACAGCAATACGGTCGGCTTGTGTAGGCGGTGTGTTTAATTGTATAGAATGGTACTTGGCGTTGTCCATGACAATTAGAGAAGGTTTTGTAAGGTTGGGAATCAACTTCTCCGTAACCCATTTTGTAAAGTTATCTTTATTTATATCATGGTGGTAGTCAGCAGATGTACTCTTCGATCTATACACCAAACAACAGTTTGGCACAAAACCATTTTCTCAACCAGCATGTACAATGATCCATCTAGACCCTGCCGAAATACTTTTAGATGGTCCTCGAATATCTTTATTTTGCCAGCATTTGTTCACTGAACATGAACCGTGTATGTAGGTTTCATCTAAATAAACCACATCTAGCTTATCATCGGCTTCTCGATTCTTTTGTATACGTTCCAAATACTTAAATCTGTGTATCTTTATGTCATGTCGCCCCATTAAAATAGTCCTTTTTGATTGGCACTTCACGAATTCGAATCCGATGTCTTTCAAAATAAGTCTGAAGACAAAATGAAATTGTTATTTTTAGATTACTATGTTTTTAGATTATATTCAAACTGAAAGAAAATGAAATTCATTTTTGTTACCTTAATGATTCTCTTCCTCCATTGAAATTGATTTCCTCCCGAAGAATTTGTAGCAATTTCATGACAGTAGGTATTTCTTTTCGTACAGTGTAAAACTCATTTATCTTGTTTCTGATCAATTCTAAATCAAAACTATCCAAATTAATTTTTTTTTGCCACCTTTCCTCCTTTTACCAGGCGTACTAAATACGCCTCTGTTAGATCTGCCTTCAGCAACAATTCGTCTTATGGTGGTATTAGAAACCCCTGAAATAAACCAAAGTTTAGTATAGATAATATAATACGAAAATGCAATAAACCAAAGTATCAAGACGTGTCATTCCTACTAACCAGTCAACGCTTGCACATGGCTCAATATCGATGATTGTGTTTGTTCTGCACCTTGTTCATCAAGTATTCTTTGATAAACATTGAAAACAATATTTCTTGCTTGCGATCGAAGAGGTTTCTTCGACATTTTCACTACTTTTTAAAGGAAATTTGAAACCAAACCAAAAACAATTCCTCGAAATTTCAGTTGACAGTTGACATTTTTTTTTGTTGCCATATGAAAATCGCTATTTTTTAAACTTTTTTTTTGCCATCAGATCCTGGTAGACCTATACCAATGTTCAAATTTTAGTTAGCACTTAGCAGTTCTAACTGCTCACGTCACATTTCATTCTGTGACACTGGCAACTTATGACATTGACAAGTAGTGATGTCGATCTGAAATCAATTAATCCAATAATTGTATTTCGAATCGTTTTAGTAATTGAAATTTCAATCTCACAAAATCGACGTACAAGTTTTATAGATTTCAATTAAAAACCATAGAACTATTTACAGTTTGTTGGATGTACACATAGGCAATATATAGAGTAGAGGACCCTGACCTCTTACGTGCCTATAAAAGGAGTTCATGACCACGAGTTGTATCAACCAAGTTCCCAGTTGGTGGTGTCGATTTTGCTTATACATTTATTCTCCATAATGCTCGACAGATGTTAAGAAAAAGAACAAGATTAGGATCACAAAACGAAGCCTTTTGGGGCTAATTTAGTCTGTATATACATCAGAAAGAATTTCTTCATGTCCGTGACATTGCGGATCAATTGCGGGAGTGTCGCCTTCGCCGGTATGGCCACGTTTTACGGCAACCGGCTACTTATGTGGGGAACAAATGTCTGACCATGCCGCCACCGCCGGGCCCCGGTCCATGGGTGATATGCGTGCCAATGGGCTCACTACCAGGGATGCTGAAGACCGTGCGAAATGGAATAGAAAAAGTCGGAAAGCGGACCCCGGGCACCGAAACTTAAGTTTGGGTTGCAACCGGGATACAACGCTGGGGTGATGATGAAGCTTATTCCAAATCCAGAGTACATGCAACCTGAAATTTCTCAAGAACCGTTTTCTATGGGAAAAAAGAGGCTCCAGGAAATGGGGATGAACGTCAAGCTGATGGCTGGCAGTGCAGTGGTAAAAAAATTATTAGGAAAGCACAGTTCTACTAAACATACAGATAAGCGGACACGGGAACTTCCAAGACTTCCTACATAAAATAAAAAAAAGTTGACACCGACGCATGCTTATACTGTGGTGAAAAAGATACTATATCACACACTATATTTGAGTGTAAAAGGTGGGAAGTAATCAGGACCTACACGGAGGCTAGTCTCGAAATCGAAGCATCTCTTCCCCCTGAAAATATGCTGGAGATCATGCTCCGTAACGAAAGAAACTGGAACGGCATAGAGTGCATGCTAACCAGAATAATGAAGGCCAAGGACCAAGATGAAAGGGCAAGGAGACAGCAAGAGGATTCCTCTCTCCCCGCCTGTCGCGATGTAATGCCGAGAGGTGTGCCGCAGCAGGACGTGGAATAAAAAAAAAAAACATACAGATAAAATTCATTCCATCATTTTGCAACAGTTCCTTTTGCATGTCTCAACCATGAAAGTACAAGGGAAATGAATCGGCATTAATGATGAGCAACTACGTCCAAGTGGTTAAGATTCCGGTGAATTTTGAGGTTATAAGCTATTAGTACTGGTCGTCGAGCCAGGTTATCTAGTGAGGGTTGTTTTATACCTGGTACCTTATATTTTTGATATATATAACGTGGTTCCAATATCTAGAATTCTAGATATTTCATTGATCATTTGTGTGGATCTATAGCGTGGATCTCAGAGGTGCTCTGAAAAGGAGACTACATTTATAGTTTGATGAGAAACCAGTGAAACACTTTTTATAGAATAAATCATATCTTTTTAAAGCTGTTTTTATTTAATAGAATGGCTTCAAAATAGCTGAGATACTGAATTTTCAATGTCATCTGTGGTTTGTCCTTTTAAAATTTATCGTACTTTGTATTTGATTTTCTTCGGTATACTTACCTACCTTTATAAATTTCCGTTTGTAACCTGTTAAGGCTGTCACTTTTTCATACACCGTGACAAGCAAAAGCTTTAGGAGTAAATAATTAAAATATAAAAAAATGCGATTTATATAGACATCCTAGTATAAAAATTGTAGCTATATTCTATCACAAGAAAGAAAAATTAATAATTGTACTCTAATTAAGTACATATTTGGGGTATATTGTAAAAATAAACATTAAAAAATTATAATGTTTACTGGATTAAACAATGCTTTTAGATATTAGCCATCGATCGTATGTTATAAAGCGGGACAAAGATTTTTGGAAAGTTAAAGAAAAAATGTACAAGCCTTCCTTAATCAAAGTTTTTTCATTTGATTTTTTATCAGCCCTCCAAATTTGGTGAACGTACAAAACAAACCTGTACAAATTATTTTTATGGGTAATAATAGGATCTGGACATTATGTCTACTTTTGTAGATTTTAATGGAAAATGGTGAAAACATTGCAAACAAATAATGTAGACATAAATAAGTTATGCATTGGAACTCTAATTTGGATTTATCTCATCAAATTGGTACTCATTTGTTGTACATAATTTGTGTAAATGTTATGTTTACTCTTGATTTAATTATTTAAGTATGTCTACGTATAGCGCCATCCATCTAGTATTAGAGTCTTCATATGTCAATGTCACCCAAAAATCTGCCAGTGTCATGGCGTCAGCGTGACTTGTTACTGCTATAGGAATGAGCGATATTAGTAAAATATCGATATTGATATCGGTAATTCGATATTATCGGGCACAAAATATCGACATTTTATAATATCGATCGAAAACCATGGTGAACTGTATGTTATGTGGAAAAAATATTGTGAGAAATAATGGACATCACATTTTTATCAGAATTTATTAAAAAATACAAAAATATGTAATATTAAATATTGCACTTAAAATCTTTTAAAATAACACAATGTTTATTAGAACTGAGAAATGAGCTGACTACTGACTGACTTGTAATAAATGAATGAGTGAGAATTGACTGAATTTATTTTCATTTCATTTATTTTAACGAGAAGGTAAAATAGGGATGCTACTCTGCTGAGTTTGCTCATAAAAAATATATCGATGTTTATGAATGAATACATTAAACAATTTTTTTTACATAAGCAAAAGAGCACTGATCGAAATTGTGATCGAGTTTCGATATTTCGAGAATAACCCGATGTCATGTTAAAAATATCGATATTTCAACGTTAAAATTATCGATATTTAAATATCGATATTTCGGAGATTAATAACGATATCGATAAATATCGCACATCCCTATACTGCTATCCTATAATCATGGACCCTATAAATTTCTTTCTTTCAGTGTTCCTAATCCTATTCCTATTGATATTTTTGATATTATGTTAAACGTGCAGGGGCGGAGAAAGAATACTAACCTCTGTGGCTGGGGTCAGCCTGTCGTAAAAGGCGACAAAACAACCCACCCTAGCTACGTGGTAGGGCCTCAAGCCCGTCTGGATGGCGACCACCTTTGGTCTTAAGTATGCCGCCATAATAACCTTGTGTTGTGTTCCGGCATTAGTGACCCAAGTTCCTGTACCCTTATGGGACAGCAGCGTGTTCGCGATGCCACTGGCGTTGCAAACACCTATAGGCGACGGTAACTGCTAAATTCTAAGCGGGCTGTCAGCCTGTCTGCTGTCCTATAACGATGAGTCGTATACACTACAACAGGTTTCAAAACTAGGTTTCACTAAAGACGTATGAGGACTGAGTTCCTATTCTGCGTACAAACACGTTTCAAGTATTTAGAAGTACCAATAAGTCTATAGTTTGAAGTCACCAGTCACCAATACGTAAAAAACGTTTCGAAACTTGATGCAAGACCACGAAACCAAGACGCGTTCGCATACGCGTTCGATGAACACCAGTGTGAGTGAGGTGCTTGCAAAAGTCAAATGAAAATCAATCATAAGATGTGAATGTTAGGACACTTTTTAAATTCACTAACCTTGTAAGTTGTAATAGGTTTAGGTACTTGCCGAGACGCGTTCCACAAACATGTGTGAGTGAGATGCTTACAAAAGCCAAATGAAATTCAATCTAAAGATGTGAATGTTAGGACACTTTTTAAATTCACTGAACTCGTAATACTCTATCACGGCAAGACACGATCGACAAATATTATAGTCTAAGATCCGGGATTAGAAAATATACCCTGATCTGTTAATTAGATGAAACAATTTTTTATAGGATATCAATATTATGAATTTATTAAAACAACCTCTGCCACCATAAGTCTGCTGCAACTAATAATAATTAATTAAGTAACAAATAATTTATTTATAATTTTTACCTTCTCATGTTAATTACATGTAGTGAGCTAAAAACGTCAGTATTTTGTATTAAGTATCTTTATAGTTTGCACCCATCGTATATACATATACTTACCAGGTAGCCAGGTGAGAAAAGGTAGATAAATGTAGCTTAATTCCTTCATAAGTTAATTAAAAAATCCAAGTGCAAAAATAAACAGCGTCGAATTCTAAACATAATAATGTTTGGCTATCTTATAAAAAGCTGATACACCCAAAGATAACTAATTAAAATCAAAATTTACGGTGGCTATGGGAGCTCATTGTTAATTATTATTGCAACAGACTTATGGTGGCAGAGGTTGTTTTAATAAATTCCTAGTATTGTTATCAGCCTATAAAAATTGTTTCATCTAATTAACAGATGAGGGTATATTTTTCTAATGCCGGATCTTAGACTATTATGTGTGAGTGAAATAAATCTAAATATTATTATCCGTTTTGTCTTGATTAAAACTGAAATCATTCATAATAGGTAATCATTTAAAAATATTTACTGTTTAAAAAAGCTGACAGTCCTAAGCCTGTAAAAGTATGAAGGGAAGTTTTCAATAGAATCATTTTCGATTAAACTTATACCCCATATGTTGATTGATCCTTTTTACTAAAGCTCGAATACATCCATTGTAACAACTTCCATTTTGTGACACAGTGACACTTGGACTCGTACTTCTAAATACTCGTGGAGCTAGTCTTTGGAACCAGTATTTACACGTACTCGTACTCGTAAAACTCAGTACCCGTTTTAACGAGTATGACCCACCTTTACTGTCCTACGCAATAAAAAAAAAAAAAAAAAACGTTATAGATTTGTATTTAGATTTACAAGATCCTTGCTAAATAATATATACATCAATGGGCTGATTGGAAGAAAATGAATTTAAAAACAAAGAATAAACTAATGAGCACGATTATTAATGAACAATTGGAATATATTAGTGAATGTACAACATCTTACGAAATGTTGAAAAAGTTTGACAAAATGTATACAACACAGCTATGCAAATAATATGCAGAGGAAAAATAGAAGAAATTCAACTAAATAAATGTGATACAATAGAAGATTTTGTTTATTTTGAGAAAACAACGAATGATTGCATAGCGGCTGGCGGAAAGTTAGCCGAACCAGAGAAGATGAGATATTTGCTCAGAGTTCTTAACTACCCCTAAGTTATATTGCAGATTTTATTGGTGTAACTGCGGAAGAACAATAAACAGTAGATTAAGTAAAGTATCAAAACTAATGACACAGAACAAGAAAAGTAATAAGATTATATTTGCAACAAAAAGAAAAGTACAATGTTTCATCTGTAGAAAGACTGGCCATCTCAAGAAGGACGCTTGGCCCCGTCAGAAACATTACCAAGGACAATAAAGCTGCCAAGGAAGAAATGTCCAATGAGGCAAGACCAGCAAGGGGTACAGAGATGGATTTTATCGAGGTTGTGGCCCAAATAGCAGTCCAGGTCATCCAAGAGGTGAGTTTTCAAGCACTCAGAAGAGTGTAGCATATGGGAATATAATAATGATTATGAAATTAATAGCTTGTTAGATAGTAGATGTACAGATCACATTATAAAGAATGATACAAGTTTTCATAAAAATGTAGATTTAGATTCCTGTTGGTGTAAAACTGCCAGATGGTAAAATGTTAAAAGCAACTAAAGTGTATTCCAAAAATTACTACAATGAAAACCATGTTGATATTAAAAATGTTTATTTTGTAAAAGACATTAAGCAAAATTTGTTAAGATTTTCAAAATAACCAAACCTTGTACAATATTAGCAATAAATGAAAATGCAAAAATTTATAATCAAGAAAAATAATAGTTGTAGCTAACAAAGTAGACAATTTGTAACATATAAAAGTTTTGTTTCAAAAGGTAATACCAACAAAACATATGTAAATGCAACAAAACTAACATAGGTTGGTCATGAAAAATTTTCAATATTTTAATAAGCTAATAAATAAGTTGACGGCTTGCTACATAAGGTTGAAAGAACAGAAATGAAATGTTCAAATTGTATTGAAGGTATTATGTAGGTAGATTTAAGGTAATCACGTGACATGTTCTTTATACTTCTACCCATATATGTCAGTCGGATTTTGTAAAATGGTGAATAAACAACTACAATTGATACAAAGCTTGTTATTTATTGAAAACATAACATTGGCGACGTGTAAATGTGAAAATGGGTGATAAATCATATATCGCGAACATAGTGTTGCCGGGCAAGTTCATACCAAATAAGGATAGCTGGGAAAACTACCGGGAGCAACTGTTCTTCGCGTTGGAGGCGACAGGCCCATTGGAAAGCGTGCAGAAACGTGCCTTGTTTTTGTCGCAATGCGGCAAGGAAGCGTTTGCATTAATTGTGTCATTGTTGTCACCACAAAGGCCCAGTGAAGTCGAATTTGACGAAATAGTTGGAGTGTTGAACAAATTCTTTGTACCCACGCCGCATCCGATATTAGAAACAGAAAAATTCTACAACAGGAAGCAAAGAAGCAACGAGTCAATCACAAGTTTTGTGGCGGCGTTGCGCGACATCAGCTCCCGTTGCCAGTTTAGTGATTTGCCGCGCCGGATCGCAGAGCAAATAATACTTGGGGTCAAAGATGGAGGGTTGAAAAAAGAGCTTCTAAGAATAGAGGTCACCGAATTAACATACGAAAAAGTGGTTCAACGTGCACTCAACTACGAGGCCATTGCCGACGGTACTAGACAAAATATGGTATCAGCGAGAACACATTGTGATGTCACTCAGAGTAATCCTAGCACGAGTGCGGAGTCGAGTGAGCCGATGGATGTAAATGCTGTCCAAACAAAACAGTGCATGCATTGTGCAAAGCGACACGCTAATATACGATGTAAATTTCGGAACGCAACGTGTTACAAGTGTCACAAAAAAGGACATACTAAGGCCGCCTGCGAAGCAAACTTAAATAAAACGGGAAGAACACACGTTAACCAATGTGACGAGTGTCGCTCAGCTTCCGACGGGGAAATAAGCGTCAACACAGACAGCGCGGAAGAGAGTCACGGCATCTACCACAGAGTGCACGGCGTGTCGGGCGCCGGCACCGCGCGCATACGGCCCGTCATGGTGCAGGTGACGGCTAACGGCGTGCCGCTGGTCATGGAGGTGGACTCCGGCTCCGCGCGCGCCATCCTGCCGCACAGTCTGTACCGGCAGCACCGTCGCGCTCCCTGCTCAGCTGAAGCCGTGCAAAACTAAGTTGGTCACGTGGACAGATGACGTGTTGAAGATCGTGGGCGAAATGATTGTGGACGTTGCGTATAACGGTAAAAGTGTTAAGTTACCGTTGTTAGTGAGTTGTGGCAGAGGACCAGCTTTACTGGGACGTGCGTGGTTCGAGCCCTTAGGTATTTCAATTCAGGGCGTGAATTCGGTAACTGAAGAGACAGTTGACTTTGTATCGAAGTTTCCGCAGTTGTTTGATGGTAACATGGACAAGTACAGTGGACCGCTAGTGCATATAGACTGTAAGGAAGGAGTAAGTCCTGTTTTCTTGCGTTGTCGTCCTGTTCCTTTCCCGTTACGTGAACAAGTTAATGAACAATTAAACAAGATGATGAAAGACGGAATAATCTCCCCAGTAAAGCACTCGCGTTGGGCGACTCCACTGACTATAGTGCCAAAGCCTGATGGTTCGTTACGACTGTGTGGAGATTATAGGAGCACAGTCAATGTGTCATGCCTAACCGATAGCTACCCATTGCCGACGTCGAATGAAGCTTTTTTTGCTTTGGCGGGGGGAAAATATTTTTCAAAAGTAGATCTTAAGCAAGCCTACAATCAGTTGAAAGTGGACGATGAGACAGCAGAGCTTCTCACTCTCAACACACCATTGGGGTTGATGAGAATGAATCGACTCGCGTATGGTGTTAATGCTGCGACGGCAATATTCCAGAGACTAATGAGTTCACTACTGGGTGGAATACAAGGAGTTGCCTGTCTGCTGGATGATGTAGTGGTCTGCGGCTCAACGTTACAGGAACACAATGAAAGACTATTGCAGGTACTGAAAAGACTGGAAGACCTCGGGCTGAAGCTAAATAGAGCAAAATGTATTTTCTCAACAAAAAGAGTGACCTTTTTGGGTTATGAGATTGATGAAACTGGGGTACATCCTTCTAAAGAGAAAATCCGTGAGATTTCTGAAAAGCCAGCTCCATCAAACAAAAAGTCACTGAAGGCATTTCTAGGCCTATACAATTTTTATGAGAGATTCCTGAAAGACAAAACGCTAGTATTGGAACCCCTGTACAAATTGCTGAAGGAGAATGTAAAATGGAAATGGGGTAGTATTGAACAATCAGCTTTTGATAAAGCTAAGTCATTACTTACTTCTGACTTGACGCTGGTGCATTACAGCCTAGAGAGAGAGCTTTACATGCTGTGTGATGCAAGCGAATATGGGGTTGGAGCAGTCTTGGTTCATAAGATGGATGACGGCACTGAGAGACCAATTATAATGGGTTCGAGAACCATGCAAACTCATGAACGTCGATATGCTCAGATCGACAAAGAGGCCTTAGCAATTATGTTCGGCTTGAAGAAGTTCAGACAGTATTTGCTGGGACGAAAGTTTGTAATATTTACAGACCACAAACCCCTTCTGGGAATTTTTGGCCGGAATAAACCAATACCAGAATTGGTTTCCAATAGAATGTTGAGATGGGCATTGACTCTAAGCACATTTGACTATGATCTTAAATACCGTCCCGGCAAGGACATGGGCAATGCTGACAGTCTCAGTCGTTGGCCCACTCCACACACCAGGGAAGATCATGAAGATGATGAGCATGATATATTCTTATTGGAACAATCAGATATAGATTCCAAGACTATTGCTAAGGAAACAGATAAAGATCAGGTGCTAAAAAGAGTCAAATATTATCTTCTACATGGTTGGCCAAATACAACAGAAGACCCGGAAATACTGCCCTATTATAGAAGAAGAAACTACTTGTCGTTAAATAAAAACTGTGTTTTGTGGTCGAACAGAGTAGTAATACCCAAAGTGCTACAGGCTAATGTACTAAAAAAGCTGCATGAAGGCCATTACGGAATAGTGCAAACAAAAATGATAGCTAGAGGATACATATGGTATCCTTCTTTGGATAAAGACATTGAAGAACTTGTAGCTCAGTGTGAGAAGTGTCAGTCATACAGGAATAATCCTCCAGTCACAGGACATGTTTGGCAGCCCACTACCAAGCCATGGTCAAGAGTTCACATAGATTTCATGGGGCCATTCATGAGTAAAACCTTCCTAGTTTTGATTGATGCTTATAGCAAATGGCCAGTAATTGAAATGGTGCCTTTCATGTCGAGCAAAACAGTAGTTGACCTGTTAAGAAAAATTTTTGCTGACTTTAGATTACCAGAGATAGTGGTGTCTGACAATGGACTGGCATTCACCTCTAAGGTGTTTCAAGACTTTATGTTAAAGAACCGGATTCGACATATCACTGGAGCGCCCTATCATCCGGCCACTAATGGTCAAATCGAGAGGACCATTCAATCCATAAAATCTAAACTCAAAAAACAATCCCCTATGACTTGGTCAGAGCGAGTAGCGAGAGTGCTATTTCATATGCGTACTGTACCAAGCACTGTGACGGGCAAGTCCCCTGCAGAGATGCTTAACGGCCGAAAGTTCAGGACTGCCCTCACACCCTTACATCCAGACTCAGACTTTTCAGATAATTTAGAAATTGAAGGGGAGGAGAATCAAGGGAATCCAAAAAAGACATTTAAAACGGGAGATCATGTTTTATTCAGACTTTATAACATGAATCAGAAATGGCAGCGTGGGGTTGTCACTGCCGTAGATGGTCCAGCTGTTTATGAAATAAAAACTGATGATGGAACTACACATAGAAGACATTTGGACCAACTGCTTAGGACAAGGCCACCTAATGTTAAACCGGATGAGATTCAAAACAATGATAATGTTAATGATTGTGAGACTAATGATAAGACAGATGTGACAATACCACCACCAGAAGAATGGGCGCAAATTATTGGAGTGTAGATTGAAATAATAATAATTGATTAATAATAATAATTGATTTATAATAATATGTATTCATTGTAAATGATATATGTACAATAAAAGTACTTATGGTGAAGGTATTATGTAGGTAGATTTAAGGTAATCACGTGACATGTTCTTTATACTTCTACCCATATATGTCAGTCGGATTTTGTAAAATGGTGAATAAACAACTACAATTGATACAAAGCTTGTTATTTATTGAAAACATAACAGAAGGTAAAATGGCTAATGTACCCTTCGAAAATAAAAGAACAAAGTACTGAAATATTAGAATTGATTCATACAGACTTAAACAGTTCAATTAGCAGAACTGGTTATGGTGGAGAAAAATAGTCTGAAGTTACAAAAACAGCAGCATACTTAAAAAAACAATTGCTAATACAGTAGAGGATAAAACTCCCTATGAAATATTTTTCGGTAGCAAACCAAATGTAGAACATTTAAAGATTTATGGCAGAGTTTATGTCAGGGTTTCAAAAGTATTAAAAAAGAGTAAATGAGGTGATAAAGTCCAATTAAAAGTGTTAGGAGGTGGTTGATGAAAATGGTTAGTCTCATTAAATAATAGAATAATTAACGCCAGACATGTACATGGAGTCAAAGAGAATACTCGATTAATTTGTTAAGAAAAGGTTGACGATGAAAAGGATAGGGATTTGGTAAAAACAAAACTTTAAATATCAAAAATGAAGAATAGAAAACTGATATTGATGAAAACAATGTAGATGATAATGTAACTAGCTCTGGTAATACTGAGAAATACTTTGTTATTGATGATAATTCAAATAGGGCCAAACTTGTAATAAAAGAAAGATAAATCCAGTCATTTATTTATGTAAATTACACAGATGTGCATCGACGACGACGTGCATGTGTGTCGGTCATACATGGTCGACACTGACTATGCGGGAATCTAGATAGAAAATCTTCAACAGGCTTTGTAATCAGATTATTTGGATACTTAATTTTATGGAAATTACATAAACAAAGAACTGTAAGTGATCAACTTTTGCTGCATACATTGCTTTGTGAAAAGTAGTTACTGAATTTCATAAGAAACTAAATAAATAAGTTATTCAATTTAAAATTTAATAAACTGGTGAAATTGTATGAAGATAATTCAGGACCAAAGATGAGACCAAATTTTTAAGAAATAGATAAGTTTGGGTAAATTTAGTATACATGTTTAGTTTGTTTGTACTTTTTACGTAAAAAATGAAGAGTACAAATTTATGGAGACATGTTGTAATTTGTTTAAATGTTTTAACTCTTGATTTAAATATATTTACGTATAGCGCCATCTATTGACAAGTATTAGAGAGTATATTCATATGTCACCCAAAAATTTGTCATAGCGTCACTTGCTTTTATTTCGTTACCAGTTTGCCCCGGCAAATGTTGTTCTGCCATATGAATTTAAAAAAATGTAGCCTATGTCCTTCTTTAATGTCCAATCTATGACTATACCAAAATTGGTTCAGCGGTTTAGGCATGAAAGTGTTAACAAACGAACTCACTTTCGCATTTACAATATTAGGATATGTACAAGATGTAAAAATTATGTTTGTCTTTAGAGAATAAATAGTAAATAAAGCAGTGAATTTAGTTTTTCTTCATGAAGAGTCTATCTTTCCAATAGTCCAACAAACAAATACATTTCAACGTATTTATTGATAAAATTTCACTTTGCAGGGGTGGAATAAGAATACTGACTACTGCGGCCGGGATCACCCTGACATAAAAGGTAACAAAACAACCCTAGCTTGGCAGTAGGGTCCCATGCCTGTCTGAATGGCAACCTCGTGGTCTATAAGTATGCCGCCATAATAACTTGTGTTGTGTTGCAGCAATTGTGTCCCAGTATCCAGTACCCCTAAGTAGACAGTAGTGTATTTAAAAATCATATTAGATAAATTATTTGAATTTAAGTCAGTTCACTCACCTTTTTTGTCACTTCTCATCCTATTTTTCGCAATGACCTGTTGGTTGTCCACTGATATAGGGACACTCATGTTGTCATGCGATTTCTGGTGATCAGAACTACACGATGCTCTTATTAGCCTAAACAATATCACATTATAAATTTATTCATCAAAAGACCAGTCTTTAGAGACAAGTAACTCTACAGTACTCATTTTATGATTGGATTATTCATACAAGTCTTTCTTTTTACCCAGACGGAGATTTGAATATTATAATAAGAACACACATTAATTATTATTGCGACGCCACCAAGGTTTGAAGACAAGTGACAGTCACATAACAACAATTAAACACTTAATGTCAAAATTATTTATTTTCTTCTTTAGGACTACTACAGACTCTGCATGTTAGCCTAAACATATGGTTTAAAATAACCATAATGGTGCAAGTTTCTGCCGCCTCAACAGTTCAGACAATCAATGCGCATAAGCCCATTTACTGTTTCCATATAAATCATTATAAATGTAATTGTATGTATTAAATATTCACTTACTGTTTCATGGCATCGTTCATTATCTCTCCAGGTGTTATTTTATCTTGCTGCTCGCAATTGCGGCTATCGAGATCCATGAACATGGTTTGAGCGGGTGATGAGATTAAACTATCAGTGGGTGCTGGTATATCAGAGACTATAGAGAAAGCCATAGAACTTCTTGACCCACTTTCATATATAGGAGGTTGAACACTTTTGTTCAGACCTGATGGTCCTGGGCGAGGAGAACTCTGCACATAGAGATAAATGTAAAAACATTTGCAAGACGTGACCTTCTAACAGCATTTTTTGTCATGACAATTTCCACTTTCACTTTTATACACTTTACCAAGATCTTTTAATTAGTGTGTATACAGAGGAAAAGTACATAATTGTTATTTTCTATAAATATGGGAACAGGGCTATTTGAAAGATTTCATTTGGTTGTTCTCAGTGTAGGGTAGGAAAAGACAACCATTACCCCTGTGAACCAAATTACACACATCTATGTAATTTTACTTTGTGGCTCCTTCTTCAGAGAAATGCAGTGTAAAAGAGAGCCACTGTGGCAAACAGCAGAAGTGTATTGTAGCGTACAATACCCAGCAGCGTACGTCGGGCTCCAACCCGAAACCGGCTATTCTAATGCAAATGATAAAAAAATATTCTACCCTTTGAGTAATATGCTACGCAATTAACAAGAAATCTGAGAACTAGAATCAGTTTGCACAATGTGGATTAGTTTTGAAATAAATTATACGAAATACTCACCATCGTCGAAGCCCACAATTGAGAGTTAGGCGCACGTAAGAAATAAATAATATCGGTTTTTATTGATATTTATTCAGGCTTTTGCCATATCTTTAAATTTACCTTGTTTTTGTTGTTGTAAATTTTACAATGCCATGTTTCTTTAATGCATCCCCATAAAGATAATTATAGTGTCTGTGTGTAATCTGTTTCTATTAGATGTTTTGATATTATTTAAGTCACTGAATTTCCCCTCCGCGGATGCGTTGGCGTATGGCAGCAAGTAATAACCGGGTCGCAAATTTTAGATTTGGAATCAAATCTTGTCCTTCGGCGGTTTTAAAATTGAATACTCTGCGCCAGTAGCTTTCAGCGTCAAGTCCGTGCTGAGCAAAATCCGGTATCCATGAGCTCGCCATTCGTCGTCTAATTTATGGGCTGTTAGGGATGTTTCAACTTCAAGTATTGGAAATCGCTTAAGCAGAAGCCAGAAATTTAATGTAAATTTTTCGGATTTAACTGATTGTGAGATAGGTATTATTGTGAATAAAAGGAAGCGCCTTTACGTTTAGCAAATATTTTGAATTTTTAAACTCAGCGCTTAAGATATCATTCAAGGATTTTACGGTACTCATTTCCAGGTAGATCGTAGACAGTGATCTTAAGAGCTTTTCAACTTCTGGCTACTGGTTAGCTTAGCTACCGCTCCAGAAGAAGTTTACAATACAATAATCCTATATCTTTAAATGAGCAATTCTTGTATATAAAAACTTATATAATTGGAATCTCGGAATCGGCTCCAACAATTTTCATGAAATTTAGTATACGGGGGGTTTCGGAGGCGATAAATCGATCTAATTTCTAGAAAATGTCATTTTACTCGCTTTTTTTTATTGGAAGAAAAATAAAAAAAATGTGACTCTACTTGACATCTATCGGCGAATAATAATACTATTTTTTTTTTAATTGATTTAACGACACAACACTAAAGCTATTCCAGCAGATGGCGTTGTTAAGTAACAAGAAGTCAATGAGTGTTTGCTTTGAGGTTAGACTAAGAAAATCAATTGTTAATTTCCAAAAAACACAATTTATAAAAAAAAATACCGAGCAAAGCTCGGTCATCCGGATATTGTGCCTTAAATCAAGCAGTGCTCCCGGGTCCAATAATATTAATGCATACTTCTTAAAATTATCGAAGATTCATTTAATTCCTGTCATCACTCGTTTGATTAATTTTTGTTTCACTAATGGTGTCTCCTAATCAATTTAAACAACCCATAATCACCCCTGTATATGTATAAGAGTGGGGATAAAAAAGACATTGCAATTATCGACCGATTTCTGTGTTACCTGCGTTATCTAAAATTGTAGAAAAAAATATTAGTACATAATAGGCTTTTAAATTATTTAGAACGATTTAACATTTTATCTGCTTCACACTTTGGGTTTAGGCATGGTCTATCGACGCAAGGCGCTGTAACATCACTTAATTCCTTAATAGTCGATAAACTTGATAGAGGAAATAAATGTTTAAGAGTTTTCTTAGACCTGAAAAAAGCATTTGATTCTGTTTCTATCCCTCTATTTGAGAAAAAACTCGAACACATAGGTATTCGCGGAATTCCTCTAAAACTAATATCCGATTTTCTATATAACAGAAGCCAATTGGTAAAAATAGGGCAGTTAAAAAGGACCAACGCTAAAGTCACTTATGGGATTCCGCAGGGAAGCGTATTAGGACCAACTTTATTTTTAGTGTGTATTAACAGTTTGAGTAATTTGCAAATTTATTGTGGAAAAATATGCTGATGAAGTGATGACACAGCTATTGTCTCTAGCGGTTCAACCTGGGAAGAAGTAAAAAAGTAGTGTGGAGTTAGGCTTAGGTCAAATAGATAGATAGATAGATAGATAACACTTTATTGTAAACCAATTATATAAACACAATGAAACTTATTTACACAATCAATGAGTACTTGACTTACAATGGGCGGCCTTATCGCTACAGAGCGATCTCTTCCAGGCAACCCGGGCTATAGAACATTATTGGTGTTACATTGATGTGGAAGGGAGGTATGGTAATAAATAATAATTATATTTTATTTACATAATAAATAGATAATATACATAAAATTCAATAATATATATAAAATATAATAAATAAATAGATAAACATACTTAAATATCTATATTTGTAGAATACATAAATAAATATATGTTTTGTTGTTACACTAAAGATAGGTAGTGATTTTTAACCAATTTTTTAAAAGTTGGTAGTGACTTAGCTTGTCTTATAGCAATAGGCAGTGCATTCCAGAGTTTGATAGCATGAACAATGAAGGAGTTATTATAAAAAGAAGAAGTATGAACAGGAGTTTTAAGCGATAGTTCAGTAGATGTACGCAAATTTCGGAGGCCAGACGAGTTAAGAAACTCGAATTGATTCCTGAGGTAAATAGGGGCGTTTGGATAAAAGATAAATTTGTAAACGAGTGAAAGGATATGAGTTTTCCGGCGAAAATGGATAGGTAACCACTTGAGTTTTGTACGAAATTCTGAAACATGGTCATATATACGCAAACCAAATATGAACCTGATACAAAGATTTTGGAGGCGCTCAAGTTTATTAAGTTGTTCTTGCGTTATATCTAGATAGCTGGCATCGGCATAATCCAAAATGGGCATGAGCAAAGATTCTGCAAGCCTAACTTTAGTGGCAATCGGTAGGAAATTTCTGAGTCTATTAAGAGACTTAAAAGAGAAGTAAACTCGTCGGCTTAGTTCAGCGATTTGAGGTCGCCAAGACAGCTTACACAAATAGCTTCGTGGCTTGAACTTAATTTACGTACCCAAAACGCAAATAAAACGAATTCTTTGTTTTCTATAATAGTTCACAACCAGATAGTGATTTCAAACTTAAAATACACAAATGTGCTAATAATCATAATGACTATAACTGTCCTATTATTAAGAGGGTCTCAAATTGCAAATACTTGAGAATTATTATTGATCAACGTTTATCACGGCACTCTCCAATAGATGCTATCGCTAACCGCATACGCAAACTAATCTGGGTATTTAAATCATTGAGATATGCATCCAAAGAACTACTGTTTACATATATCACACTAGCTCATTTTGTTATAGTTTACTGTATACCAATCTGGGGAGGAGCCAACAAGAGTTAATTCGTTGACATTGGACGAGCTAAATGGACACTTCTTAAAGATATGCTCTTAGTCCTTAAACTCTATATATGGTGTCCTAAGTATAAGAAAACTGTATATTCTTAATCTTACTTTAAAAGAACACAATAATACAGAATTTAATAAAAAGTCAACAATACATAGGAGAAAGTTTAACATTCGTACTTGTCACATTAATACAACTTTTGCTCTTCGTCAATGCATAAAACAGGCAGCCAATGTATATAACAAAATCAATGAAAACTTGATATATATCCCGTGAATAAAAATAACTAAAATTAAAATATTAAATTGGTTAAAAAATAAAACATACGATGAAATAGAAGTCTTTATAAGACAAACTTAGAATCGGTAACTGGTGCAATTACGGGAATACTTTAATCATGTATAACAAATAAATTATATATTATTCAAAGTAAAATACATTTGTTATTAACATTATTATCTTGTTATTGGTGACAAAATTACAAAGTTGGAATTTCTGTAAAGGTTTTAATTCAATAGACTATATGTATATTTTTAATTTGCACTAATAAAAAATTAACTATTTGATTAAACATTAATGTGTTTTTCTCTTTTTTCAGGCACAAAGAGATTACTTTGGGGCTCACACATACGAGTTACTGTCTAAACCTTGTGAATTTGTCCACAAACTGGACTGGTCACGGCGGGAAAGTTTTCGCTTCTACATACAATAACTGATTCTATTAAATTGTGTCATTTTCATTGGTCAGTGCTTGGATATAAAACCGTACGTAAATTTGCGTCTATAATGTAGCATGCCTTGAAAATGTTCCCTGAAGAAATTTTAACTAACAATATACTTTTGCTTGATATGCATGTGGAATAAAAATATCTAATTATGTTTGGGTCTTAGTGTTTATAAGTATTTCAACACAAATGACCAATGAAAATGAGCCACATTATACTTTATATTGAAAAACCGAAATAATTTTCATGATTTCATTATAAGGAAATAGAAGGGACCATAATTATATAAGTATACATTCCTTTTTGCCGTTTTTAATGTTTTCACTTGATTGGGTTTTTTAAGGATATATTAAAAATATTATTCTTTTATATGATGTTTTATTTTACTCTTCTGATTAAACATAAGAAGAATTTCAATAAAAATTGGTGTGTGGACATAATTATTATTACTATTTGTTTAGAATTTCTACTTACTTATTCACAATTTAAATTGTGTGTGTTAAGTGATATATATAAATTTGTAGTATCGAATATGACTCAGGGTATAGAAGCATAACGAATATTAATAATTAATGCTCCATGTATATAATATTTTACTTTGCGAATGCTGTTTATAATGGTAATAAAAGAACAATGTAGTTACAGAATGAGCAATGCTAAATATTAAGTCTATTGTAATTTCTTGATTCTGCGAATGTGCTGTGCTAATTATACATTATTCTAAATTAGCCTGATGCTGCTGAAGAAACAAGTCTTGTGGACAAAATGTCAATTGTAATTTGAATTACAAGTCCAAGGCTCTGAATAAGTTATGATTGCTCCCTATAAGACCAATGCAGATGTACTAAGCTGATCAATTCATGATCTTAGCGTTGAATCCCGGTTGCAGATCAAATTCTCGCTTCGGTGCCCGGGGTCCGCTTTCCCACTTTATCTTCTCCACTTCGTATGATCTTTGGCATCTCTGGTGGTCAGTCCATTGGCACGCATATCAACCGCTACGACGTCAAGCCAGACATTTGTTCCCCACATAAGTAGCCGGTTGCCGTAAAACATGGCCATACCAGCGAAGGTGATACTCCTGCAATTTATCCGCAATGTCACAGACATGAAGGCTGCCGCGAATGCGAGTTCATAACGCGGTCCTTCTGCAGTTATAATTATAATAGGTTGAAATATACCAAGATATAATAATAATAAAACCTTTATTGAAAAAGAATTTATTGCAAACTAAAAACCGTCTTCTAGGCGAACATAAGTGCTTATCTTATTCTAAAAAATTATAAAGTCTGAAAAACTTCTTTCAAGGGATTCTGTTAGCACGTAGAGGGTACACAACTGCTATACTCCTTCATTTTTGGCTCTTAATCAAGTCTTAACAAATATACTGAAAGTAAAAATTATAAAATATTGATAATTAAAGCCCATACAATATATGTTTACATTAAACTATATATATTTTATATAAAACAATTATGAAACATTTTTTGACTGTGGGGTCAAGACAAGAATATGTGGTCTCACCATGTCTCTAAGACAATACAAAAGGAATAGAGGGAGTTCTCTTTGTACTATCTCTCAGAGGGCATACAATTGGTATGGGGCAGCATTTGGTTTTAGGTATCCGAGTTGTTTGGTTTAACTCCCCAGCCCCGAGAGGTAGATATTGATATTTCCTTGGCTATACAACTCAAATTCAGTTACAACCAATTTGTTAATGTCTGCTAAAGTCCCATTGGGAGGTTTCACTAAAGGAATAGACACCAATTATCCTTGGTGTCTATTCTATACAGTTTCTAGAAAGAATGGTTAATTCATATAAAATGTAACATTGAAAAACATCTCACCACTTAATAAAACACTGTTCTCAATAGCTTTTTACTCCAAATTATTAGCTACTTTTTCAACAGTTGCATTCGTCGTATATGTCTCTGAAGGGCTTGATCTTTTAGAGCCTGGTTTTGTAATTGATGGCTTTTTATTATCAATACGGTGCCTGGAAAAATATTAGGCGATGTAATGACTAGACAAACGGAAAATTTTTCAATAACTAAAAACTAAACTTACTTGTATACGGACTTTTTTGGCGCCCAGATCGGACTTAACGGCCTGGGTGGTTCTTTTTTCTCTTCCGCTGCTGTTGCTGTCCTAGGTATTTTAATCTCTACAATGGTTTCAGAATTATCGTTGTGTTTTCTTTTCAATGTTACGGTTAATATTAACTCATTCTCAGGAGTATTAATTGTCGGAGTAGATGCATCATTTTTTGGCGTATTCATTTTTATTCAATTAATTAAATATTTCTAGTTCTTTATAATTATGCGAGAACGTATCCACCGATGCTGCTAAAGAGATAGAGAATGCATCCGTCAGCTTTCATGTCATCCAATGCCAACAGTGGCAATATCTGCTAAAATGAGAAAGCGCTCTACAAAAGAAGCAATCAGCTATATCCAGATTAATATTACCTGATTGAATAAATATCTACCATATTGTTAGTTAAAATTATTTAACGTGAGCAAACTTTTATTGGGTTTAGGAATATAAAACGAATAGAGAAATAAAATAAGCACTTATTTTAACCTAGATGAAGCAAAAATGTTGGGAATACAAAAATTATCGTATATGAGACATAATATAATAATTTACTGGCAAAATTAAAGTAGTAATCGTTATTAATATATGGCAACTTTTAATTTGCCATTTACTCAGTGTAGCCAACTTGGGGGTTTTGCCCCAAATTTAGGGGTTAATAAATTGCACCGGGTTTTTTTAGGGGGGAAAAATCTTTAGGGGTTAATCTAGTCACACTTATGATTGAGAAACAACAGTGTCTGATTTTTTTTTCTATAAATATTTACAGATTTGTATATGTTGAGTATTTGTTTTTCCTCGTTATTGTTTCAAAAAGACGTTTTTTGTGCATGATAGTATATCTTTTAATTTCTAAAGTTTTTATCTTGTTTTTTTAATCTTTTTGAAGTTTTTTATGCTCTTTGTAATTATTAAAAATAAAAAAAATAATTAAAAATTAAACATTTTATATTAGATAAGAACCTATATTTTTCAAATTGTCAGTTAGTGGGTTTTAGGGGTTTTTGAATTTAGTCTTAGAGGGATGAAATTTCAAGTGTTGGCGACACTGCATTCATTAGTAGTCTGTGGCTATATTGACGCTTTTGTGTCTTTGTGTTGTGTAGAGATGCGAGATCTAAATCTTTTAAAGGATAAGTGATTGATAAATCTTTTTGCTCAGGAGATGTAAATCACTCTTATAAATCTTTAAATCCTTAGTAACTCAGTAAGACAAAACGTTCATAAGATATATTTAAATCTTCTAACTCTGATTGAGTTGAGCATGATAGATTAAAGATGTGGTTTTGATAGGTATCTTTATGTGTAAATCAAAGCGTTTGATCTGCATATATAGACAATAGATACAAAGGTAAAAAAAGTTGAATTTGAACGAAAAAAGAAATGATCAGGCTTGATTATTACTTCTTTTTTTTTATTGCTGTAGAACAGCAGACAGGCTGACGGCCCGCTTAGGATTTAGCAGTTACCGTCGCCTATAGATGTATGCAACGCCAGTGGCATCGCAAACACGCTGCTGTCCCATAAGGGTACAGCCTTTTGGGGCTAATTTAGTCTGTATATACATCAGAAGGAATTTCTTCATGTCCGTGACATTGCGGATCAATTGCGGGAGTGTCGCCTTCGCCGGTATGGCCACGTTTTACGGCAACCGGCTACTTAAGTGGGGAACAAATGTCTGACCATGTCGCCACCGCCGGGCCCCGGTCCATGGATGATATGCGTGCCAATGGGCTCACTACCAGGGATGCTGAAGACCGTGCGCAATGGAATAGAAAAAGTCGGAAAGCGGACCCCAGGCACCGAAACTTAAGTTTGGGTTGCAACCAGGATACAACGCTGTGATGATGATGAAGCTCATTCTAAATCCAGAGTACATGCAACCTGAAATTTCTCAAGAACCGTTTTCTATGGGAAAAAGAGGCTCCAGGAAATGGGGATGAACGTCAAGCTGATGGCTGGCAGTGCAGTGGTAAAAAAATTATTAGGAAAGCACAGTTCTACTAAACATACAGATAAAATTCATTCCATCATTTTGCAACAGTTCCTTTTGCATTTTTCAACCATGAAAGTACAAGGAAAATTAATCGGCATTAATGATGAGCAACTACGTCCAAGTGGTTAAGATTCCGGTGATATTTTTAATAAATACCGTGGTTCTAATAATATCTAAAATTCTAGATATTTCATTAATCATTTGTGTACGTGGATCTCAGAGGTGCTCTGAAAAGGAGACTACATTTATAGTTTGATGAGAAACCAGTGAAACACTTTTTATAGAATAAATCATATCTTTTTATAGCTGTTTTTATTTAATAGAATGGCTTCAAAATAGCTGAGATATTTGTCAATGTCATCTGTGGTTTGTCCTTTTAAAATTTATCGTACTTTGTATTTGATTTTCTTCGGTATACTTACCTACCTTTATAAATTTCCGTTTGTAACCTGTTAAGGCTGTCACTTTTTCATACACCGTGACAAGCAAAAGCTTTAGGAGTAAATAATTAAAATATAAAAAAATGCGATTTATAACATCCTAGTATAAAAATTGTAGCTATATTCTATCACAAGAAAGAAAAATTAATAATTCTACTCTAATTAAGTACATATTTGGGGTATATTTTAAAAATAAACATTAAAAAATTATAATGTTTACTGGATTACACAATGCTATTAGATATTAGCCATCGATCGTATGTTATAAAGCGGGACAAAGATTTTTGGAAAGTTAAAGAAAAAATGTACAAGCCTTCCCTATTCAAAGTTTTTTCATTTGATTTTTCATCAGCCCTCAAAATTTGGTGAACGTACAAAACAAACTTGCACAAATTTTTTTTATGGGTAATAATCTAGTATTTATAAAAAAAATGTTTATTTCTTTATAATATTTTAAAAATATAGTTAGGATCAAATATCGTGACGAATTTTACCAATATTGGTGAAAAAATTAATGGGTACATACTTATTTAATTCTAATTTTTTCATAATGTATTTAAATTTCAGTGGGCTGTGTGATAATAATGCTTTTTACATTCAAAACAAATTTGCATTACATTAAAAATTGACACTGATCAAAAGTGGCTGTCAAGCCTAATCAGTAGTTAGAAGTAAAATTAAAAATGATCATACCCGCCCCGCCCGAATACCTTTGAAATTTCTGTTTGCGGTTAAAGTTAATTGCTATTTGCTAGTCGTAATAAAAGTAATAATTTGTTTTTTACGTGCACGTTAACTTTCAGTGTTCGGCTTCAACCATGGTAAGACTTTTATATTCGTAATATCAAAGCAGCTTTAACACGAGGTTTTAGCGATTTCCATTTCTAATAAAAACTATTTTGTATAACCTGTTTCAAAACTATTCCTTATTAAAATAAACTAATTCTAATTTACCGAGAACTTGTTGATTGCGTAGCATATTTCTCATGAATATGTTTTTAATCACTTGCATTAGAAGGGCAGGTTTTGGGGTTAGAGCCCGACCTACGTTGCTGGGTATGGAATGCTACTATTGTTGTTTACCTCAGCGGCTCCCTTAAAACAGAGCCACCGTTGTAAACACTGCATTTTTAGAAGAAAATACCACAAAATAAAATTATATAGATGTGGGTAAATTTGGTTCACATGGGTAATGATTGTCTTTTCCTACCTTACACTGGAAACAACCAAATTAACATTTTTAAAATTTCTTTCAAATAGCTCTATTCCTATTTGTAGCTGTGAGTATGTGGTTAATTATATTTGTAGAAAATAACAATTATGGACTTTTTCCACTAATTCTGAAAAGGCCTCTTCATAGAAAGTGGAAATTGTCATGAAATTAAATGCTGTTTCTAGGCCACATCTTGCATATATTATTATTGTATATCTCTTTATGTGCAGAGCTCTCCCAAACCGGGACCATCAGGTCTAAACAAAAGGCTTCGATCTCCTGTATCTGACGATGATAAGACTATATGTTTGGATACCAGTATAGACTCTGCTGAATCACCACTCAGTTGTAGTTTAATACCGTCATCCCCTCAGAACACAGCCATAGGTCTCAATAAGCCAAAAATAATGGAAAATTATAAGCAGAAACACAAAATAATACCTGGACAGATAATGAATGATGCCATGAAGCTGTAAGTGATTATTTAATACATACTATCCGTTAAGAAGTATGATAGGAGTTAAACTGAGTGACAGGATAAGAAATAGTGAGATAAGGAAACGTTGTGGTCTGAAAGAAGATGTAGTGACAAAAATTGAGAAAGCTATGCTGAGATGGTTTGGCCATGTCGAGAGAAAGAATGAAGAACGAATGATGAAAAAAGTGTATAAGGCGAGTGTGAATGGAAGTGTTGTTTAAAACTATAATTAATTATTAATGTAATAGTACCTACATACATATATTCATGCCTCTTTCCCGTAGGGGTAGGCAGAGACCACTTCTTTCCACTTGCTACGATCTTTACATACTTGTTTCGCTTCGGCCACTTTCATTATTCCCTTCATACATGCCCTTCGGTTTAGGGTACTCTTGACCTGACCTTTTTTCAAGACGTCCCTGATCTGGTCTCGAAACATCCGCCTAGGTCTACCCCGTATCAAATGCATAACTACTTTTTACTTAGTATTTTAGTTAATTAGATAAAGAACTGATTATTAACCAAACGACTGCAATTTAAATTATATTAGAATAGAAGAATAGAAGACTAGAATTATTCGTTACTTAATTGTTAATGGGAAAAAGAGTTTTATTAATGTTAAAATTATTTGTGATACTACAAAAATGTCTTGAAGATATTATTTTTATTAGCTAAAACTGTTTTTGTAATTTGTAAAGTACTGTTTAATTTATTTAAATTCTTCCTCATCCTTTATATTTTGTACTCATTGTAGGAAATCGATATATAAATGCAGATTAGTGTATTTTAAAAAATTACAATAAAAAGATCGAAATGCTCGAAAAAACCGGTCTACCCAGGTTTTGATTACTCTTAGACCCGAATACCCGGGTTTTCAAAATTGAACCGAGTTTCGATGCCCTAGACATAACCAAATGATAGGTTTCGGAAATTATAATCCAATTTAAGTTGAACTCAGATTTATCTCATCAATCATATGAAATAGGGTTCAGCTTGGGCTGGATTTTGTAGGTTGAATTTCCAATTTAAGTTAACCTCAGATTTATGTCATCAATCATATGAAATAGGGTTTAACTTAGGCTGGACTTTGTAGGTTCGAACATACGTATTCCAGAGGCGCGTGGCGTAACAGTTGTATTCGATAATACTGACTGTATGCATATTTCATTTATATTTTAGGGTTTATAGGGTTTGTAATCCAAAATAAACCATAAGATATATCCAAAAAATTCTGACCAAAGTTCCACACGGACGGAGTCGCGGGCACAGCTAGTATATAAAATGTAGAAGGCATTGGTTAAACTCTAGAAAACAAATAATTTTACACGCAATTTTATAGAGCCTTTCAAGTTTCTTTTTTGTTGCTTTATAGCACAATATGTACACCTCTTTTTGGGCTGGAACTCTCTGATGAGAACAGTCAGGTGTTGAGAATATCTCTTGTGCTCTTTGAAATTAGTTTTATTGTAACAAATACATGAAGCTCTTCATAATTTTTTTTTAATAATGTAATTGTTCATTTTTTAGAATATAATTACATTAATCTCTAAATAATATATTGTTTATACTTAATGAAGTGTTCAATTCTAAGATTTTACTTTTTGTTAGTGGACTTATTATGTGACTTTTAGTCTGTTATTTGTCTTTAAGCCTCAGTAGTGTTGCAATGATAATTAATTCTTTTTATAATTATAATTTCAAATCTCCACCTGAGTAAAAAGAAACACTTGTATGAATGATCCAATCGTAAAGTGAATACTGTATGTTATTGTGTGTATGCTGAAAAGACTGGTCTTTTGAAGAATAAATTTATGATGTGATATTGTTTATAGGGTATTTAGACCAATAAGAGCACCATGCAGTTCAAATCTCCATAAATTGGATGATAAAATGTGTGTACCTAAGTCAGTGGACACCCAACAGGTCATTGATAAAAATAGGATGGTAACTGACAGCGAAGGTAAATTTTATGTATGAGTGAACTGACTATTAATCCAAAGCTTAGCAAATAAGATTATGTCATGATATCAATAAAAATGTAGAAATAAATACTAGTATGCTGGGATAAATCCAAATTGGGTTTTTGAAAAAAAAATTTTTTTGTGATAAATGAAAAGATCATATGTAAGTTTAATAACAAAAATATTTTTATTTTATTTTTTTTTCGCAATAATTCAAAAATTATTTCAAAATAAAAATTAATTTTTGAATCCAGTACCGAAGACACGCCGACATCTCCCGAACAACCCGAGCGCGTGTGACGTCATAATGTTAGTTTCCACTCATTGCAGTTGATAGAAAAATAATAAATACAGTGTTTTGATCTATTTAATTTTGTTGTCAATGTTAAATATTTAAATTCATATTAAAAATGTCAAACTTAGAAAGTTATCGTTCTTGTTTTGTACCATTATGTACGAATACTACAAAAACAACTCCTGACAAAATGTTTTGAAATGTTCCCCAAGATGACAAATGTCGAAATAAATGGTTTCAAACAGTGCACCGTGATAATCCCAAAACAAAATAATATAATAAATACTTAAATATTTTCATTTATTAAATTATTTTTAACAGACTTACCTTGATGCCTTGGCACCTCGAACTTCAGCAGAATTAAACCGAACGTTTTTTTTTAAATCGGTTATCATAAATATATCAACATCAGGAATATTATCAGACTTTGCCTTAATAAAACCTTTATCACACATAGCTAATCGGAACTAACAACCCGTATTTTAGCAATAAATTTTCAATATTATTGTCTAGTCATGTGCCTATAACGCTGTACTCTGTACTGTTATTGAATAGCTACAGTGTTGTTCAGCGCTGCCAGGTTAAAAAATGCCGCGATCGTACCACAGCACAAAAGAAGTCGTACGCCCAAGGAAAATTCTAAATAAAAAATCGTACATATTATTCATCCTTTTATTCACTTTTATTGCAACATTAATAATAAAAAATACTATGAAAATAGCACGTACGTAAATATTATAGTAAGTCATTTTTTTGTATAAATTTTCCGTATTCAAATTCTGATTTTCCCAGTCTGGACGGTATTTCTGCGTTCTATATTCTATGCCCTGTCAGAAGCTAAAAGTTCGCCTCTTCGTGCTAATTTCTTCTTAGAAGTACGAGAACGCTCGTTATAACTATCACCGCTCATTTTTATTTATTTAACGATGCACGTATTAGAATAAAGTAACTAGTAGAACTGGATTTTTCAGTACAGCTAAGAAAAACAAGTAACAACAAGATTAAAATAGACCTTGCATGAACAAAATCATTCAATTATTCGTCGTTAGGTATGAGTCCGATATATCAAAACGAATCTGAAATCGGATTTCAGTCTGAAATCGTATCGTATCGATATTCAACACTATACAAACTGATTTTAGAAAACGTATCTCGGCAAAAACTAAATCAACACGACATATCAATATCAAAACAAAACGACGAAAACTCAAACAAATATAAATCTAATCATCGCGCAATCGTTTTCTGTTGCTAGTTTTGCAAACCAAACCAATATTTGAAAAATTCGCTTCATCTCTTTCACTCCACCAATCGGTCGCTTAGTTAGAATGAGAGAAAGCGAATCTCATTAAAATTCGCCTCCTTTCATTCTAACTAAGCGATCGTTTAGCGCAGTGAAAGAGATGAAGCGAATTTTCATCAGTTTTGGATTTTGGTGGCTTCTATGAAACTAAGAATGGCAGATTGAAACGAAACAAAATTAAAAATTACAAGGGACAGGGATTAAGATCTTTTATCAGAATGCAACTACTTCCATGATAATATTACGCAATACTTAATGATAGCTTAAGTTTTGTGTTTATTAGATAGATTTTATGAATTATTGGAGAGTTTTGATGCACTCTTGACCTTGGTGACACGCGCGGTGTGCACGTAATGTTATTTTTGTATTCTCGTGAATTATGTAATTGTAATTAGATAGGTATTTTATGATTTCTTAAAAATGTTTGGTGGTGACGGATTATTGTTTTCAATTTTTATTATTATTATTATTTTAAATTTTTTAACGTTTAGACTGTAATTAAAAGTGCAAATTTAGTTTGATTTAAACAGTAAACGTAAAAATATCGATCGAAACTAAGGTAAATCCTCTCCGCCAACCACTCCGGAAATCGATTTCTGAAATCGAATTTTGAAATCGATTTCAGTATCAGAAATCGAATTTGTATCGGTTTGCGTAAAAATTTGAAAACGCCCAATCTTATTCGTCGTAGTCGTTCCAACTACAGGAAATATTAAAAGAAAGTTAAACAAATATGAACTCTATTTCTTTCGATGGAAAGTCTTCTTTCATGTATAGAAATTAGAATAAAAGGGGCTTCCCTGAAACTGGGCACCAGTGCTTCCAGATCCCAAAAGTAAAATTACAGTGTTGTCAGCTAAAAAATACAGTAGTTTCCTAAAACTATACAGCAGATTTCAAAATCGATTACAGTAAAATTACAGTAAAACTTTGCTTAAATATTAAAAGAAAAATATGCTGCTGTATTAGTTTATTTGTAAATACATATTATTGTTAGTTATTCTAAAATAACTTCCTCGTGATTTTGATAAATTTTTGCCGTCATCCTCGAAATCATTTCATTGGTGGAATTAAATTTGTCGCAGTTTTCGAAATTTCGACAAATGGCTTGCTGAGCTAACATATTTCCTTTAATAGTCATCATCATTATCCCAGCATTATATCCCGGTTGTAACCCAAACTTTCATTTCAGTGCCCGGGGTCCGCTTTCCGATTTTTTCTACTCCACTTTGTACGATCTTCAGCATCCC
Organism: Malacosoma neustria; assembly: GCA_963693495.1. Lineage (NCBI taxonomy): Eukaryota > Metazoa > Arthropoda > Insecta > Lepidoptera > Lasiocampidae > Malacosoma > Malacosoma neustria. Next base: position 9,645,807 of record OY856371.1, read on the forward strand.
TGGTAGTGAGCCCATTGGCACGCATATCACCCCTTACGACGTTAAGCCAGCACTTTAGGTGAGCGCAGGGCTCTGCGGGTTGCTGGCGGGCAGGAGGGGGGAGGGTGACATCGATCACTGCACGCCGTTCACATCTTGTCTCCGCCGCACGTCGTCCGCGCACAGCTCCGCTTCCATCGCACCATACAAATATTACATATCTCCGCACAGCGATCTCCACTGAAGTTGAGCGAAGAGCAATTCTATTGCTTGTTTAAAAAACATCTCCTCTCCGTTCGTCTCCGTTTTGGTGAAGTCCCGGCGTTAGTTCTGTTCCGATTCGTCGGGGAATTCACTGCACGTAAACTATAAGTAACAATCCTACTCTCTAAATATTGTCTATAGATAAAGGTCAGTGGTTCTGGATTAGGTTGAGTTACGTTTTACGTATTAGATTTGATAAATTTATATGATCGGAAATTAAATACAGTATTTTCATACACTGTATTTTATCATTACAGTATACAGTAGAAAAGTCTAAAATACAGTAAATCTACTGTAATTACAGTGAATCTGGAAGCACTGCTGGGCACTATTGCCTATATTTATTATATTATTCTGTCAAAGGAGTTTTTTTTTGAAGATTTTACGGCTTTGGATACTTGTCTTTTGAGACAAAGGATTTGGTACAAAATTTTTGTCTGAACTAATTACATAAAATAATGTTACAATGGATTAAATGTAAAAAAATCGTACGTTTTCAGTACGATTTCGATGCTTCGATCGTACTCGCGTAATATTTGCAAAAAGTCGTATAAATACGATTTAAATCGTACAAATGGCAGCCCTGGTGTTGTTGCCGTATTTAAATTCTATAATTGCCGGATTTTTAGGGAAAATAAGAAAAATGCCGTATTGTACAAAATGCTTATTTTGCAAAGTTGAAAATAATGAAAAAATACAATTGGTGTATGCACTATGTGTATACTACATTTAAATTTATTTTAGTCTTCACCATATAGATTTTGAATACTTTCCAGTACTTCTGGTTCTGTCGCATCATGTTGTTTTTTGTCTTTCATTTTGCGAATCATTTCGTTTGGAACTTTGAAATGTGTACCTTGATTATGGATTATTTGTCTGGCTAGGAGAGTTCTATTAATGGTTGGAGTTATTAATTTACTTCCAAGTCTTGTTTTTGCTTTCTATACTTCTGTTTTATGTGTTTACTTTTTACTTTTTTTTGCGGCGGAGGTAACTCGTCGTTATTGTCACACTTATTTTCAATTAAGTAACACTTGTAGAAAACTTTCTAAAATAACTTTCACTGATAGATCGTAAATCGTAACATACAGCAAACCAAAGAAGCGATGAGAGAATCACAATAGGTACAGTACAATAACGATTATACCGGGGATTCACACACGTCCTAGAAATCAAAGATTTTAGACATTAACGTCTCAGAGATAAGATTGCATTTGGTTGAATTCTGTTGACGTTTATTTTTGTGGGGCTTCTACTAAATATATGATTTATATGTGGGTGAGTTCCATAGATTATACGATTTATTTTTTTGTCACTTAAGTCGATTACCGTATATTTTAATACGGTAATCAAAGAGCTGCCGTATACTGTATTTATGATGCCGTATTTATTACCGTATGTATGATGATGAGATTTAATAATAAAGTTTTAAAATACATAAATAAAAGTTTTTTTTTCAAATACCCAATTGAAATTCCAATGTATAATTTTATAGTAACTTTATTGTATAGTGTTGTCAAAATTCTGTACTAGGATCTACTGTTTTGTCCAGATAACCATAAAAAATGGGTCGTAATATGAGATCTAGTTGTGTGTTGTTTCAATTAAATTTGGGGCTAAGGCATTGAAAAATATACAAGAATGATTTTTCAGATAAAGCTAGTGAATATTCTGTTACGCAAAGTGTTGCCAGAGGTGATGATGTCTCCAAAAGTGGTAAAGAAATGGATCTGGGCGACACACGCGGCTACTCTGTAAAGGAGTGGGTCAGTAGGGCGGCTTCTAAGTTGGAAATAAGAAAGAGGTAAATAAATCAACAATTTTTTTTTAATTACTATATTTGGTCATTCACTTCGTTTAACATATTTTTACTAAATAAACTACACACAACAATCATATTCCCATATACAACCGTGTAGTCATGTGGATGGACCTTCTTACTTGGTTTTACTTTTCTCAAAGTAAAGAAAAGTTCTCTAATATATTTATTTACATATATGCTAGTGTGAATAATTAGTCCACACGGTAGTGAATGTCGTGTTCGTTATAATTTCAAATAAGATTTCCATCCTTGTCTGTGTAGTTTTCTTGTTTTGCCAGCGTTAGGGCTTAAACACCAGATTTGTTAAATGATTGCTATTCAATAATGAGGCTAATGCCTGAACATTTGTTCGGAGGCCTTATTTCTTTTGAGTGGTATAAATTTTTCGTAAAAAGCACACAGTTACATTTTTATTCATACATGTTGTTTTTTTTAATATGGCATTGCTTGTGGCACTTATTTGCCAAAAAGCCAAGTGATGATGGTAAATAACAATAGATGATAATAAACTTTTGACTGGTACTTCACATAGATTGCCTGCTAACTTGTAAAAATTCAAATGGACATACTTGGTACATCTAATATAAAGAATATTTACAAAGTTTAGAAACTTCCAAATAACATACATAACATATTATAACTGAACTGATGCTATTGACTTACATATTGTATATGGTAACATATACTTTGCGACGCCACTACGACATAATTATATATGACCATTATAAGATAAAAAATTACATAGAATATTTTACATGTTGAAAATAAGTTTAACTTCCTTCCACAGATTCACTCGTTTTCTTCTTACGCACACGGTAAAGGATAAATTGGTGTACAAGAAGAGAATTGAAAAAATGTGCGCACATAACGAGTCCTCCTTTTCAATCGAATACGCGGCACTTTTAGGGGTGGAACCAGCGTTGGCGTCTTTCATTATTGATGCGCCCAAAAAGATGTTACCATTACTCAACGAGGTTCGTATTTGTCTTACTTTGAAGGCATGATTTGATTTAGTATAGTTATGATTAGAGATGTCATGAATAGTGATATGGTCGAAAACTCTTACTACTAGTGTCCGACCGAAACTGGTTTTCCGGCCGAAACCGAGACCGAATATTCGGCCGTGGGTTCAGTTTCGGCCGAAACCGAAACTCACGTGGTCAAGTATAAAATTCCTTAAAATACTTAAATTTGGTGCATTTTACCCATTATTATTTAAAATTACGACATGAAATGGAAACACGGTATATTAATTTTGTTGTAATCATTTATTTAATATAATATAAAAAATGTTAACAATATTATTATTATTTTTTCAAATTAAGTTCTCATAGCAAAATGTTTATCAGTTATCAATAATCAAATCACTAATTGTTCTGTTTCATTAAATACTAAGTATTGGTATTTTGAAATCTTATTAATTAATACTTTGGTTGGTATTTGTACTTAGAAGAATCATCAATCCCTTTTAGGTACTTATACCTCGTATATAAAAATAATAATTACTAAAATTATTATTACACTCTTAGTTCCAGTCTCAACAAAGATAATCAAATCGCACATTTAGAACTAACAAAGATACCTAGATCACAATTAGTAGGACAGTCATACTTACATTTATTTAGTGTAGTAAATGTAAGTAACTCAATACTAAACTACAGTAAACATTTAGATTGAAAACAGTTATAAAATCAAATAAAAAAAAAAAAAAAAACTCCTAAATATCTTATATTTAGGGTTACTTTTTTGGTTTTTCGTATTATTAATATTCACAATTAAAGTCTTATATTGTACGCCAAGAAAAGCAGTTTGTACGTTTCCGCCACGTAAATTATTGTGACGATCCGAGTATACATATTTGGCCAGCAGCACTGAACAGCTGTTCACTCGGGACACTGGTAGGTGGAGCTGAAAGGTATTTTAAAACTGCACTTCTCAATATAGGATATTGACTGCTGTTCCAATAACTGTTTAGGTCAGCATTGCGTTGTAATAATGGCTCCGACAGGTAAGACTGAGTCTTGCGTCGGGCGATAACGCAAGTTGTGTTGCTACTTCCGAAATCAGTTTCGGTTTCGGCGAAAATTGGCCGAAACTTTTGGCGAAACCGAAACCGAACTTTCGGTCGGATACTACTTACTACCAATATAGTGACTGAAAGTTTAACAACAAGACCACAGACAGTGTTGCATCCGCCCATCCAGCCAAGAAAATAGAAAAGGGGTAGCTAAATTTGGTTCTCAACAGCCGAGTGCTGATCAACCTCCCAACATTAAGGGCTACATCTATTCTCGTTGGCCGTAAGTGCACGAATCGTCGAATGTAAATTTACTATTCGCCGAGACAAAAAAATTCGATTTCGAACTTAGGCAATACATCTAGCGAAGTGACTGTGATATTTATGTTAGATGTTTAAAATAGAATCCGTGAATCCGTAAAAACACCCCAGAGTCATGGTTGACAGAGAAACGGAAGCTTCATCTAACCGAAATTAGTAGAAAACTCTGCTTGTGATTTTTCACTTACAAGGCCTAAGAATTTCCTTCTGACGTGCTACCAAAGATAAATATAGGTCGCGCAATCTTTGTTACTACCCATATTAAATTGTGCCGACGACTGTTATCTAGTTCTAACTGAAGCATAACTGAATAAGCTTGAACGTCATATGACGTAACTAGCTTTTGCCCGCGACTTCGTCCGCGTGGAATAGTTACTGTTATTCTGTGCCGCCGCGCACCGGCCGGGGCCTATCGGCGCCTTGTACATCATTTTCGCGCTTGATCATTATTTTGCTGCGACGTTATTAACCGACTTCAAAAAAGGAGGAGGTTATCAATTCGTCTGTATTTTTTTTATAATATAATGTAGTTACAATTATTGTTATTTTTATAGTCGGTGTTAGCCAAGGAAACACTGCAATATACCTAGTAATAATAATACACAAGCACTTCTCACTTATAACTATGTATGTAGTTCCAATGTATGTAACTACATTATATCTATACTACTATTATAAAGAGGAAAGATTTGATTGTTTGTTTGTTTGTTTGCTTTGAATAGGCTCCGAAACTACTGACCCGATTTAAAAAATTCTTTCATTGTTGGGAAGCTACACTATCCCCGGGTGACATAGGCTATATTATATTTTCAAAAAAATTAGGGTTCCTTACTAAAACTCTAATAATGTAACCCAAAGTGTAAAAAAATTACCTAAAATATTATTTAAATCGCGTGCGTTGCGAAAACTATTGATGATAGAATAAAATAATGTACTACAACTTTGCAGAACACATCATTATTTACAAAAAGTGTCGCGACAGCATATGTCTAACTATTATAGTTATGCCACAATAAGTGTTCTTTTATTTTAAAAATTTAATTGAAATGCCGCCCCTAGAAAAGGCTCTTTATTTGGATCTTGGTATTAATCCTTATCAAAATAAATTACTTCATATTCAAAACTGTTTCAATACCTTAACATAACTTTTTGAATTATCCAATTCGGATATTCCATTCGAAAGATATCACGAGTTTAAAAATGTAAGTATTAGAAAAATATTGCGTGGTAGCCGCTCACCCTGTTCGGCTAGCTAGGCAGCACCTTATGCAATGTAGGCGTGCGTCACTGGGGTTTTTACAAAAATTAGAATACTTATTAAAAAATAACGAAAAATAAAAAAAACATGTGTGCGATTCACACACGATAGAAGTGAAACTTCAGTAAATCGACAAAAATACAAGCAAGTATTAAATACACACCGACATTTACTCTCTCGCTCTGGCTCACTAATTACAGGCGATTATAATTAAAAACTCACATTTAAAGATTTTTTTTAAAAAGTATTGTTTCCGCCCGGGATCGAACCGGGGGCCTTCTGCGTGTTAGGCAGATGTGATAACCGCTACACCACGGAAACTGTACTCACAATGTCGAAATACTTCAAAATAAATACACACCGACATTTACTCTCTCGCTCTGGCTCACTAATTACAGGCGACTATAGGAGATACCGAAATATACATATTTCTGTCTCATTCTTTGCTGGCTTCATCCTACACATTTTTGTATTTGTGTCTCTTACCTGTCGTTTTTTCGTTGCATCCGGTTTGAAATCACAACGATTCTAAAGAAGTTTCACTTCAATAAAAAGTAATAGCAAAAAAAATCATTAATATAAAAGCTCATAGAAATAATAATATTCAAACTTTCTTTATAATTTTATTTTTTTAGTAACCTGACGCAAATAGAAGGGTTTGCCCCAGGGACGCTCCTCTGTCCGAGGAGTGCACGGGTGTGCGTACCCGAGGTGCCCGAGCATCCGTCGCTTCACTCCCCTCTCCGTTCGAGGCGACAGAGTCCTACCTTTCTTTCCGTCTACCTCTTACATCCTTTCCAACTTAGCTCTCTGTTCGTGGCGTGGTCCCCGATGGGATGGTTGGGAATACTGATTGGGGTCCCGGGTTCTACCCTGGGACCTGATTTGGTAGTCAAAACCATGCCTATTTCGACTGCGCCTGCACAGAGAGTGTTCCCGGGGCGGGAATTGCATCCTCGCTGTCGGTTGGTCTTGCTGGGCCGGCTACGACGTCGGGCGACTCTGCTTTTTCTAGAGTGTCGTCTGGTAGTCGTACCCAGGCCTGACTAGCACGCGACGGGGATGCGAGTCCCGTCCGGAATTGGCCGCGGACCTGTCGCTCCCGGCCCTGGTTCTGTCCATGGTCGGGGGCGATCCTGGATGGACGGCCGTCGCCTCCTTTTGCGAGGCAGTAGTGTCTGCAAGGGAGGCGGCGGAACGGGAGCGGGAGTCCGCCACCGCACTCCCCTCCCGCCAACGTAGGCCGCGTCGTCGGCGCCGGAGGGCGGGCAACGATCTCCGGCCGCCGTAGAAAGCGGCCGCGGGCGGCCCCTCGGGGAGGATCCGCCGCCCGCACTATTGCCGTGAGGGAGAAGGCCGCGTGCTGTTCCGCAGCCCCCCTCAACTCCTAGAGTTGTTACAAGAGAGCGCTGGGGGGACGAAACCCAAACCTCCTGGCGCCAGCACTTTAGAAGGGGCCCGCTTTAAGACAAAGCGTGGGCCGGCGCCGGCCCGGGCCACGAGATCGGCAGGCCATATATCCGTGGGCCCGGGCGTAGGCGATAGGAGAACAGCGGGGTTTTTAGTGGGTAGTCGGATGGTCGAACATCTTTTCCGGAGTCCCTTATATCCCTCGGTCCCCCTGGGCCGGGGGTACCCGTCAAGAGAGGTTTTTCCCCGAGACCGAAAAAAAATAGAAGGGTTTAATTTTTAATTTTTTGTTAAATACCCGTGCGAAGGTGGGACGGGCTGCTAGTTATCGTAATATAGATGTACCTACATATTGATGAGTAGTAAAAGTAAGTTGATTATTAAGTTATAGAAGAATATGCAATTATTTTTTTACTTTTCAGTGCATATTAATTTGTTTTGGAATAGTTCTTTTTATTGAAGGCGGTTTTTGTTTTGTTAAATTATTTTTTTAAACTGCGATATCTTCTAAGATACTCATTGAAATCAAATGATGTAAGGGGCAAATTTCTTTTAAATTAAATACTTGTAATGAATAACGTATTTATTTAGGTAAGGATTAATATCAACTTTATAAAAACCCCTTCACAAATAATGCTTTATTTTAGAACAAACTTGGTTAGCATAAAAAAGGTTATAGTGAGCCAACCTCAAAAGATAGATATATGCTGTCGCAGACTTTTTTAGAACTTTTAAAGGGGAACAATTCTGTCGTACATTATTTTAGCGAAACTTTAACCGTCTCCGCAGCGCACGCAGCGGAAGTTCTCAAAAGGAAAAAATCCGATTTTGAAACATTCTTTACTGGTGTTCCGCTCGTATTGGTCTTAGCGTGATGTTATGTAGCCTATAATAGCGTTCCTCAATAAATGGGCTATCTAACAGGGAAAAAGTTTTTTAGAATCAGACCAGTAGTGCCTGAGTATAGCGCGTTCAACAAATAAACTCTTCAACTCTATAATATTAGTATATAGATATGATCAAGTGTAAAATTTGCGTGATAAGCTTAAATGATTACTTATTATCCTTTTCAACCCACAAACACCTTGTTATTAAAAAAAATAGTTTCCTCCATTTTTCTCATGCCCGAGATTTTTTTTATCAATATCTACGCATTCCCCGTCCTTTATGAGACAGCATTTTGAGTGCGAGCCGCCTGTCTTTGGAACTGGCTTGGCTTTTGACTATGAGCAAATAAAATCACTGTTTTCCTTCAAACAAATCTTATTCACAGTCTATGAAACAGCAAACATATATATTATGATTACCAAAGTATTGTATATATTATCTACATAAGAACATTGAATTAGCTTTTTTTTGTCTCGGGGAAAAACCTCTCTTGACGGGTTCTCCCGGCCCGGGGGGACCGAGGGATATGAGGGACTCCGGGAAAGATGTTCGACCATCCGACTACCCACTACAAAACCCCGCTGTTCTCGGATATATGGCCTGCCGATTTCGTGGCCCGGGCCGGCGCCGGCCCGCCCTTTGTACTAAGGCGGGCCCTTTCTAAAGTGTTGGCGCCAGGGGGTCAGAGTTTTGTCTCCACAGCGCTCTCCTCTAACAACTCTAGGAGTTGAGGGGGGCCGCGGAACAGCACGCGGCCCTCTCCCTCGCGGCAATAGTGCGGGCGGCGGATTCTCCCCCGACGGGCCGCCCGCGGCCGCTTTCTACGGCGGCCGGAGGTCGGCCCGCCCTCCGGCGTCGACGACGCGGCCTGCGTTGGCGGGAGGGGAGTGCGGTGGCGGACTCCCGCTCCGCCGCCTCCTTTGCAGACACTACTGCCTCGCAAAAGGAGGCGACGGCCGTCCATCCAGGATCGCACCCGACCATGGACAGAACCAGGACCGGGAGCGACAATTCCGTGGCCAATTCCGGACGGGACTCGCATCTCCGTCGCGTGCTTGCAAGACCAACCGACAGCGAGGATGCGATTCCCGCCCCGGGAACACTCTCTGTGCAGGCGCAGTCGAAATGAGCATGGTTTCGACTACCAAATCAGGGCAGGCACCTCGGGTACGCACACCCGTGCACTCCTCGGATAGAGGAGCGCCTCTGTAGGGGAACATTGAATTAGCTTATTGTAACCTATGATTATCTTATATTTTGTGGGTATATTGCTATATATATATATATATATATATATATATATATATATATATATATATATATATATATATATATATATATATATATATATATATGTTATATATATGTAATATATATATATATGTATATATATATATATATATATATATATATATATATATATATATATACATATATATATATATATACATATATATACATATATATATATATATATATATATATATATATATATATATATATATATATATATATATATATATATATATATATATATATATAATACAGGGTGACTTTGCCTCACCCGTCCAAATTCCCACAGAAGAATCTTTAGTAAACGTTATGAGAAACATGTATTTTAGTTTAGTATCAACATAGTACAAAAATGTTGAGTAATCAGCATCACAAAGTTATCACAAGAACTCGCAATTTACACTTGACACCTACAGTCGACAAGTGTCAATGACCTCTCCATCGGTACAAAAATACAAAAAATACGAAATACAAAAATTTCAGTTAAAGGGCGCGTTTGTAATAAGTAAAAAATTACGTAAATCTTTAGTGATATGTACAATAATTAGTAAAAAATCAATTAGAGGTTAACTTACCATTACTGCTTTACACGTATTTATAAATGTTCAAAATGCAGTCCGTTTGTCTCTAAGCAAAGTCTAGCTCGTTTTTGAACATTTTCCTTTACCTTTCTAAGCACTAGAGTGTCATTACGCACATCTTCAAACGCTCGCACAATTTTAGTTTTTAAGTTCACGAGGCTTTGGACCTCTTCCACATACACGTGTCTTTTAATTTCACCCCACAAATAAAAGTCCAATGGTGTTAAATCCGGTGATCGAGGCGATCATGGGACGGGACCACCACGACCGACCCAACGATTACCGTATTCCGTATTTTTGCACTGTCGACGTCGCGAGTGAACGAACGCTAAACACAATGCACCAACGCGACAGCACGCGGCCGACTGATTATTAATTAATTATTTACGGCAGCGGCGGCAGCCGTATTTCGCACGCCGTAATTCCCCGCACACACACACCGCTACGCTGCAACCGACATAGGGCTGCCAAACTAAAAAATAAATCAGGGTATTTATTTATAAATGTACATAGTAAAAAACATAACTTCACTAGCTTCAATGATTTGTTACAGTAGAAACCGAATGTTGACGAAACTACACTGTACACTCATTTTAAAGCCTATAATAAAGATTCATCTTTTTATGGTGGGCTAAAAGTCCCACCTGAAACGTTTAGAAAAAGTATTTTTAAATGATTTTGACAACGTCTTAATGAATCGGCCTGGTAGCACCATTTTCTTTTTTTTTGGTCTCAGGGAAAAACCTCTCTTGACGGGTTCCCCGGCCCGGGGTGACCGAGGGATATGTGGGACTCCGGGAAAGATGTACCCACTAAAAAACTTGGGTCACTAATGCCGGAACACAACACAAGGTTATTATGGCGGCATACTTAAGACCAAAGGTGGTCGCCATCCAGATGGGCTTGAGACCCTACCACGTAGGTGGGTTGTTTTGTCGCCTTTTACGACAGGCCGCCCCCGGCCACAGAGGTTAGTATTCTTTCCGCGCCCCTGCACGGATAAAACTTAAACATTTGATTGAATAATAAAAAATATGGTTGAATCGCAACATTCGTTTTATTACAATAATCATCATAGGTACAACCCTAGCGCATTCTTACGAAGACGTGTTGACACGTGTCCCGCACGGCGGGCAACACAGTCTCGACTCTTTGTACGCGTACTTAAGGTACATTTCTTCTCGTTTACAATACCGAGGAGGAGTTAGGTAATAAAGGTCAATGTACGAACCTTGGAACATATGATTATTTGCACGATTGAATGAGCAACCAAGTTACTAAACATTTTCCTTGGGATGAAATATTTTATTTTGAAAATTTTACATACAATTTTTTTTGCAAAAATGGGTTCCATAAATGATGCTTAGTGCGTAAAAAAATTTGGACGGGTGAGGTAAGGTCACCCTGTATATACCTAGTCAGGTCATAAATTCTGTCACATGTTTAATGTAAAATAATTGTAACAAGTTTATTCATTATGTAACCATTTATATACCAAAATGAACTTAACAAAACATAGATTCTTATGACATTAAAGTTTATTCAAAATGACCTCCGTGATTTTGAATACAAGCCTTCAATCTGCGCGGCCAGTCCTCTATCGCAGCACGAACGAGGTCCATGTCAATATCGGCGGCTGCCTTAATCAAGGATGTCTTGAGTGACTCCAAATTGGGATGAGGCTTTGAACACGCCTTTTCCTCCAAGTGTTGCCATATCTTGTAATCTAACGGATTCAAATTCAAATCTGGACTGGAGGAGGGCCAGTCTTCGTGCCGGATGAAGTCGATTTCACGCGCCGCCAGCCAGTCTTGTGTGCTCTTCGCTCTATGAGCTGGCGCCGAATCTTGTTGGAATACCCAGTGCCTGTTATTGAACATGGTATGAGAAACAGGTTCCACAAGGTTCGTCAGGACTGTATTTTGATACACATCAGCATTCGTTTTTACACCTTTCTCACAAAAATGTACCTCTGTTAAGCCCCAATAAGAAACTCCCAACCATACCATGAGCGAGGATGGAAAATGACCTCGTTGGACACGCGGAATACGGTTGCTCGCTTCTTCACTACTGTGTGCGTACACCTTATCATTTTGTTTGTTGTAGCTCTCTTCTACGGTAAACATTTTTTCATCCGAAAAAAGAATTTCCCGATATTTTTTTCCCGCGTACCGCTTCAACAAAGCGCGGCATCTCTTCAGTCTCAGGTCCATTATACGAGCATTCAAACGATGTCCTGTTTTTCTTCGATATGCCCGAAGCCCTAAGTCTTCATTTAATACCCTTTTCACCGTGGTTCTGCTTAACCCCATCTGAAGGGCCAACAATTTCTGCTTACGTTTGGGATTGCTTTGAATTCGTGCCTTCACAGCTTTTATCACTGCTGGAGTCCTAACAGACCGAGGGCGACCACTTCTTGACCTGTCATCTACACTAGAGTCTTCATTGTATCGTTTGATGGTACGATAAATGAATCTTTTGGTGATATTCAAATTTTTCAGTATGTTAAAAATTTGAATTGGCGCGTAACCGCAACGATGCAACGCAATAACTGCAACACGGTCTTCTTATTCAATAAACTTTTTTGTGGCCAGCATTCTAAAAGAAAAGTTTTTACTGTGTGACAATACTTATGACCTGACTAGGTATATATATATATATATATATATATATATATATATATATATATATATATATATATATATATATAATAATAATCGATAATAAATAAATATGTTGGTTAACAACGTCATCTAGTTCCAAATTAAGTTGCATACCACTTGTGTTATGGGTACTAGACAACTGATATACTACATACATACTTTTCTTTTGTAAATAAATAAATATTATATATAAACAAGCAGACGCGAGACGGGAATCGAACCCGTGCCCTCCGCAAGCGTACCGACAAGCGTTAACTGTTACGCCACGAAGGTCGTCATTATCTATACAAATAAATAAAATTGGAGGGTCTTTTTATAATATTAAAATAACCGCTTTTTACCAAGTGCATTCGGACTTATACATGGTACATATACCAAAACAACATTTTTTACAATTTTTGTCTGTCTGTCTGTCTGTTTGTTCCGGCTAATCGCTGCACCGATTTTGACGGGACTCACTGGCAGATAGCTGATGTACCAAGGAGTAACTTAGGCTATTTTTATTTTAGAAAACAAAAAATAGTTTTTGTTAAAAATGATAAGTTTCGGAAATTTTAAATCCAATTTAAGTTGACCTCAGATCTATATCATCAATCATATGAAATAAGGTTCAGCTTAGGCTGGAGTTAGTAGGTTAAATTTCCAATTTAATTCGACCTCATATATCCAAAAAATTCTGCCTAAAGCCACTATTCCACGCGGACGGAGTCGCGGGCACAGCTTGTCTAATATATAAAATTCGTGAGTCACGGTGTTTATTATCTATTAAAATTAATGTATTATATACATTTAGTTTATGTTTTTCGTGGTTTGTGCTTAAAACTCTATGATGGGTAGTTTTAGTTTCTATATTATCATTATTTGGCTGGCTTCGCTAGTCGAATAGGCGGGCTAATTGTAACCGTTTATTTTAATGTTCGCGACAACATTTAAACCTTTAACAAACACCAAAGGGGATAGGTAGCTTCACATTGATGAATGACGCAGGTGAGGCCTGTGACTTATCTGGGAGGTCCTGGAGTAGTGTGCATTCGGTATCTCATGGATGAATTTTCTAATATGACTGGTACTGATTTCAACTATTATACATTTCACAGGTTGCGTCACTCGTCACCTCGGAGATAAATCCGGCATACAAAAGGTTTGCCTCAGAAATATGTGTCAAAATAAATAATATACCTGTGACATCTGAAACCAACTTCACATCAGCACACCTCGACAAACTAGTCAGGTTTGTGGGCGTCGTGACGTCAATCACAGGGACCTATGCCTCACTATCCCTTGTCCAGTTTGAATGCAGGCGTTGCGGCAATACCACCACGACTTACTTGCTTAATGAGACTAGTGGAACATTAAACGAAGCTTGCGGAAAATGTCAAGACCCTGGACCTCTTTACGTAAGATATCTTCTCATTCTCTCAATTAGAATAAACTAGTAGTCTGTTTGTTATGCGACGAGAAAACATAAATCATTCTCACGGAAACTTAAAAGGTTCATAGTGTACATATTCATTGTTCTTCATACGTTTCCTGCTGGAAATTCCATACATGGTACAAAAAAGTTTAGATTAAAAAAAAGAATTATTCAAAAGTTTTTAAGTATAACAGTGTTTCGACACACATATAATAGGCACCACAGATTCGGTCCGGGCGGGCCGCGTATATAGAAAAGCTCACTCAGTACGTCCCCTCCGCCTGAGACGAACTGAAGCAGTATTTCCAAGCTCTTTTAATGAAAAACACGCGTAGATGCTGCTCCAATACGTCCCAGAGGGTGACGTACTGCAGTAGGGTTTCCAGTGGTATAATGCGCCTCAACGTAGGGTTTATCCTAGTTCTATTCGTCAACGGGAAACTGATGCTAAAAGAAGGTTAGGGATTACTTAATCTGCTTAAACTGTAGAACAGGTACGATTATGATACGTGATAAATAAAGCAAATACAGTACGAAACAAAGGAATAAAAGTTTATTTAGAAAAATATTCAATGCTTCTTTGCACAAAGGCTGGTTATTATTAATATTAAAGGCTAAACAATGGGATCGCTTTTTAGCACTTTAGTCTTCTACCCATTGATCTGTCCCGTTCGACCACAGGTCGACAGAATTTTGAAAATTTGTATGCACTAGGTCGCCTAGCTTGAACACGCCCTCCTGAAATCCCTCTGTCCTTTCGTCGTGCAATTGAATTGGCTGCACTTTTATTTTTCTGGATCTCCGATTCATCGTTTTTTGACATATAAATGTCATTATTTGTCACGGAGTTTGTAGTTTCCAGAGCTGCATTAAATTTCTGTAATAAAGAAAAATGTTTTTAAATTATTGTGAACAATTAAATATTCAAAAGTTTATTCAGAAAATAGGCCTTCGCAGGCACTTGTTTACGTCAATTTACATTTTAAGAAATATACTAAGTATTTAATTTAAGTAAGGTTTAATTAAATTAGAATTTTAATATACATATGATGTTTTGCAAAAGTTATGCTAGTGATTGAGTGTACAATGATAATAAATAATTTAACCAGTAGTCCAGCAAATACCTATGTTATTAGTAAATGTCAAATATTAAATAGACCAACCTGTAATTGTGGTATGTTGCTCATATTTACGTCGCTTTGAAGTACTTCGCCAATGCGGATGAACTGATCGTTTATTTTTTGGATCACATTTTTATAATTTTCGACGCGTTCCTCATCGATAGGCATATTAAAATATTGTGGTGCTGTTGCCAGCGGTGGTGTTATCGCTTGATCAGACATAACTTGATTTTCCATTGTTTCTTCGTCATCCATATGGATATTTTTAAAAAAAGACGGCGTCACTTCTTTGCCCAGTGCAAGATAGGCAAGTTCTTTGCGATTTTGTTCTAACAGAAGTATAGAATATTTAAACGTAAACCCGTATTGTTTCTTTACCAACAGTAAATGTTTGCAAAAACGACCACCACTGCCGCTGGGACAAGTGCAGACTCCATTAGATAATACACGAAAATATAACGTGTGCGTGAAATAGCAATATCTGCACAGAGACACGTATCGCATTAGCTTTTCTAAGACAACTTTGTGATTTTAGCACTAGAAACCCTACTCCAATACGTCCCGCGAGGGTGACGAATAGGATGAGGGGATATATTAATATTTTATTGCGCTTAAACTTAGAAATCCTACTGCAGTACGTCACCCTCTGGGACGTATTGGAGTAGCATTTACATGAGTTTTTTCGTTAAAAGAGCTAGGAAATACTGCTTCAGTTCGTCTCAGGCGGAGGGAAGGTACTGAATGAGCTTTTCTATATACGCGTCCGGGCCCCGCACTCGGAGAAACTGATTCATCGTCATATTATTATTAAAACACTTATTTATTATTAGGTCTTTACCTATGAAATTTAAACTATTTTTTTCATGTATTTTTTATTTGTATTAATCAAAGTAATCACCCATGCAATCAATGCATCTTTGCCAACGCAGTGGCAGTTTATTGATGCCCTTCTTCAAGAAATCAAGGTAACAAATTCTTCAAAGGCATTTTATACTGCCTCTCGGGTATTGAATTCCCCCCCCCCCCAAGAAGTTATCCAAATTCTAGAAAAAGTAGTAGTCTGTAGGCGCAAGGTCAGTGAGTAAGGCGGATGACGGAGAACTTCCAAACCCAGTTCTTGCAACTTGGAGACCGTCTGCTGTGCAGTATGAGGTCGCGCGTTGTCGTGCAGGAGCAGCGGAGACGAGCGATTGACTAACGCTGGTTGGAGATGTGCCAGCTTCTCCATCATTGTGTTCAGTTCTTCGCAGTACACTTCTGCAGTAATGCTCACCCCGTTTTGTAAGAAGCTGTGATGAATCACACCGGCGCTAGACCACCAAACAGTGACCATCACTTTTCTAGGGGTAAGTTTTCGTTTAGGGCATTGTTTAGGTGCTGAACCAGGATCCAACCAATTTGCTGAGCGCTTGCGGTTATCAAACAGAACCCATTTTTCATCACAGGTAACAATGCGGTTCAAAATTCCTTCATTTGTGTGTCTGTTGAGCAGTCGTACTTCGCGCTGGCGATCATTGAGTTCGTGGGGCACCCATTTGTCAAGCTTTTTTACCTTGCCAATTTGAAACAAAAGGACCAATATTGTTTTGACGCTAACGTCGAAAGCTGCTGCTAATTCAGCCCTAGATTGTGTATCATCAGCTTCCACAATCGCCTTTAATTCGTCATTGTCGACCAAAGTCTTCGGACGACCGCGAGGTTCATTTTTCAGGTCGAATTTCCCAGAACGGAAGCGAGCAAACCAATAACAGGTGGTGCGTTGGTTTGTAGTGCTAGCTCCGTAAACGTCGTTGATGTTGCGTGCCGCTTGTGCCGCGTTGCTTCCACGACGGTGCTCATATTCCATAATTACTCGAATTTTTAACGTATCCATGATGACAAAAAAGATTGAAATGCGATGAAAATGTAACACTAATCAATAAACAAATGACTACTTTTGGAAAAAGAATTCCATGTTATTAAAATAAAATTAATTTGAAATTAGAATTCTTAGCCAAACAAAAATTATTTTGATTTGAAATGGCCAGTACTGCAGAACGGCAATTTCATAGGTAAAGACCTATTATTAATCTATTATACGAACGTACAATGTACCGATTTATTGAATGTCTTCGTTTTTTATAATAATTTCGGTTATATTATTCTTCAGGCTGTAGAGATTAAAACTATTTATAAACACTATCAAAGAATTGAGATCCAAGAGTGTCTCGGGTCTCATTTGAAAGGGCGTAAGCCACGGAAGCATGCCTGCATACTGTTCAACGACCTGTGCGATTCCTACTATCCGGGTAATAAGGTGGATGTCACCGG
This sequence comes from Malacosoma neustria, assembly GCA_963693495.1. Lineage (NCBI taxonomy): Eukaryota > Metazoa > Arthropoda > Insecta > Lepidoptera > Lasiocampidae > Malacosoma > Malacosoma neustria. The sequence continues at coordinate 9,663,148 of OY856371.1, forward strand.
TATTTACAGAAATAACTACGATAGCTCGATATTTCGCGATAAGGTTAGTGTTATTATTATTTTTTATTTGTGCAGGGCAGCAGACAGGCTGACGGTCCGCTTAGAATTTAGCAGTTACCGTCTCCTATGGATGTTTGCAACGCCAGTGGCATCGTGAACACGCTGCTGTCCCATAAGGGTACAGGAAATTGGGTCACTAATGCCAGAACACAACACAAAGTTATTATGGCGGCTTACTTAAGACCAAAGGTGGTCGCTATCCAGACGGGTTTGGGACCCTACTACGTAGCCAGGGGGTTGTTTTGTCGCAGTACTCTTTCTCCGCCCTTGCACGGATAAAATCTAATATTGGGATAACCATTTATATTTTTAATTTTACGACATGGCTGGCTCAACGGGATTGTAGAAGAGGCTCGTGTGTTCATATCTTTGGGCGCAAACCCACCCACGTTGGACCCATCTGTCCTTGGTGTATTAATCTGTCAATTATGAGTTTGTGCAGTAGCCTTGCGATGCAGGTTTTTATCAACTGTCTTAAAAAATACTTCCCAGAATAAGTATTTGACATTTCCTTTGTTCTGTGGTCGGGGCCAGAGCCACTAAATTTAGTTAATCCATTTTCTTGTATCTATTTTAGGGTTGCCAACCCCAAATTTAAAAAACTAGGATATGATGTGGGAAAAACCAGGACAATTTAGTTTAAAAACAGGACGCAGTAATAGAGTTGCAATAGGTTAGGTAGAGTAGGTTTAGTTGCGGGAGGCGGACCTCACCGTTGGGGAACCGGTTGAAATAATGGTGGAGCGGATGCTGGAGCGCATATATGATAAGTCCGGGTGCGTTTATGTGCCCACAGATGACATTGAATTTGAGTCGAACGAGGAGACCCCAGAAAATCTGGAGTCCATGGACCTCGTTCGGCTCAGGGCCGCTGCGGGCCATGAAGTGTCCCAAATCCAGCTCGTTGCTGCCCGTTCGGGCAACCTGAAAGGGACCTTCATTAAACAGTAGAAGGCATCGGCCGCCAGGATCACGGACATCGTGGAGATCCTGGCGGAGAAATCGGAGAGCGGAGAATACCGTCGTCTCCGCATTGAAAACGATTGCCTCAGACGCGAGCTCGCAGCTGTGAAGGGCAAGCTCAAGGCGCAAAGGCGGGCGTACGCGGAGGCGACGGCCAATAGGCGCTCTTCCCCTCCTCCTGCCGTCTCCCCGGCCGCAGCAACAACATCTGTGGCGGCCGGGTTTGATATTGACGACCTAAAGAGGTCGGTTTTAGAGACGGTAGGGAGGTTAATCGAGGCCCGTTTTGAGGGCCTCGAGGAGCGCCTGTTACCGGCAGTTAGGAGAAGGCCCCCCCTTGCCGCAGACGCCATGCGAGAAAATGGGGCCCCAGCGTCCCAGAGGTTGTTGGGGGCGATTGGGCCTCCGACGCCGCCTGCTGGGAGCGCTATGGTGGTGGCGACTGGGGGACCGCAGGACTCCCTGGCGGGCGTGACTGGGGGGAGGCGCCCGGCAACCCGGGCTCAGGAACCCCGGACTGGTGAGACCCCGGGGCCTGGGAGACTGGGCAAGAAGAAGAAGAAAAAGAAGGCAGCCCAGACTCCCGGGCCCTCTACTGGGCCAGAGGGTACCCATGCTCCGGCGCCCATGCGTCCCGGGACGTTGGGAGCCCGGAGACCAGTGGAAGTGTGTGAGGCCGGTCCACCGGGTGTGCGACCTCCTGTCCGGCCCGTTATACCGCCACCACCACCCCCCATTTTTGGGGGGGCGGGTCCGTCGTACCTGCCGACGTCGTGGCCCGCCTACCACCCTCCAATATATCATGCGGGGTGGAATTCGAAGGATTTCCCCCAGCTGTCACCCGGGAGGGGGCAGTCGGCCATGGAGCCTCGGCCTCCCCTACAGCCCTTCGAGGAGGCATGGACGGTGGTTGCCCGTAAAAAAGGTCTCAAAAAGAAGAGCAGTACTGCCACGGCGCCTCCGGCGTCCGCTTCTTTTCCTCCCAAAACCCAGCAGGGGGGAAAAAAGGGAAAAGAGAGGCGGGTGAAGGTGGATCCCCCTAAGGTGGCAGTCATCCAACTGTCACTGCCACCGGGTGCCTCGGAAAGGGGAATTACCCTCCCACAACTGGCCCTAATGGCGGAGACCCAGGTGGATATTAAGGACCTGGGTTTCCTAAGGGGGCTCAGGAGTCGCCGAGCTGCCGACGGCAGCATCCTCTATGAAATTGAGGGGGAGGGCAAGGAGGGAAAGGCGGACCTCCTTGCTTCCCGGATAAAGGTGGTCCTGGGGGACAGAGGGCTCATGTCGAGGCCAGCCAAAAGAACTGGCCTCTACATACACGGGCTATCTGTCTCCGTCACCAAGGAGCGACTTCTGTCTGCGTTGGCGGAGGCGGCGCAGGTCCCTGCTGATTCTCTCAAGGTCTCGGAGATCAGGCAGGGACCAGGGGGCTTGGGCTCATCTATTGCCCAGTGCCCCATCGAGGGAGCCCTTCGGCTCACACGCACCGGAGAGTTTAGCATCGGCTGGGGGGCGGCCCAAGTGAGGCTCCTCGAGCCGCTCCCCAGGCGGTGCTATAAGTGTTTCTCGATGGGGCACACCAAAGCGATGTGCCCCTCGCAAGTGGATAGGTCGGACCTATGTTTCCGGTGTGGGAAGCCGGGACATGGGTCCAACAAATGCAACGAGCCCCCGCGGTGCGCCGTCTGCGCCGATGCGGGAAAAACGGTGACTCACGTGATGGGGGGTAAAGAATGCCGCCCCCCCAACGTTAAGGGTATCTGGCGCTCCCTGCCACGACAGGGAACGTTAGAACCGACGGTTATGGAGGTTGTGGATGCCCCTGTCAATGGATAGTGTCGGGGGCGTGCGCATCCTCCAGGGGAACGCTAACCACTCCGCGGGGGCGCAGGACCTCTTCCTGCAGTCCCTCCCGGAGTGGGGTGGTGACGTCGGAGTTATCGCAGAGCCCTACCTCGTCCCGGTCCGTGACAATTGCATCGGTGACTGGGACGGCACGGTGGCAGTGACCGCCCGGGCAGGTGAAAGCCTCCCTATCCAACTCCTGGAGAATGGGTCGGGATATGCGGCGGCAGGTTGGGGTGATTTCGCCATTATTGGCGTGTACTTCTCCCCCAACCGCCCCCTGGTGGAGTTCGAGTCATTTCTCGACTCCGTCGGGGCCGCCGTCGGCCGGATGTCGCCGAGGAAGACCTTGGTCCTCGGTGACTTCAATGCCAAATCCCGAGCCTGGGGCGGTCCTACCACCAATGCAAGAGGTAGGGCCGTAGAAGAGTGGGCGCTGCGGAGTGGCGTCGTCCTCCTGAACAGGGGGGCGGTTCCCACCTGCGTGCGACCACAGGGCAGTTCAATTGTGGATCTCTCGTTCGCCACTCCTGTGGTCGCATGCAGGGTGGTGGACTGGCACGTCGAGGAGGAGGTAGAGACGCTATCTGACCATCTGTACATCAGATTTAGCGTCTCCCCCCTCCGCAGCACTCCGCAGCCGCAAAGAGTTGAAAATTTCCCTCGCTGGGCACTCGGCCGTCTCGACAAAGAGATGGCTGAGGTCCAGGCGATCGCCGAGCGCTGGGTTTACAACGCATACCCAGCGCCCGCGGGGGAAACAGCAGAGGAGGCGGCCGATCGCCTTCGCACGGCCCTCACAAGGGTCTGCGAGGCGGCTATGCCACGGGTCCGGTGGCGTCCGGCTCGGAGGCAGGTGTACTGGTGGTCAGCCGAAATAGCGGAGCTGCGCAACGCTGCGCAGCGCGCCCGCAGAGCCGTCCACCGGTACCGACACCGGAATCCGCAGCCGGACGAGGAAGAACTCCGGAGGATTAAGGGGGAGCAGAATGCTGCCAAGAAAACCCTTCAGCGGGCAATTAGCCAAGCGAAGGCCCGGGCTTACGAGGAGCTCCTCGAGGGCCTTGACAGGGATCCTTGGGGGCGTCCGTATAAGTCAGCGCGCAAGAAGATGCGTGCTGCGGGCGCCCCGGTAACGGCGACCCTGTCGGAGGAGGCCCTCAATCGCATAATTGAGGGGCTCTTCCCGAGCCCGGGAGCATTCACTCCCCCATCTATGGCCGTCCCTCTGCTTAGAGAGGAGATCGTGGATCCTCCCCCCACAACAGAGGTAGAAATCGAAGATGCCCTGCGACACCTTCAGGGCACCAAGAAGGCACCTGGACCCGACGGGATTCCGGGCAGAGTGCTCCTCCAAGCCGCCACTCACCTTGGCGGCTGGCTTCGGGAGCTGTTCGATAAGTGCTTCAGCACCGGACAGTTCCCGGCCCAGTGGAAGGAGGGCAGGCTCTGCCTGATTCCCAAAGTGGGCCGTTCCTCAGATGATCCCTCCGGTTACCGCCCGATCGTCCTGTTGGACGAGACGGCGAAGACCTTTGAAAGGGTAGTTGCGAGCCGTCTCGTCCAGCACTTGGACACGGCAGAGCCGGGACTCTCCGCCGCCCAGTACGGATTCAGGGCGGGGCGCTCCACGCTGGATGCGCTAACCGCCCTGAAGGGCATATCGCAAGAGGCGGAGAGTCAGGGAGAAGTGGTCCTGGCGGTATCGCTTGATATAGCGAACGCCTTCAACAACCTCCCGTTCGAGACGATACTGGAGGCGCTCCGGTTCCATGGAGTGCCTCTGTATCTGCGGAGGTTGTTGGGGGCATACCTCCGGGACCGTTTCATAGTCTGGGAGGACGGCCACGGTCCGAAGGAGGCGCGTTGCGTGCGGCGTTCCGCAGGGGTCGGTACTGGGACCACTTCTGTGGAATATCGGGTATGACTGGGTCCTACGATGCCCAGTCACGCCCGATACGAGGGTGCTGTGTTATGCGGACGACACCCTCGTCACAACTCGGGGTGAGTCTTACGAAGATGCAGTCCGGAGGCCCACCATCAGCACTTCGTTGGTGGTGGACCGAATCGAGTCGTGCGGTCTGAGGGTCTCCGTAGAAAAGACGGAGGCCCTCTTTATGCATGGGCGAAGAAGAAGACCACCCCGAGACGCACGCATTGTGCTCCGGGGCGCAGCGGTCGAAGTGAAGCCCCAGATGAAATACCTGGGGCTCACACTAGACCCTAGGTAGAGCTTCGGCCCACATTTTGCCCAATTGTGCCCGAGGCTGGTCTCGGCCGCTGCCGCCCTGGGCAGACTCCTGCCCAATGTGGGGGGGCCGGGCACAGCCGTGAGAAGATTGTACACTGGCGTCGTGCAGAGCATGGCGGTGTATGGTGCGCCTGTCTGGGCAGACCACCTCACATCTCGTAGCAGGGCCCTCTTGAGAAGATCTCAGAGGGTCATAGATGTGAGGGCCATTCGGGCGTATCGTACAGTGTCCTGGCGGGCGGCTGCACTCCTGGCAGCCGACCCGCCCTGGGAGCTGCGGGCGGTTGTCCTCTCAGAGACGTACCGCCTGCGCCGCGACGCCAGGGAGAGGGGACTCCGGCTGTGCCCGGAAGAGTCGCGACGGGTCAGGGATCTCACCCAGGAGGCCTTGACCCAGTCATGGTTAAGGATCCTGGGGCTTCCCGAGCCAGGCCGGGTTACTGTTGAGGCAATCCGCACCTACTTGTCGGAATGGGTCTCGCAATCAAGCGGGACCCTGACATACAGACTGGTGCAGGTGCTGACCGGCCATGGCTGTTTCGGCAAGTACCTGCACCAGATTGCGGGGCGGGAGCCGAACCCGGCCTGTTGGGAATGCGGCGCGCCAGTAGACACCGTAGAACATACGGTGTCCGAGTGCGCCGCTTGGGGGCCCCAGCGGTTTAATTTGCAGGGTGTGGTGGGAGGTGACCTCTCGCTGCGGGCAATCGTAGGTCAAATGCTCCGCAGCGAGAGGAATTGGAACGCGGTGGTCTCCTTCGCTGAAAGTGTCATGCGGCAGAAGAAGGCCATCGAGCGTGCGAGGGAGGAGGACGCGGCGGCTCCACCGATTCGTCGGCGTAGGACGAATCGGGGAAGGAGACGCTATGCGCACCTCATCCCACCCTGAGAAGGGGTTGCCGGTCGCTCTCTTGTAAGAGCGGCCAGCCGGGAGTTCCGGGGGAAGCTCCCGGCGAAGGCAATGAAACGGAGGGTGCCCTACCCCGACTGGACACTGTGTCTGGTCACCGGCAGGTCTAGTGTGACCGCCGGCAGCGGGAACTGTCACTCGGGGTACCCTCATTGGAGACGTCTGGCTGGGGGCCTAGCAGAGTAATGCCAAAAGGCGATCCTGCGAAGCCCCCTCTAAGGCCAAGAGTGACGATCGGGGTTTTTAGTAAGTAGGACCGGCGGCCTTGGCCCCCGGTCCGCCCGAGGGGAGTAGGCAGCCCCCTCGGGAGGTAATCCCACATACCCCACCGGCCTTCCCCCGGAGGCCGTTGGAAACTGTAACAGTTTTCCTCGGTATAAAAAAAAAAAAGGGTGGGCAAAGTCGGCGAGACGTCGTGTGCGGTGTCCCGCAGGGGTCAGTCTTGGGCCCTCTGCTGTGGAACATCGCATACGACTGGGTCCTGAGGGGGATGCTCCTCACCGGCGTCGGCGTCATCTGCTACGCCGACGACACGCTTGTCACAGCGCGCGGGAGGAACCCTCGCCAGGCGTGCCTTCTGGGCACGGCTGGTGTGGCGCAAATGGTGGCTAGAATCCGGCGACTCGGCCTGGAGGTGGCCTTGAACAAGACGGAGGCCCTGATATTCTACGGGCCCCGCCAGAGGCCGCCACCGGGCCTGAGTATAACGGTGGGAGACGTCCGCATCGCCGTCGGGCCGTCCATGAATTACCTCGGACTGGTGCTCGACGGGCGATGGAACTTTGCGGCGCACTTCGAGCGCCTGGTGCCGAGGCTAGTTCGGGCGGCGGCGGGACTCTCCCGTTTGCTGCCGAACGTTGGCGGGCCGGGCGCAGTGTGCCGCAGACTCTTCGAGGGAACCGTGCGGTCGATGGCCCTTTACGGGGCCCCAATCTGGGCAGATCGCCTGACGGCCAAAACGACGGCGCTGCTACGCAGGCCGCAGCGCGTCCTGGCCGTCAGGGCGATTAGGGGATACCGCACGGTGTCCTTCGAAGCGGCCTCCCTGCTGGCTGGCCTGCTGACCTCGAGGCCCGGGTCCTGGCGCTATTATACCGGTGGCGCCGAAACGCGGCCGAGCGTGGCTCTCGCCCCGCGCCTCGCGAAGTTGAGGTAAAGCGGGCGGAGCTACGCGACGAGGTGCTCATGGTGGAGTGGAAGGAGCGCCTCGCGCAACCCAGCGCGGGCCTCGCCACCATCGAAGCGGTGAGGCCCGTCCTGGCCGAATGGCTGGAAAGGCGCCACGGCGCCCTGACCTTCCGCCTGACGCAGGTCCTCTCGGGGCACGGTTGCTTCGGGAGGTACCTGTGTCGCATAGGGTGGGAGATGACGTCGGGGTGCCACCAATGTGGCGCGGGCGACGAGGAGGACACGGTGAACCACACTGTCGCCGTGTGCCCTGCGTGGCGCGAGGAGCGCCGCGCCCTCGTCGCCCAAATCGGCGTGGACCTGTCGCTCCCGGCCCTGGTTCTGTCCATGGTCGGGGGCGATCCTGGATGGACGGCCGTCGCCTCCTTCTGCGAGGCAGTCATGTCCGCAAAGGAGGCGGCGGAGCGGGAGCGGGAGTTAACCACACTCCCCTCCCGCCAACGCAGGCCACGCCGGCGGCGCCGGAGGGTCAGTAACGACCTCCGGCCGCCGTAAAAAGCGGCCGCGGGCGGCCCCTCGGGGGAGGACCCGCCGCCCGCACTATTGCCGCGAGGGTGAGGGTTGCGTGCTGATCCGCGGTCCCCCTCAACTCCTAGAGTTGTTACAAGAGAGCGCCGGGGGGACGAAACCCTGACCCCCTGGCGCCAGCACTTTAGAAGGGGCCCGCTTTAAGACAAAGCGTGGGCCGGCGCCGGCCCGGGCCACGAGATCGGCAGGCCATATATCCGTGGGCCCGGGCGTAGGCGATAGGAGAACAGCGGGGTTTTTTAGTGGGTAGTCGGATGGCCAATCATCTTTCCCGGAGTCCCACATATCCCTCGGTCCCCCGGGGCCGGGGGAACCCGTCAAGAGAGATTTTTCCCCGAGACCAAAAAAAAAAAGAGTAGGTTTAGTTAGAATTAGTTTTTTTTACTACTGCGGAACAGCAGACAGCCCACTTAATAATAAGCAGTTACAATCGTTTATGTATGTTTGCGACGCTAAGGGCACCGTGAACACGCTGCTGTCTCATAGAAATAAACAAGATTATTATGGCGGCATACTTATAAACCTAGGATAGTAGCCATCTAGAGGGGCTTGTGACCCTACCACATAGCCAGAGTGGTTATGCCGCCTTTTACGATAGGTCGACCCCAGCCACAGAGGTTATTCTTACTCCGCCTCTGCACGGAGAGTATAACAAGTTAGTTACAAATATTATTTAATAATAAGTATTAGAATATTAAAAACAGGATGCTACTTAAAAACTATCAAGGACATCCCAGGACACCACAAAAACTAGGACATGTCCTGGGAAAACAGGACGGTTGGCAACCCTAATCTATTTTCATGCATGTGTGTCGGATAAAATTTATGTCTCTAAAACCTGTCTGTCATATTGTATGGATCGGAGTACTGGGCTACAAATGGGAAGGATGAAAGGTTTGCATGTAGAAAAAGATGCGAATGTTGATATGGATGAGTGGAGTTACAAAAATAGATAAAATTAGACATGGATAATATATCAGGAGAAGTTTGAAAGTAGTACACCAGTGATTGAGAGGCTAAAAAGTGATAGTCTCGCCTGGTGACAAGGAAAATGCTAGAAATGAGACTGGATACAAAGAACAGATAGACTATGTCGAGAGAAATATGAGCTGAGGTCATACAATAAACTCTATTAAAGCAATTTACGCATGGCAATTGAACTAGAGAAGTGCATTAAAAAATTTATCCTTCAGGCGGTCCTCCGATTCGAGACAGTAGTAGTGGTGAACCACTTAATCATGAAGGATTGTGTGGAACTCATCGAATTAATAACGCCCGATGAGATATCTAAAATTATAAATATATCTAAACATGAGCACATCGGTGAAATGATCGCTAACAGCATTTTGCCATCGATGCCTGGTTATGACTCAGTCAAGAGAGTTTTAGCCTTGGCTTTATTTGGTGGAGTGAGCGTAAATAGAGGTATGTGTCATTCTTCTATTGTACAATATAGTATAAAGGTGTAGAAGCAATGTAAAATAATATGAGAATATAATAATTAGGAATTTGAAAAAAAAAATTTTTGTGTTAAATGAAAAGATCATATATAAGTTTTATAACAAAACTATTTTTATTTTATTTTTTTTCGCAATAATTCAAAAGTTATTTCAAAATAAAAATTAATTTTTGAATCCAGTACCGAAGACACGCCGATAACTCCCGAACAAACCCAAGCGCGTGTGTGACGTCATAATGTTAGTTTTCACTCATTGCAGTTAATAGAAAAATAATAAATACAGTTTTTTGATCTATTTAATTTGGTTGTCATTGTTAAATATTTAAATTTATATTAAAAATGTCGAACCTAAATAGTTATCGTTCTTGTTTTGTACTATTATGTACGAATACTACAAAAAAACTCCTGACAAAATGTTTTTAAATGTTCCCCAAGATGACAAATGTCGAAATAAATGGTTTCAAGCAGTGCACCGTGATAATCCCAAAACAAAATAATATAATAAATACTTAAATATTTTCATTTATTATATTATTTTTTAACAGACTTACCTTGGTGCCTTGGCACCTCGGACTTCATTAGAATTAAACCGAACGTCATTTTTTTAAAAATTGGTTATCATAAATATTCCACATCAGGAATATTAGACTTTGCCTTAATAAATCCTTTATCACACAAAGTTAATCGGAACTAACAACTCGTATTTTAGCCTTTAACGCTGTACTGTTATTGAATAGCTATATAAAATACATATAATAGCTATATAAAATGTTATTGAATAGCTATTTAAAATACATAAAAAAATCAATAATATTTTTTTTTCGAATACCCAATTCAATAATAATAATACACTTTATGTAGAATATTTTCATTTCTTTATGTAGATAGCGATATCGAAAACATTGCAAGAGGTGACATTCATGTACTGTTCTACGGAGATCCGAGAATAGCGAAGTCCCAGATTTTGCAATATGTAGAGGAGGTAAGTTTGACGAATCTATTGTTATTAGCATATCGAAATTAGTCTGAATTCGAATCGTTTCGTACGATGGCTCATTGATTTATCGCGTCACTCAGCACGCGGGGTACCGTGTGGGCTGTGCGGTTTAAGCATTCCCTTTTATGTAGTACTGACACGTGTTCAGTACTCTGCTGGGAGGCAAGTATGCTTCGAGAAATGGCAGGGCTGATTCGGAAGAACCGTGTTCCATACAAGCATTCATTCTCGCAATTGTATAGTAATCTTTTATAATATTTTTCACGCACAGAGTGTTCCGAGATGTGTTTACATAAAAGGAAAGGACGCAGTCATAGGGGATTTTACTGCTTCTGCGCAAACAAACCCTGAAGAACACTGGTGAGTTATACGACAATTGCCTCCTTTCAAATTTATAGAGACTATTGGCTCCAACCCCGACAGCGTTGCCACTGGAACATCCTTTACTTTGCAAACATTTTCATTTCCTTTAAATTGTGAAGTTTCTTGAGTATTTCGATTCAATTGCCCTAAACATGATAAATGTGCTGCTTGATGAGACAACTTGAATACGAAACCTCCTTTGTTATTTTCGGTTAGGCCATTTCCTAAATAACTAGTAGTAAGGGTTTCCATTTGGATTTTTAACCTATATATTAATATGTGAAGCATAAACTGCGTCTGTTTTCACTAAAATTACGCGGACGGAGGAGCGAGTATACATATAGCAGTAATCTGAAACGTCTTAGAATATCACGTCGAAATATATTCCAGGATCAGAGAACTTCTCGTATGTGGGTATATTATTGTAGCGATGACAAAAAACTTGCTGGTTTTCAATAATGTAATGTTTCTTTATCAATCATCACGCTGCGACACAGAATTAACGTTAGAATTTGGAATGACCCGTTGTATTCGCATACACAGGACAATACACCAAATGTAAATTTATATACAAAATGCAGAATCACTTATGAGAGATACATTCAATATGTGCTAAATGTCAGTTTAGTATAATATCATTCACAGAGAAGTTTTGAACCATTAATTAATTATTGTATTGCGTGTCAGGTTACATTTATTATGTTTACATTAAAAATAAATGAAAATGGTATTAATTATTACAATCTTAATTTCATGTTTGCTTTTTATTTAAATGTTGTATAAAAGTAGGCAAATTAGTGTAGCCATGGAGAAATAAGTGAATGCAGAGGTGGTATTCTTTGACCAAATAATCTTCATAACGTTCTAACCAAAAGAGAAGAATTCGGTAGATGTGAAATGGAATTAAACAAGCTGTGTCTATAAATTAATTTGTTTTCTTATTTGGAAAGCTTATTTTTCGTCATTATGTATGGAATGTACCATCATTCAAAAGTCCTCCGAGGCAGGTATGTGGCACACACATCGGATTAAGCGAATTGAGAAAAATATATAATTACTAGCTGACCCGGCAAACGTTGTTCTGCCATATAAATAATAAAATGTCAAAAAATTAAAAAAAAATTTTGGGGGTGGGTCACCCCTAACATTTAGGGGGATGAAAAATAGATGCTCACAAAATTTCATGAGAATCGGTCAAGCCGTTTCGGAGGAGTATGGCAACGAAAACTGTGACACGAGAATTTTATATATTAGATAACAATTTAATGTATACCTTACCTTACACACTGTTTTTTTTTTATATAAATGTAAATGAATTATGGTGAAAATTCGACCTGGGTTATTTAAATATGGCTTCTATAAAATTTACAGGACGTTGACAGCAGGAGCGTTAGTGTTGGCCGATCAAGGCTTCTGTCTTATCGATGGTCTCGATGAAACTACTGAAGAACTTCAGGAAGACATCGACGAACCCATGGATGAAATACAAAAACTACCTGTGAACACATATCATATCGTAACGGCATTGAATTCTAGGTAGGTGGAATGATTCAACATACATATACTAGGAACGTGAAATAACTTATACATACGCATCGCTGATATATAAATTATAGGGTCAAATGGCGTGTGGTGACCGGTGTCATTTGTGACCCCAAGATACCGATTACGTCGAAGGGAAAGGTCCATAAGACCATCATTAGATCTAATTTTTACGCGCTTTATATTAGCTTCACTTGTATCTTTGTATATTTAAAAATAATTTTCAATGAATTTAAATTAAGGATAGTGGGATTAACAAAAAAAAATTTTATTGTAAAAAAAGCGTGGGGTGCTTTTTAAGATATTTTCAAAATAACAATTGACAACAAAAAAGCGTGTTTTTTAAATAGGGCTGTGAAACGTGGCCGGTGCTGGAGCGATAGAACTGTGTGTTACGGAGATGAGTATGCTACGGTGAATGTGTGGACTGGATCGAGTTAGCAACTCCTGCATTCGCATTGCAGCCTTAATGTCTGTGACACTGCGGACAAATGGGAGTGCCACCTCCGCTGGTATGGTCACGTTTTACGGCAGGCGGCTATTTACGTGGGGAACAAAAATATGCCGCCTCCGCCAGGTCCCAACAGGATGGGTAGACTCAAAAAGTGCTGGCTTGACGTCGTAGAGATATGCGTGTCTGTGGACTCAGTACCAGGGATGCCCAATACCGTGCAAAATGCGGGCCCCGGGTAAAAGGAAATTTGGTTTGTAACCGACATTTAACACTGACCTGTTGATGATGATAACGAAAGTGGCGAAATAATGTGTTTATATAATTAATTATAAATATATGAAAACAAAATCGATGTAGTTACTTCTAACCACTGTCTCCAGGTGTTCAGTCCTTGCAACAACAAATCTGGCGAAAGGGGAATATAAGCCGCAGTTGGGTTTATATCACAACGTGAAACTGAGTAAGAAAATTTTGTCGCGTTTTGACATCCTGTGCTTGGTACACGACGAAGGGCAAACCTCGGGCGCTCATAAAGCTCAGTAAGTAGAACACGTGTGCATATTTTTTTCAACTTAAATTCGATACGAAATAATAAATAACCTGACCATACCTACAGTGTACTATTATTATTCGGGAAGATAGCTCGTTAATTTGTCCAAGTATCACTGCATTAGCAGTGATACTTGTTAAAATAATTAGGCCCGTTCATGGTTTTATACTTTTATTCTTTAATCTTAACATTATCACACAAGTACCTAGTCAGGTCATAAGTATTGTCACACAGTAAAAACTTTTCTTTTAGAATGCTGGCCACAAAAAAGTTTATTGAATTCGAATCTCGAATTGTTCATGAAAATAAAAATGTATACTTTTAGAATTTTACTCATTTTTTAAATATGGAGTGGACGCTTAAAGAAGACCGTGTTGCAGTTATTGCGTTGCATCGTTGCGGTTACGCGCCAATTCAAATTTTTAACATACTGAAAAATTTGAATATAACCAAAAGATTCGTTTATCGTACCATCAAACGATACAATGAAGACTCTAGTGTAGATTGACAGGTCAAGAAGTGGTCGCCCTCGGTCTGTTAGGACTCCAGCAGTGATAAAAGCTGTGAAGGCACGAATTCAAAGAAATCCCAAACGTAAGCAGAAACTGTTGGCCCTTCAGATGGGGTTAAGCAGAACCACGGTGAAAAGGGTGTTAAATGAAGACTTAGGGCTTCGGGCATATCGAAGAAAAACAGGACATCGTTTGAATGCTCGTCTAATGGACCTGAGACTGAAGAGATGCCGCGCTTTGTTGAAGCGGTACGCGGGAAAAAAATATCGGGAAATTCTTTTTTCGGATGAAAAAATGTTTACCGTAGAAGAGAGCTACAACAAACAAAATGATAAGGTGTACGCACACAGTAGTGAAGAAGCGAGCAACCGTATTCCGCGTGTCCAACGAGGTCATTTTCCATCCTCGCTCATGGTATGGTTGGGAGTTTCTTATTGGGGCTTAACAGAGGTACATTTTTGTGAGAAAGGTGTAAAAACGAATGCTGTTGTGTATCAAAATACAGTCCTGACGAACCTTGTGGAACCTGTTTCTCATACCATGTTCAATAACAGGCACTGGGTATTCCAACAAGATTCGGCGCCAGCTCATAGAGCGAAGAGCACACAAGACTGGCTGGCGGCGCGTGAAATCGACTTCATCCGGCACGAAGACTGGCCCTCCTCCAGTCCAGATTTGAATCCGTTAGATTACAAGATATGGCAACACTTGGAGGAAAAGGCGTGTTCAAAGCCTCATCCCAATTTGGAGTCACTCAAGACATCCTTGATTAAGGCAGCCGCCGATATTGACATGGACCTCGTTCGTGCTGCGATAGAGGACTGGCCGCGCAGATTGAAGGCTTGTATTCAAAATCACGGAGGTCATTTTGAATAAACTTTAATGTCATAAGAATCTATGTTTTGTTAAGTTCATTTTGGTATATGAATGGTTACATAATGAATAAACTTGTTACAATTATTTTACATTAAACATGTGACAGAATTTATGACCTGACTAGGTAAAACGCAACTATCCTTTCGCCATCTTGTTTGGAAGAGGAAGAGATTACAATTAGTGTTGCCAATATAAATGTATATAAATCAACACGCCTCCTTACATTTATATTGTAAAACACTGTTACAACAATCATTATTTTATTTCAAATTTAACATTTCTCTAAATTTTATGAATTTAACATTTCCCAAAGCTTTTGTAAATATATCTGCAACATTATTTTCTGACTCTATTTTTACAACTTCAATATTTCCTAGCTTAACATTTTCATGTATAAAATGATAGTGAACTTCAATATGCTTAGAATTCTTAGTAAAGTTTCCATATTTAGAAATAGCTACGGCTCCTGAATTATCTTCATAAATTTTAACTGGTTTACAAACTTTATCGAATACATCATCCATTAGACACATAAGAAAATTTAACTCTGTTACTGCTTCTGATAAAGCTACATATTCAGCAAATGTTGAGGACTTTGTTACACTACTTTGTTTCTTTGATTTCCAGTAAATAATATTTCCAAACAATCTAATGACAAATCCTGTTGTAGATTTCCTATCTAAAATATCTCCTGCCCAATCAGCATCCACAAAACAATCTAGAATATCAGCGTTACTATTATTACAATATGTTAATTTAAGATCTTTTGTCAAATACAAATACTTTAAAACTCTCAATGCATACTTAAAATGTGTCTCATTATAACAGTTTTGAAATCTACTTAAGTAATTTACACTGTAAGATATATCAGGTCTAGTACCTGAACTAATATACAAAAGAGCACCAATCAAATTTCTATATTTTACATCCTCATTAATATCAGATTGTTCCAATTTTAAATTTATTTCCATAGGAGTCTTATACATTTTTGCACTCTCAATATTATACCTTTTAGCTAAAGACTCAATATAAGATTTCTGACTCAAAGTTAAGACATTGTTTTGATTATACATATATTCAATCTCAATACCAATATAATTTTTTACTTTACCAATATCTTTCATTTTAAACCTTTCAGACAATTTAGTTTTTATATCACCAATAACTTCTACATTTTCACAACAAATTAATAAATCATCCACAAATAAAAGAATATAAACAATTAAGCTGTTCTCTTTTCTAACATATAAACAATAGTCATATTTACTCCTGCGAAAACCAAAATTAATCAAAAAATCATTAAAACATTCATACCATGCCCTGGGGCTTTCTTTTAGACCATACAATGATTTATTTAATTTATAAACTTTATCAGTTCCATTTTCATAACCGATTGGTTGCTTTACATAAACTTCAGATAATACTCTACCATTTAGAAATGCTGTTTCAACATCCATTTGATGAATAGCTAAATTATTTTGACAACAATAAGATAATAGTAGCTTAAGTGTAGGCATTTTAGCAACAGGTGAGTAAGTATCATCAATATAATTTGTTTGCTGAAAACCTCTTACTACTAACCTTGCTTTGTATTCATTTTCACTCTTCCTTTTATACACCCATTTCACATCAATTACCTTTTTTTCCTTGGAGGGTCTGTCAACTAGAGTCCAGGTATTATTTTTTATTAAACTTTCCATCTCACTATTCATTGCTCCTTTCCATTTCATTGCCTCATCACATGTAATCGCCTCCTGAAAATCAATTGGAGCTGACGCATCACAGTAGTTACAGTATATGCAATAATAACCAAATTCTTCATCAAAACGAAGTGGAGGTTTGATTTGTTTTCTTAATTTTCTATTTAGATTCTCATCTTCACTTTCTCCTACATTCTCTTTATCATTTTCTGAGTATTTTAACATATTTCTTTCCTCTTGGATCCTTTTATCTTCCTTTTCCTTTTCTTTTATTTTATATTCACTATTTTCTTCCTCATCTTTAAAACCACATAATTTAACATCTTCCTCAATTATATCACAATTTCTAGCAATAATAACTCTGTTGTTAATTAACACTCTGTATCCAATATCAGTATAACCAAGCAAAATTCCAGCTTCTGCTTTCTTATCCCATTTAGACCTTCTTCGTTCTTCAGGAATTCTTACAAAAACTCTACTTCCATATAATTTTAGATTTTGCATAGATGGCTTCCTTTTAAAAAATATTTCATACGGGGTTTTCCTCTCAATAGTATTAGTTAAGGTTCTGTTTTTAAGATATGCAGCTGTTTTAGTTGCCTCAGGCCAAAATCTTCTTTCTACCTTTGCTTCTGATAAAAGACATCTACCCATATCCATCAACGTACGATTATATCTCTCTGCTGTTCCATTTAATTGATGAACATATGCTGGACAGGGTTTTATCACTATTCCTTTCTCTTTTGCAAACTGAAAAACTCTTGCATTCATATATTCCTTCCCATTGTCACATCGCAGTTCCTTTATCATTTTTCCTGTCAAGTTCTGTACTTCATTAACATACTGCACCAAGTAATCATATACCTCATCCTTTGATCTGATACAATAAACTTTGACTAATTTGCTGTAGTCATCAATAAAACTCAAAAAAATTTTTTCTCCATTATATCCTGTAGTCTGATGTGGCCCATTTAAATCTGTATGAACAATCTCTAATATCTCTTTTGCTTTTCTTCGATTATTAGCAAATGGTAAATTATGCATTTTATTTTCAATACATATTGCACACTTTAAATATTCATATTCAATCTCTTTAGGTAATCCTTCTAATGATTCATTTTTACACATTAAATCCAATTTTTTAAAGTTAATATGGCCCAGAGTACGATGCAGTTTTTCCTTTACAGTCATATTTGTTTTACTAATATTTGCTTCCAATATTTCTTCACACATGTAACTTTTCATCTTATACAGTCTCATCCTTAATTGCAATTGCTATAATCTTTCTATATTCATTGTAAATTTTTGCAAATTTCCCTTTTGAGACGATTGAACAATTATCAGTAATTTTCGAATAACTTAATAAATTTGCTTTCATTTCTTTTACAAAGAAAACATTTTTCAGTGTGACTTCAGATTTTTGTCCATAGACTAAGAAATAAGCTTTTATATTACCAATTTTTGTAGCTTCTAATATTGTTCCGTCAGCAATTTTGACTTTAATAGGTTTTTCCAATATCTCATAAGTATTGAAGTATTTATCAGTATTAATAATGTGGTCAGTACATCCACTATCTAGTAACCAATTTATTTGACCCTTTGGCTTATCATTCTCTTGCGTTGTGTATGTATTGTTTGCAATAGTAATATGATAACTGTTACCTTGACTCCCTTGATTATTATGGTAGTAATTTCTTGAACCTTGTCCTCTGTTATTGTATGAACCACGTCCTCGTCTTGGCAAACTATGTCCTCTATAACTTGGTAAACTATTTCCTCTATAATTTTGTATACTATTTCCTCTATAATTTTGTATACTATTTCCTCTATAATTTGAAAGACCATGTCCTCGACCACGGTTTACATTTTCTGCCTTACAATCTCTTCTTAGGTGACCAGGTTTACCACAACCAAAACAATTATATGATCGGTTAGTATCTGCTTTAAAAACATTTGATGTGTCTTCTGACATTTCACTCATATTTCCTGTACTTTTCAATTTTATTTTGCTTTTTAAATAGTCCACTGTCCTTTCACCCTCTGGTAAGACATCTATTAAATCACCTATGTAGTTGTAACTCACTGGTAGTGCTTTTAACATGTAGTTTAGTTTTTCTGTTTCTGATACCGTTGCACCGGCTTGTTTCAACTCATTTACAGCTTTTTCAAAGTCATCGAAAAATAAAGACACTTCAGAATAATTTTTCAATTTAACACTTTCGAGTTTATGTCGACACACTATTTGCAACGCCGTTGATTTCTTTAGGTACATCTCATCAAATTTCTGTATTATTTCGTATGCTGTATTTAATTCACTTATATATTCCAACTGCTTGTTTGTTATAGCACTGTAAATATAGTTTGTTGCTTGTATATCTCTATCGTCCCATTCATCTTTGTCGGTTTCAATTTTCGCTCTCATTACTACATCCTTGCACTTTTTGAATGGTGGAAACTTAATTATCCGTATTTTCCAATTACTGTAATCTGTGCCATCGAAAATTGGAATATTTATATTATCATTTTTTGACGCCATTTTTTTCTTCTTGTTTCTATCACATTTATTCTTTTTTATCCACTAAACCACTGTTCTGCTACCATGTTAAAATAATTAGGCCCGTTCATGGTTTTATACTTTTATTCTTTAATCTTAACATTATCACACAAGTAAAACGCAACTATCCTTTCGCCATCTTGTTTGGAAGAGGAAGAGATTACAATTAGTGTTGCCAATATAAATGTATATAAATCAACAATACTAATATAATTTTTTTTTTATTGCTGTAGAATAGCAGACAGGCTGACGGGCCGCTTAGAATTTAGCAGTTACCGTCGCCTATGGCTGTTTGCAACGCCAATTGCATCGTGAACACGCTTCTGTCCCGTAAAGGTACAGGAACTTGGGTCACTAATGCCGGAACACAACACAAGGTTACTATGGCGGCATACTTAACACCAAAGGTGAGGTCACACGGGCTTGAGGCCCTACCACGTAACTAGGGTGGGTTGTTTTGTCGCCTTTTACGACAGGCCGACCCCGGCCGCAGAGGTCAGTATTCTCTGTCCCCCTCTCTCCGCCCCTGCACGGATAAAAGAATTATAAGAATGACTTTCAATACTTATAATAAAATTGAATACACCTTTGTCCGTATGCTTTCCTAGAATCAGATTATGTTTATGCATGAAATTTCTACAAAACTTTACCGTTGCCAATAACGAATTTTGGAGGATTAACCGGACCTCCTATGGGGTAGATTCTCTAAGCGAGATATTTAATCAAACACGTATTCACTGGCTCACTATTTTTAATGATGGTGTGTATCATGTTATTGTGTGATACTTTATTAAATATTACCAAAACTATTATATAAAATAATTTAGTGACAGACTCCGAATAATATTCTTACATTTTTGTATTGACATAACATAACTCTCGAATAAATCTAAAAAGTATACATATAACTAGAAAGAAGAATATATATGAAAGTATACAATTATTCGATTTTAGCAGTGTAAGAAATCAGGTGGCGAGTGAGGCATACTACATAAAAATAATATAACATTGTATTGATTGTTGGCTAATTATATGTAACTTTTTTCCATCAGATTGTCAGAGAGTGCGCACAAGAGACGTCGTCCGCAGGAAACTAGCTCTGCAGTACCGAGTTGCTCGAAGGCTGCGTTCATCTTTCCTCAAGAGCTGCTCAAGAAATATATTTTGTATGCCCGATCAAAGGTGCAGCCCAAAATGGAGGTAGGGTTCTGTAATCACTTCGCAATCAATAACATTTTACGATTTGTTTGAAGCCCTCGAATGGCCAGCGCTTACTTGATTTGTTATTAGTTGTACGAACATCTTTCTTATTAGAGCGCATAGAAATAATTAATTTCTTTCTTCTAATAAAAGTAATTGTAGGCGCTGGTTCAGGTAAATTTTGGAATTCTGTCGTCATGCGAAAACACCCTATTGATAGAGCACGGGAATTGAAAGGACTCACCGAACATCATAGGATGTCCAGGTGTGAGGGAGACGACACATAGGCGTTCTCGCATGACCACTTATTAGGAATATCTCAAGCGAAGTTTTAATAGTATTAACGGCCTAAACAGTAATCTAGCAAAGCCGCTACACGCTCTACTATATTTTCCATTCCAGAAGGCAGTGATAGATCGCTTGGCCAAATTTATTAAAGAAATGAGACTTGCGGCGGCGAATTCGGGCGCCACGCCTGTCACCGCGAGACACCTCCAGTCTTGTGAGTATTTCTTACACGCGTGCTATGATTCTTTTAAATAAGCTTGAGATCCAAATTCAGGTTCACAAAACTGTACAAAAAAGACTGAAAACACGGTTTATTAGAAAACCGAGCTATTAAAATAGAAGACTTCGAATAGGCTAACTTTATTGTAAAAAATCGCAGAGAGCTGAAGTATATTTATTTATTTACAAACTTTGATATTTATACAGACGAATGTTTAAAAGCAGGCATAGTATTAATAATTTTGCTGAAATAAATGTAGGCTGGCGAAACTACCATGCATTCGTTTTATGAAATTGTCTTAAAATAAAACTTTGATAGGACACGTAACATGGTATCTCATTAAAAACGTAAATTATACCTACATATATTATTGTATAAATAGTGACTGCACAATTTTTGTTACTCACAGTGAAATTCCTTTATAACGCCACTCGATTTAAGGACAAATTCATAAATATAAACAAATGTTAAACGCCATTAATTAAAGGATATTATATATTTTGATGTAAATTTCATTTTAAGTGAACTAATTATTCAAATAGTAATTCTCCTTTTTTGTCCGATAAATTTGAAGCTCGGCGACCGTTTTTCAAAGCAATATTACCATAATTTATATCAAGTTTACTTGGTCAGCTTTTTTTATAAGTTATACTATTTGAAATTTACTTATATCTATTTTGAATTGGGGTCTGCCCCCGATGTCCATTTATCCCGTTATACGGCATCACCTGAGCACGTTTATCTGTAGCATTTAAAAATGTTGACCTGGCTTTACACGATTTACTAAATGTATATATGTTAATTTTGTATGCCTAACTTAAATGAGACCTTTGTTTTACTTCAGTGACTCGACTGACCGAGGCGCATGCACGCATGCATTTGCGCGAAGTGGTCACTATGGTAGACTTGAAACAAGCCGCCTCCGTTTTACTTGGAAATTTTATCCAAGCTCAAGAGCATAAAGTTGGTTTGGCCTTTAGGTACGTTGTGTCTTGTTATTAAGATTTTGCAAATGCACGTCCATAAACACCCATAGACACACACACACACACACACTGTTCTGTGTATAGTATACTCTACGTATTACCGCGAGGACTTCGTACCCACTAAAACCCCGCTGTCCTCCTATCGGCTAGTACCTGGGCTCATAAACAGGTATCGGGGTAAGGATTTGGACCCTTGGCGCTCTTACGACGCTCCCTGCCGCGGCCGCTGTGGCACGTTACGTTCTTGAATAATCTCAACCATTATATTGTATTTCTATAGAACGGAACTACACATCTCATCAAAAAAATCGAAACACCTCTGGTTTTGGATTAGTTTAATTTCTTTTTTTACGTTTAACCTAAAATATAAATAATGCCAGTTAAATAATTTAACAAATTTTAATGTTTAAATTAAAATTAAATTTATAGACTTATTGTGTTTTGTTCAACAGGTATGTTTTTACCCTTGAAGAAGAAATTGTTAAATTATAGAAACAAAGATGTAAAACAGAAAAATGTTAATAATAGTTTATTCAGTATCTCGTTTTTCCTTCCCGGGCTCCTATCACTGCTTCCTCACGGAACAAATAAGCGTAACAATCGTGTGTTGTGGGACCCTATCTCACTCTTCTTGTACAGCTATTTTAAGCTGGCAATCTCCGGAGCAGGATCTCCCGCTCTGACTCGTTAACTCATCCCATAGTTTTTCTAGGGGATTCATGCTGGCCAGCCCATAACCGAATACTGACTTCGCTCAGGTGGTATGCATTTACATTTGATCACTGCATATAAATGAAGTGTTCGCCAGTAAAATCTGCGTAGGGTACCACATGAGGCTTCAGACACTCTTCGATGTAACGTGACCCATTTAATGACGGTTACCGAGGTCCAGATTCTAACGCAAGTTCTGTTTTTCTATCGGCGCTTATGCCTCCCTAAACCGTCCATGAACCGCCACCGTAACTGACTCTTTCTTCGATGCAACACTGTGCAAAATGCTCTCCCTCTCTTCGATACGCCTTCTTTCTTCCGTCATTACCATACAGCATGATCTTAATCTCGTCAGAAAAGAGAACTTAGGTATGACCATTTAAACTGCTCATGTGCAAAGTTGAGGCACGCTCTTCGGTGGTCTACCATCAATTTTGGGCTACTAGCTGGTTTATGAGGTTTCATGCCACCCGCCAATCTTCTTCTTATGGTTGAATCGCTATAATACAGTCAATCTTTGACCTTCACGGAGCCACTGCTGCAGTTGAATAAAGTGGCGATTCCTTTAGAGAAACTTACACATTATACCGGTCGTCTTGCTCAGACGTGACTCGATGTCTACCAGATCCTGGACGACGAGTAAACATACCAGTCTCCCGATAATGCTGATATACTCTATTGACAGCTGAGAGGCTTAGATGTAATCGTGCAACCACAACGCACTGACTATGCCCTACATCCAGCAACGCCACGACTTGGGCGGTTTCTGTGGGTGAGGTATCCATATATTTAAGGAAAAGATCTCTTTGGTATCATGTCACAGAGCTTAGTTAACAATCACGCTCAGCCCAGCTCAGAGCTCAGTTTAAAAAACGGTAATTTATGAAAAAAAATGTGATTAAGTGCAAAAATTCCGACGGAATACACATCGAAAACAATCTCTACATTCAATTGTTGGACGAAAATTCGAAAATTTATATTCAAATTTGGAATTCTGATACCATTGTGTAGACTAAACTGCAGCTATTTGTTGGCGTATTTTTTTAAATGATATCAATCTTCTTTTTCATTTACATGCCGCCTGAATAATACTTGCAGTAGTGTTTCGATTTTTTTTTGATGAGAACTATATGTATATATTTAAGTGTTTCATATAGGTAATAATATTTATTTAAATTTATTTCAGAAAATTTGCGAACGATATTGCTTAACATTGTATAAGAGGACGTACTAGTAAGGCGGTACAGCAAGACGGAGAATCGCTCACGAAAATACAAATCTCTTGAAGGAAATATTTAAAATAATTATAATCTATTTTATTAAATATAAGTTAATTTGATATTTGTACAAGTGTAAAGTATGAAACATTGGGTTTTTAAAAGATTAAGTAATGAAAAATGTGAGTTGATGTCTTGTTAAAACAGGAGATTTAAAAGTAAAGTTTTAAAGATTACTATCTTTAAAACTAGCTTCACTTCGCTTACTATACAAACGCACTTAAAATTTGTAAAAAGATATTGTTGTTCTGCACCTAGAGTGATCTTTGTCAATACTCGTTAGTCCATCTGGAAAATGATCATTTTTATGCCTTATGAAGGCTTGAAGGCGATATTACTGTTAGATTATTATTTAATGTAAATAAATAAATATGTAATGTAGTATCGAATGATACTGTATTTTTACATTTCTTAAATTTATGTCATTTTAAAGAAAACCTAAATATTAACATTAACTTACCGTAAGTTGGTAAATGTTTATAAACGCAATAACCAAAATTAATACAGAACTCTTGAAGAAATAATATAATAACTGATGCCCAAATAATTTTATGTTCTCATTTTATATTATTATGACAGTATAATTTTGCTATAGATTAACCAACGGAATTCTTTCCGTTTCTGTAATATATATTTTTGGTAGAAATTTAATTTTGGTTATTGCCAAGTATTGGCAGGATGGGACAGGTAACAGAATAATATAAATAAAAGCGTGTTAAGTGAAAGTGAAATATATGTATTTGTGGTGATTAAACGTTCACGTTGGTTTTATTTTTTAATTCTCATATTACCTAATTTCTAAGGTTGTTGTAAAACGCGTACAATCCGAGCAAGCGTGCTGTGGCTTCGCCGGCGGGTGCCAGAACCTATCGCCGCTACGTTTTATAATAATACAATCACGTCTAAAGTGCCAACTTAAAATGCTTCCCTTTACTCATCTTTACTACTATTATAAAGAGGAAAGATTTGATTGTTTGTTTGCATTGCATTGAATAGGCTCCGAAACTACTGACCCGATTTGAAAAATTCTTTCACTGTTGGGAAGTTACATTATCCCCGGGTGATATAGGCTATATTATATTTTCAAAAAAAATTAGCGATCCTTACTAAAACTCATATAATGTAACCCAAGGTGTAAAAAAATTACCCAAAATATTCTTTACATCGCGTGCGCTGCGAAAACTATTGATGATAGAATAAAATAATATAGTATGACTTTGCAGAACACATCATTAATTACAAAAAGTGTCGCGACAGCATATGTCTAACTATTATAGTTATGCCACAATATGTGTTCTTTTATTTTAAAAATTTTATTGAAATGCCGCCCCTAGAAAAGGCTCTTTATTTGTATCTTGGTATTAATCCTTATCAAAATAAATTACTTCATATTCAAAACTGCTTCAATAACTTTATATAACGTTTTGAATTATTCAATTCGGATATTCCTTTCGAAAGATATCACGAGTTTAAAAATGTAAGTATTAGAAAAATGTTGCGTGGTAGCCGCTCACCCTGTTCGGCTAGCTAGGCAGCACCTTATGCAATGTAGGCGTGCGTCACTAGGGTTTTTACAAAAATTAGAAAAAAAAACTTATTAAAAATAATAAATATAAAATTATAACAAAAAAAAATCATTAAAATAAAAGTTCATAGCAATAATAATATTCAAACTTTCTTTATAATTTTATTTTTTTATTAACCTGACGCAAATAGAAGATATGTGTGTATATGTTACCGGCAATCTGTATAATTCAGGTGTTCTATACAATACCTAGGTAATGTATAGAATACCTAAAACGTTAAGGTAATGTATGAAATATTATGAATATTGTTTTCCAGTATATACTTTACCTAGGTAATGTATACAATTCCTAGGTATTATATAGAGTACTATACTATATTTGGGCCTGTATTTATCAATGTTATGTAAGTAAGTAAGTAGAAGGGTATAACATGACAGACAAAAATAACACATTAGATTTCCTTAAAATCAACTTTATTAAAATTAACAAATAGTAAGTTCTGATTAAAAATAATATTTATTCAAAGGTAGGTATTTATAGTAAAATCACAATCAAATAACATTGAACTTACAATTATTCTGGGTTAACTAACATAATCTAATTTACTCATAAGTAATCAGTTAAAAAACTTAGGCAACCAAACAATTCTGTAAAAATAGGAAGTAGATCTAGTGGCTTCTCAGAATACACTAAGTAAATCAATATTTATTTATTTTTACATGAGGAACTATTGTAGTGCATATGAATTTTGAAGTGCATAATGAAGTGTACATTTGACAAATCCCTGACCTGTCCCCGTAGATTGCCGATTTGCAACTGTACGGAGCGTCGTTTCTTCATTAGGGACATCTTCTTTCATAAGTATGATGACAAACTGTAACTGCTGTCTTGAATACAACGTCTTTATAACACCTTGCTTTGTTCCAATTTTGTAAAGTTCGTCATCCGTTTTTTGTAAGACTACAGCCAATATTTTGCCGTGACCTCTGTCGACTTCCGGAACAGGGATTCTAACAGTAGTACCTATTGGCACAGGAGGAAATTTTCTTTAAAACTGATGCGGTTTCCTACAGCTAAGGTGTTTTCTACACATGAAGGACAAAAAACTTTAGAACCATAGCCTTCTGCAATATCTTTCTCCGGAGCAGCACAAATAGCATGGATGGGTTTATTGCATTTTCTACACGAATGAGCACCCGTAGTCTCCTCTGCTATCGTCTTTTACACACATTGCCGGCAGCGCATTCGGTATTGTATAGAATGCCTAGGCAAAATATAAAATGAAAAATATTTCATACATTACCTTAACGTTTTAGGTATTCTATACATTGCCTAGGTATTGGTATAGAATACAGTATTATACAGATTGCCGGTAACATATATAATTTTTCATTTTGAATTTTTTGTTAAATACCCGTGCGAAGCTGGAGCGGGCCGCTAGTATACTATAAAACACCGAGTAGCCTATTTATTACATTGTAGTTTTATGGTTCTGGCACATATTTTATTATCGATGAATTAAAAGTTTAAAGGGGTTTCGCCAACAACTTTGATCTTCCACGCTGCTCACAAGCCGGCATACCCTGCTAAGTAAACGAAGCTAAAGCTGTACGGATAAGGCCGCGCTCTTTAGTCACACGTTTCTCATGAAAACCAAGTCCTAAGCCAAGCGACATACAATCTAATTTCTATTGTGTTTTTTTTTTCAAGAAAAGGACTTCACAGGTGTGCACTGAAGTTAATTTCCCCGTGCAGGAGCGGAGCAAGAATACTAACTCCTGCGGCCGGGGCCGGTCTATCGTAAAAGGTGACAATACAATCCTAGCTGCGTGGTAAGGCCCAAGCTTGTCTAGACGGAAACTACCCGTGTTCTTAAGTAGGCCGCCTTAAAAACCATGTGTTGTGTTCCGGTATTAGTGACCAATGTTCCTGTACCCCTATGGGACCGCCTATGAAATGTCGAGCTCGAGTAATATTATACTTAAAGCCTTCTTGGCGCAAGCTGATGCCCACAGATGACTTGCATTTATACATTAAAAGCATTGACAAAATGCTCTAGATTGTGATTACATGATTACGTTATATACAGAAGAAATACCCACTTTCACTTGAAATTCTACGCTGCTAGCAAGCAAAATTGCATAGAATTGCAATGACAGCTAGCAGTGCATTACACTGTTAGCTCTACTTGGCAGTAGAGCTTTTGTACCACGGTTTTATATCAACGGGAAAGAATATGAAGTAACAATGCCGCAAATGATATTTTTTCAATTTGTTTCTTTTAGTCATCCCAAATCTTAATCTTAGTGCACATAAGTAATTTCTCCAAAAGTGAGGGTAGGTGCTCAAAGAATCTGGGGCCGTTCATAAATACGTTCGCTTACAGGGGGGAGGGGGGGTCTTGCTAAGTGGAGACTGGGGGTCTATGGCAAGGTGACGTTCGCCGTTCATTATTTTTTGACATGAGCGCTAGCTCTGTGACGCGGCTCTAGCGGCGTTGCGATCCATCACAACTGGTTTCCTTGTTTTTCCAATTCTTAAATAAACAATAAAAAAATCTACTTGAGAGAGTAAAGGTATGATTCCGAACTACGCTGCACGCAGCAGTGCTGCCGTGACACTGCTGCCGCGGCACTACCGGTCCCCATACAAACTCTTTCGCGCAGCAGTGCTGCCGCTACATTGCTGCCGCGTCATTGCTGCTGCGTGTAGCGTAGTTCGGAATCATACTTTAACGTTTCCACGTACCCTGCGCTCTCGATTCAGTAACAAATGAAAATACTGTTTCTCATGTATTTATTATTATATTATTCCTTCATTCGCCATTTAGTAGTGAACTAATACAGACGTTTTTTTCATAATTCTCATTTTAATACTCTTTATTACGTTCATCATCATCTAAGCGTTGTATCCCGGTTGCAAACTAAACTCCCGTTTCCCGGTGCCCGGGGTCCGCTTTCCGACTTTTTCTACTCCACTTCGCATGGTCTTCATCATCTCCGGTAGTGAGCCCATTGGAACGCATATCACCCTTACGACGTCAAGCCAGCACTTTTTGGGTCTACCCCTCATGCCGGGGCCTGGCGGAGGCGGCATGGCCAGACATTTGTTTTCCACGTAATCATCCGGTTGCCGTAAAACGTGGCCGTACCAACGGAGCCGACACTCCTGCATTTTATCCGCAATGTCACGGACATGAAGACTGCCAAAAACAGGATCCATGGTCTGATGACCAGAGCGAAACCCATACTGACATCCCGAGACAGTGCACTCCTGCCGAATCCGAGAGTCGATAACCCTCTCGAGGAGCTTCATGGAGTGGGACATAACCTAAATCCCTCGATAATTACCGCACTCCTGCACCGACCCCTTGCCTTTGAAAACTGGAGTAATGATACTCAGTCTCCATTGGCTCGAGATCGTACCGGTGAGGAGTGTACGGTTAAAAAGGTCGGTTAAGATGCCTACACCACCAGAGCCCATCGCCTTTCAGGCTTCGATGGCGACTCCATCGGATCCAACAGCTTTCCGATTCTTCATGCGGCGAAGGCGGACCTCTGCAAGCGTTACCAGTGGCACTAGTCCTTGATTCGGAGGAAGATCTGGCGGCTGCACCTCTTTGTGCTGCGTGTTCAGCAGCTCGTGGAAATACGAACGCCATCTCTCCTTCACCGCGATGTCCTCGCATAGCAGGTTGCCCACAGGGCCTTTTACACAGCGGCATTAGGCAATGTTCTGTGCCGCTTTGACCCTGGAGCGCGCCAACTGTTGAAACTATGGACGCCTGCGCTAAATTTAATAGCAATGTGTCTAATGTGCACATGTCTGCTTTGCAGATATGATACAATGCATATGAAACTGGTTTATAAAAGGAATGTTGATGAAAAAATTTCAGGCTATTGCGATTCAGACTGGGCAAATGATAATGAGGATAGAAGATCTTGCACAGGCTACATATTTTTATTCCAGGGTGCCGCAATAAGCTGGAATTCTAAGAAACAGCAGACCATAGCCCTTTCTACAAGTGAGGCTGAATATATGGCTCTAGCGTCGGCGATTCAAGAAGCTCTTTGGTTGAAACAGCTGGCAGACGAATTTCAACCCGAACTTAAAGGTATACCTATAACCCTTTACTGTGATAATCAGAGTGCGATTAGTCTTTCAGATAATGCTGTCTACCACGCACGCAGTAAGCATATAGACGTCCGTTATCACTTTGTACGAGAGAAAATTGCTGACAAACAAGTCATGGTTCAATATAGATGCACTAGAGACATGATTGCCGATATCTTGACAAAAGGACTCCATCGACCGAAGCATGAAAACTTCACTACATCAATGGGTTTAATTTTAAAGCGTCAGCGTCCAGGAGAGGATGTTGAAACTATGCACGCCTGCGCTAAATTTAATAGCAATGTGTCTAA
This sequence comes from Malacosoma neustria, assembly GCA_963693495.1. NCBI lineage: Eukaryota > Metazoa > Arthropoda > Insecta > Lepidoptera > Lasiocampidae > Malacosoma > Malacosoma neustria. Next base: position 9,692,535 of record OY856371.1, read on the forward strand.
TGTGCACATGTCTGCTTTACATTATATATAGGCTCTCTCGTCCGTGTAATTGTGTACTGTCATTACGTTGTAAGATTAGTTTTAGTATATTAAATAGTTCTAACACTTTAAATTGCCTTTGCTCTCATTTCATCAGGTTATGGGCCCAGACTGGCCTGTCATTAAAAGTTATCTTTGTTTTTTAAACAGTGTATATAATAGTAAAAGTAAAATCACGAGTGCTCGCGAGTGATATTATTTACACAGTGAACATTTACTTTAGAAATATGGCTGGAAATAATCCAATGATGTCAGTTGAAAAGCTCAAGGGTCGTGAGAATTGGGCAAGCTGGAGTTTTGCAGTTAAGGCATACTTGCAGCATCAAGATTTGTACAACTGTATCTTAAAAGAACCAGTGGCTACTGACTCTAACTCAGTTAAACAAGATACCAAAGCCAAGTCAAAGTTAATATTATTAGTTGACCCAATTTTATTCGTACATATACAAGAAGCTCAAAATGCAAAACAGGTATGGGACAATTTGGCAAAGGCATTTGAAGACAGTGGCTTAACTCGTAAAGTAGGCTTATTAAAAGAGCTCATTAATACCAATTTGGAAAACAGTTCATCCGTTGAAGACTATGTAAACAAAATAATGACAGCCGCGCACAAATTAAGGAATATAAAATTCAATGTGGATGATGAGTGGTTGGGCACACTAATGCTGGCAGGGTTGCCAGAGATGTACAAGCCCATGATCATGGGCTTAGAAAGTTCCGGTATGAAGATTAGTGCTGATTTAGTTAAAAATAAATTACTACAGGAAGTAAAGATATCAGATACTACCGCACTTTATACAAACACAAAAAATTATGAGTCAAAAAGTGATAAATTTAAAAATAATAAAGGCCCTAGGTGCTTTCATTGTAATAAGTATGGACATTTCAGTAGAAATTGTTGGCATAAAAATACAAGTACTAATAAAAAATCAGATAAAGAAACAGGGTATGTCGCAGCTTTTTCAGCATCCACAGCAAATTTCTGCAATTTTTGGTACATTGACTCATGAGGGCATCTATGCATATGACACAGCACCGGGATTGGCTCACTGATATCACACTTTCATCTATACCAAGCATAAGAATTGCTAACAACAGAGTATTAAAAGTTGAATGCTGCGGGAATGCAAGTATTAAGGTAAATGCAAAAGATGGCAGAATGGATTCAATACAGGTGAGGAATGTTTTATATGTACCAGACTTAAAAACAAATTTGTTATCAGTTAGCAAAATAATTAAAAGTGGATGCAAAATAACATTTAATGAAAATGGTTGTCAAATTTACAATCCGAGCAACAAGTTAGTTACAAGGGCAGACTTAATCAATGAGACATATCAATTAAATACTTATAGAAATCAAGAAATTCAAGTCATGATGGCTAAGACTGATGATATTTATTTATGGCACCAAAAGATGGGCCACTTAAATTTCACTAATCTTAATAAAATACCTAACTGTACAGAAGGGGTAAAGCTGTTACCAAGAAAAGAAAATTCCATTTGTGTAACATGTCTTGAAGGTAAGCAAACAAGAAAACCATTCCCCACTGAAGGCTTCCGTGCAACTAGTCTGCTAGAGCTCATCCACAGCGATGTGTGTGGACCGATGAAGCATACTTCTATAGGAGGGGCAAGGTATTTTGTAAACTTCATTGATGATTTTTCTCGACGAGTACATGTATATTTTATTAGAAATAAAAGTGAAGTATTTGAAAAATTTGTAGAATTTAAGAATAGAGTAGAAAATGAGCTAAGTACAAAAATTAAAATTCTTAGAAGCGATAATGGAACAGAATACAAAAATAATAATTTTGAGGCTTATTTGAAGAAACATGGAATACTGCACCAAACATCCAATCCATACACTCCTGAGCAGAATGGTCTTAGTGAGAGAATGAATAGAACTTTGATAGAACGTGCTAAATGTATGATGTTGAATGCTGAATTGCAGGTCACATTCTGGGCAGAAGCGGTTGCTACAGCTGCATACATTGTGAACCGATCTCCCACCTGCACCTTATCTGATGCAACGCCTTATGAAGTATGGACTGGAAAGAAGCCAAATATAAGTCATATGAGAATTTTTGGATGTCCCGCAATGGTGCTTATTCCTAAAGAAAACAGAACTAAACTTGATGTGAAGTCACGTAAGTTAATATTTGTTGGCTATAGTGATAGTACAAAAGGCTACAGATTCATAGATCCTAAAACAAAAAAAGGAGTCATAAGTAGAGATGTTGTGTTTCTAGAGGCTTCAATTAAAAGAAATAAAGTGAATGATGTACCTGAAAAAGAAAAGAAAATTAATAAAATTGACATAGATATTGAAGAAAATAAAAATGAAAATACCAAGGAAAGTCGTAATGAAGTAAAAGAAAAGGAAACTGTATACTTACCAGATGATGAACCTGAAAGATCTGTCGAAAGAAATATTCATAATGAAACTCATGACAGAAGAGAAACACAGGATGAATCTCAAAGTATTTATATTTCAGAAGACTCTGATGTTTCTGATCAATTTGAGGATGTTAATGATGAGACATACTTTCCTGATGAGACACTTGACTCTCTATTGGAATCAAACAGAACTTTGAGACCACTGCCTTGGAGAATGAGAAGTCACAATGATGATATTCAGCAAAGTCCCTCATCACTAATGTGTCTTAGTGTTGAATCAACTATGAATTTACTAAACAATGATCCACAAAGTCTTCAAGAAGCTCTAAACAGTAAAAAAGCTGATGAATGGAAGAAGGCTATGGATGAAGAATATCAGTCATTGATTAAAAATAATACATGGACACCAGTTAACTTACCAGAAGAAAAATCAGTGATTCCCTGCAGATGGGTTTATAAAACTAAGAGGGATGGCAATGGATCCGTTACCGGCTATAAAGCTAGACTAGTTATTAAAGGATATAAACAAGTCAAGGGCATTGATTACAATGAGGTATATGCTCCAGTGGTCCGTTATACATCCATAAGGTACCTCAAGGTCTTGCTGCTAAATATAGACTTAAAATACACCAAATGGACGCAGTGACAGCATTCTTACAAGGTGACATCAATGAAGAAATTTACATGTTCTTTCCACCTGGCTATGAAAAACAAAATAAAGTATGTAGACTAAACAAGTCAATATATGGACTTAAACAAGCCAGCAGACAATGGAACAATAAATTAAATACTACTTTATTAGAAATTGGAATGACTCGTTCACACATAGATCCGTGTGTGTACTACAGAATTTTAAATGAAAATGATATGCTTTTCATAACAGTATATGTAGATGATATACTTTATTTCTTTAATAATGAAGAAACCACACAATTGATAAAAGGGAAATTAAAACAAAAATTTTATATGAAGGACTTAGGAACAGCCAAACATTGCATTGGTTTTAGAATTTCACAAGATGAAAATGTAGATGAGATTTCTATTGATCAATCTATTTATATAGAAATGATACTTACACGATTTGGTATGAACAATTGTAAGCCAATGTGGACACCTGCTGATGCTAATGTCAAACTGAAGAAGGGTAAAAGTCAACAAGAAATTTTAAAGAATATTCCATACCAAGAAATTATTGGCTGCTTATTGTATTTATCACAGGGGACTCGACCAGACATTACTTATGTAGTAAATTCTCTGAGCAGGTACAATGGTCAACCTACTAATGAACATTGGGTGGCTTTGAAACGAGTTTTGAGGTACCTGAAAGCTACAATGCATATGAAACTGGTTTATAAAAGGAATGTTGATGAAAAAATTTCAGGCTATTGCGATTCAGACTGGGCAAATGATAATGAGGATAGAAGATCTTGCACAGGCTACATATTTTTATTCCAGGGTGCCGCAATAAGCTGGAATTCTAAGAAACAGCAGACCATAGCCCTTTCTACAAGTGAGGCTGAATATATGGCTCTAGCGTCGGCGATTCAAGAAGCTCTTTGGTTGAAACAGCTGGCAGACGAATTTCAACCCGAACTTAAAGGTATACCTATAACCCTTTACTGTGATAATCAGAGTGCGATTAGTCTTTCAGATAATGCTGTCTACCACGCACGCAGTAAGCATATAGACGTCCGTTATCACTTTGTACGAGAGAAAATTGCTGACAAACAAGTCATGGTTCAATATAGATGCACTAGAGACATGATTGCCGATATCTTGACAAAAGGACTCCATCGACCGAAGCATGAAAACTTCACTACATCAATGGGTTTAATTTTAAAGCGTCAGCGTCCAGGAGAGGATGTTGAAACTATGCACGCCTGCGCTAAATTTAATAGCAATGTGTCTAATGTGCACATGTCTGCTTTACATTATATATAGGCTCTCTCGTCCGTGTAATTGTGTACTGTCATTACGTTGTAAGATTAGTTTTAGTATATTAAATAGTTCTAACACTTTAAATTGCCTTTGCTCTCATTTCATCACCAACTTATAAATGATCTGCCCCTCAGACGATTTCAACTTATCGTAAAGTGGTTGTAAGTGTTCTCGTCTGGCTCTGACAACAGCCATCCGGTATGCGTCGCGATCTTTAGGAGATCTGGACACTTGCCACTTCTTAAAGAGGGCTTTTTTCGCCCTAGTCTCCCACTGGACTGAGTCGTTCCACCACCAAGTCTCCTTGTCACACTTGCGTCCGTCCTTAGACTCGCCAAGCACCTTCCTCGCCGACCCAAGGATAGCTGCCTGAATCCTGTCCCAGTAAGCTTGAACCGATTCGACCACCACCGACGCACGCTGATGGCTGAAGCGAACTCCTGGGACTTGACTTCATCAAGCTGCCACCACCTAATTCGGCATTGAAGGCGGTCGACACATTTGCCTTTGGGCTTCACGCAAAGGTCCATGACAAGAAGACGGTGTTGTGCAGTGAGACTCTCACCGGGTATGACCTTGCACTTGGCTACTTTGCTGGTGTGGTGTCTCCTAGTGAGTAGGAAATCGATTTGGGTAGCATTCCTCCCGCTCTTGTAGGTGATGAGATGTTCGGGTCTCTTTTTGAAATACGTGTTCACGATGGCAAGGTCGGCAGCCGCACACGCATTGAGGATGTCCTCCCCTTCCGCGTTGCGGATACCATACCCAAATCCACCGTGAACACGCTCAAATTCCCCACATTCATCACCCACATGACCGTGTATATCACCATCCAAAACGATCCCATGTGACAATGTAATCTCCGAGAAGATTCCAAAATGCTATCTTGTCGGCGTCGCTACAACCGGACTGTGGCGCGTAGGGCTTATCAAGTGGGTGACTACCCCACCGACAAGCACCATCACAACCATAAGCCGATCGCTACAGCGCTTCACCTCCAAAATGTCGTCTTGGTGCAGTTGGAGCTTCTCCGAGAGCACTATGGCGACCCCATTTTCCCTACCAGATGCACCTGTGTAGATCAGCTTATAGCTATTCCCAATGAACCGGGATCTGCTGGCCTTCCACTGAGTCTCCTGCAAGAATGCCACGGCCACTCTCCGCCTGGAGAGTAGGTACATAGGGCAACTCTCTCGCGCGTCCAGTCAGCGTGCCAATATTCCAAGTTGCGAAGCGGAGTTTCCTTTTGGGAAACCTTTCTAGGAACCGATCATATGCCTTTTCGATTTTTTCGTTATACCATATGCAGGTTCTTAAGTGCAGAAATACAGAAGGTATTTCTCGCACAGTTGGCGAAGTGCAAATATGGCATCCGTAGTCTCTCGCCCGGGCATGAAACCAAATAGGTTCTTCCAAATCTTCATGCTGTGCGAGATCAGCTTTATTCCTCTATAATTGTTGCAAACCTGTCCATCCCCTTTGTTCTTACGTTTAGTAAGAAGTTTGTATGAGTGTAGGTTTGTTACTCTTTCATGCAAAAACTACTGAATGGATTTTATTGAAACTTTACAATAATATAGCTTATACATCAGAGTAACACATCCTACTAATATTATAAACGCGAAATTTTGTAAGACTGCAGGTTTGTTATTCTTTCATGCATAAACTACTCAATGGATTTTAATGAAACTTCACAATAATATCTATACAAATAAATAAAATTGGAAGGTCTGTTTGTAATATTAAAATAACCGCTTTTTACTAAGTGCATTTGGATGTATACACGGTACATATACCAAAACAACATTTTTTATAATTTTTGTCTGTCTGTCTGTCTGTTTGTTCCGGCTAATCTCTGAAACGGCTGGACTGATTTTGACGGGACTTTCACTGGCAGATAGCTGATGTAATACGGAGTAGCTTAGGCTACTTTTGTTTCAGAAAACAAAAAATGGTTTTAGTTAAAAGTGATCAGTTTCAGATTTTTTTAATCCAATTTAAGTTGACCTCGGATTTATATCATCAATTATATAAACTAGGGTTTAGTTTATAAAATAGGCTGGACTATGCAGGTTCGAACGCAATTTGTATATTTCATTAATTTATATTTTAGGGTTTATAGGGTTTGTAATCCAAAATAAACCATAAGATATATCCAAAAAAATGCTGCCCAAAGTCACTACTCCACGCGGACGGAGTCGCGGGCACAGCTAGTCTTTCATATATTTCATATGGGTTATATACCTTGCATTAGTTTTTCAATCATTCTATAAAGATGTTTTTGACTACCAGACTTCCCAAAAACCTACACAGCTTGGCATGTTCCCTGGCCTTGAACACAGCAACAGCTATTTTTGTTCTCTTCTTGCGTTCCAAATATTCTTCCTTTTTCTATCTATTTTTCTCTCTCATTCTTTGTTATTTATTTTATTATGGTAGGAAAGGTTATTTATTAATCTATATCTATACTACTATTATAAAGAGGAAAGATTTGATTGTTTGTTTGTTTGTTTGCTTTGAATAGGCTCCGAAACTACTGACCCGATTTAAAAAATTCTTTCATTGTTGGGAAGCTACACTATTCCCGGGTGACATAGGCTATATTATATTTTCAAAAAAATTAGGGATCCTTACTAAAACTCCAATAATGTAACCCAAAGTGTAAAAAAATTACCTAAAATATTATTTAAATCGCGTGCGTTGCGAAAACTATTGATGATAGAATAAAATAATGTACTACAACTTTGCAGAACACATCATTATTTACAAAAAGTGTCGCGACAGCATATGTCTAACTATTATAGTTATGCCACAATAAGCGTTCTTTTATTTTAAAAATTTAATTGAAATGCCGCCCCTAGAAAAGGCTATTTATTTGGATCTTGGTATTAATCCTTATCAAAATAAATTACTTCATATTCAAAACTGTTTCAATACCTTAACATAACTTTTTGAATTATTCAATTCGGATATTCCATTCGAAAGATATCACGAGTTTAAAAATGTAAGTATTAGAAAAATGTTGCGTGGTAGCCGTTCACCCTGTTCGGCTAGCTAGGCAGCACCTTATGCAATGTAGGCGTACGTCACTGGGGTTTTTACAAAAATTAGAATACTTATTAAAAAATAACGAAAAATAAATAAAAAGTAATAACAAAAAAAAATCATTAAAATAAAAGCTCATAGAAATAATAATATTCAAACTTTCTTTATAATTTTATTTTTTTAGTAACCTGACGCAAATAGAAGGGTTTGCCCTCAGGGGCGCTCCTCTGTCCGAGGAGTGCACGGGTGTGCGTACCCGAGGTGCCCGAGCATCCGTCGCTTCACTCTCCTCTCCGTTCGAGGCGACAGAGTCCTACCTTTCTTTCCGTCTACCGCTTACATCCTTTCCAACTTAGCTCTCTGTTCGTGGCGTGGTCCTCGGTGGGATGGTTGCGAATGCTGATTGGGGTCCCGGATTCTACCCTGGAACCTAATTTGTTAGTCGAAACCATGCCTATTTCGACTGCGTCTGCACAGAGAGTGTTCTCGGGGCGGGAATTGCATCCTCGCTGTCGGTTGGTCTTGCTGGGCCGGCTACGACGTCAGGCGACTCTGCTTTTTCTGGAATGTCGTCTGGTAATCGTACCCACGCCTGACTAGCACGTGACGGGGATGCGAGTCCCGTCCGGAATTGGCCGCGGACCTGTCGCTCCCGGCCCTGGTTCTGTCCATGGTCGGGGGCGATCCTAGATGGACGGCCGTCGCCTCCTTTTGCGAGGCAGTAGTATCTGCAAGGGAGGCGGCGGAACGGGAGCGGGAGTCCGCCACCGCACTCCCCTCCCGCCAACGTAGGCTGCGTCGTCGGCGCCGGAGGGCGGGCAACGATCTCCGGGCGCCGTAGAAAGTGGCCGCGGGCGGCCCCTCGGGGGAGGATCCGCCGCCCGCACTATTGCCGCGAAGGAGAAGGCCGCGTGCTGTTCCGCAGCCCCCCTCAACTCCTAGATTTGTTACAAGAGAGCGCCGGGGGGACGAAACCCTGACCCCCTGGCGCCAGCACTTTAGAAGGGGCCCACTTTAAGACAAAGCGTGGGCCGGCGCCGGCCCGGGCCACGAGATCGGCAGGCCATATATCCGTGGGTCCGGGCGTAGGCGATAGGAGAACAGCGGGGTTTTTTAGTGGGTAGTCGGATGGTCGAACATCTTTTCCGGAGTCCCTTATATCCCTCGGTCCCCCCGGGCCGGGGGAACCCGTCAAGAGAGGTTTTTCCCCGAGACCGAAAAAAATAGAGGGGCTTAATTTTTAATTTTTTGTTAAATACCCGTGCGAAGCTGGGACGTGCTGCTAGTTTATTAATAAAACCAAAAATAATTAAAAAATAACTAAAGTTTACTAATTCCGAATTTTTCCAAAAACTGTTTCATAATTATATTAATATGTTCCCTAATGTAGATTCTTTATAAAGAAAAAAACTGTATTTCATTGTAATAAAGTCGCAATTCGAATAGATCTAGCGCTGTGGGTTAGAGTGAGAAAGGATGAGCCTGCCTACCGCTACCGTAAGAGTGAGAGAAAGGGAAGATAGACAGACTGGCGCCGTAACGCGTTACGTAACGAAGCGGTTTACCCTCCCATAAGAAGTTATCACTTCAAAATTGTAGGAGTATCGCCTTCGCTGGTAGGGCCACGATATGCTGCAACCGGTTACTTATGTGGGGAACAATTGTATGGCCATGCTGCTTCCGCCGGGCCCCCACAGGACGGGTAGACCCAAAAAGTGCTGGCTTGACGTCATAAAAGATGGTATGCGTTTCAATGGACTCAGTACCAAGGATACCGAGGACCATGCGAAGTGTAGAAGAATAAGTCGGAAAGAAAACTACGGGCACTGTAGCTGAGGTTTGAGTTGCAACCGGGATTTACCGCTGAGATGATGGTTAGATCTCTTCCAGAAATAATTTATTACATTGATTTACAATCATAAATTTTGAATTTAAAAAAAACATGCGGGGCAGTCTCGGGACTGCCGATAGAAGTGAAAACTAAATAACTTGTGAATAGTATCGTAGAGCTATTAGATTATTATTTTCGGTTTATAAAAATTGTTTAGGATCAAACATTAAAGTTTAAATTGGTCATTAACACTTCTTTACAAACCAAAAATCGTTCACCCAAAAAGTGCTCAACGCGCGTAAAGAAGTTTTCACTTCAAAAACTCAACTGTATTTCATTGTAATAAAGTCGCAATTCGAATAGATATTTATAAGTAATGCAATGCAATCATTTAAAAGTTACATTATAAAATAAACCTTATGACATTATTAATAAGGTTGGTATTACTCGAGCAAAACTCCGTCTTACGAATCTTAAGAATTTTCGATTAGGTCACGTGACCTGACGCGAGTTTAAAATTTTTTACCCATCACAAAAAGCCAACGCCACTAAAGAAGTTTTCACTTCAAAAATGGTAGCCAATGTTTTAGAGTAACTCAATGTTTCGTGGGAATACTATATTTTTTACACAACGCCACGGTAGAACATTTCAATAAAAATCAAATGTATTATATTAATTTGCTTTATTATAACTTCAAAACAATCGCACTTTTCATGAGATTTCTTTCATTATTACTGTTAAGAATTTTATTATATAACTGGATAAAAAAAAATGGATAAAAAAATTTCGAAATAAATGATTATATTATATTATTATTAATTTTCGAGATCAATCCGTCTTCTTACTGTATTGCCTTAATTGGGAGTTTACTATGGAGCTTTCTTCATGGAATTCGTAAAATTTCTGAAAACAATTTAAATAAATTTAATTTCCTGCTTCAAATTTTGAAATTATTCAACATGAGCAACTGCGCAAAGCCCGTCCGGGCGCCTCAGGGGAGGTTCCCTCACTCGCACCTACGACAGTACGTTAGGTGAAGGGCACGCGTTCTGTTCTCGTGGAGGGAATCCTTATTGGATAAATCCTGTATTGACAGGAGAGCTCCAGGGAGTCGAGATCCTTACCCGGCGCACGGCTTGGACGAGGCCCGCTCTGAAAAGAGCCGACGCTGGTCTGTTCCACGTGATCGTAGGCCAGTTGTCCGTCGGCCCACGCACGTGCCGATGGGGTTTGTGGGTAGTCAGTCTGAAGGAACCCACATACACCCCTACTCACTGTCGGGAACTATGTAGGATAGCGCGAATAATATTCGAATCTAATCGAATAGTGACATCCTATTCAAAATTCGAGTCGAATTTCGATTGATCGAAGGTGTCTCGAATAATCGAGAAAATATGAATGTTCACACGCTCCTCAACAACACAAAGTACTATGAATAAACAGAAAGGTTAGCGTGCGTATGCGATTATATAGATGGTTTGGTATTTCGACAGAGAATTACAATGCTTGATCATAACTTGAGCTTAATGTTGGGGTCGGCATACAACCTACCTTAATAACTCACAGGTCCAGGGAACTTTGCGGTGTTGAGCGTTGGTGTAATTTTGAAGCATAATGGCAGTGGCTTTTACTACGTCTGCACCAGTGATCACTTCGCGCAGATGCATACGCGCATGCGCCTGTGTCAGTCGCGTCACTGCAGTAAGAAGAGGACATAGAAATAAAAAGACAATTTCATAAAACAACGATCCTACGTTTCTTATAGCAAAATTATTAGCATTATAATAGGTCTTTACCTATGAAATTGCCGTTCTGCAGTACTGGCCATTTCAAATCAAAATAATTTTTGTTTGGCTAAGAATTCTAATTTCAAATTAATTTTATTTTAACATTACATTTTCATCGCATTTCAATCTTTTTCGTCATCATGGATACGTTAAAAATTCGAGTAATTATGGAATATGAATACCGTCGTGGCAGAAACGCGGCACAAGCGGCACGCAACATCAACGACGTTTACGGAGCTAACACTACAAACCAACGCACCACCTGTTATTGGTTTGCTCGCTTCCGTTCTGGGAATTACGACCTGAAAAATGAACCTCGCAGTCGTCCGAAGACTTTGGTCGACAGTGACGATTTAAAGGCGATTGTGGAAGCTGATGATACACAATCTACGGCTGAATTAGCAGCAGCTTTCGACGTTAGCGTCAAAACAATATTGGTCCATTTGCGTCAAATTGGCAAGGTATAAAAGCTTGACAAATGGGTGCCCCACGAACTCAATGATCGCCAGCGCGAAGTACGACTGCTCAACAGACACACAAATGAAGGAATTTTGAACCGCATTGTTACCTGTGATGAAAAATGGGTTCTGTTTGATAACCGCAAGCGCTCAGCAAGTTGGCTGGATCCTGGTTCAGCACCTAAACAATGTCCTAAACTAAAACTTACCCCTAGACAATTGAGCGTCACTGTTTGGTGGTCTAGCGCCGGTGTGTTTCATCACTGCTTCTTACCAAACGAGGTGAGCATTACTGCAGATGTGTACTGTGAAGAACTGAACACAATGATGGAGAAGCTGGCACTTCTCCAACCAGCATTGGTCAATCGCTCGTCTCCGCTGCTCCTGCACGACAACGCGCGACCTCATACTGCACAGCAGACGGTCTCCAAGTTGCAAGAACTGGGGTTGGACGTTCTCCGTCATCCGCCCTACTCACCAGACCTTGCGCCTACAGACCACTACTTTTTCCAGAATTTGGATAACTTCTTGGCGGGAAAAAAATTCAGTACCCGAGAGGCAGTACAAAATGCCTTTTTGTTTCATCTTGACTATGCCCTTCATGGATCTCTTTTATGATGCAGTTTCGTAAGGTATTCGGGACTACAATTCGATAACCCCAGATTATACACCCCTGGTTTATATGTAAATTGTCCCTTTTGTTATAATATTGTTTTTCAATATTATTGTACTCATAATTAGTTGGCCACCCAAACATAATAAATCCGTAGATCTTGTTTAGTGTCGAATCCTTTCCCGTTTCAGTTTTAATTTCATTATAGCTGATTGGAAAGTTTTCTTGCGCGTAATGCAGATAACTACCTTCTTCGTCTTCACTTCTTAATTGCTTTTTTGACAATTCTAGAGGCGTTCTGGAGACGTGAAAGCGTATCAGCAAAATAATTTTGTGTTGATCTTACAAACTGGATGGAAAAATCATATGCAGCCAACTTAACGGCATAACGTTGGAGTCTACTTGCAGCTGTTACTGGTAACCCTTTATTTTTACTAAAAATGTAACTCAAAGGGCGGTGGTCGCTCCGTAGTACAAAATGTCTCCCGTAAAGATATTGATGGTGCTTGGTGACCCCGAATACGATGGCGAGCGCCTCTTTGTCTATCTGGGAGTAGTTAGCCTCCGCGCTGTTGAGTGTGCGCGACGCGCAGTTGACGGGCCGCTCCGCGCCGTCCGTGTGCCGTTGCGTGAGCACCGCGCCGAGCCCGTATGCGCTACTGTCCACTGACAAAATCAGCTCCAAGCTGGGATCGTAATGCGCGAGCACAGGGGAACTGCTTAATACATTTTTTATTTTATTAAAAGCCGTATTACAATCAACTGTCCAACTCCATTTAACATTTTTTTAATAAATCATACATTGGTTTCAATATAGCACTCATATTCACACAAAATTTTGAATAAAAGTTCACTAATCCTATAAAACTTTTTAGTTGAGTAACATTAGTAAGTGGAGGCGCTGCTACAATGGCTTCAATTTTTTTTTTGAATCAGTGTACAGCCCATACTTATTAATTTTATATCCTAAACAGGTAACACTATCCTTGAAAAACTGACATTTACTAAAGTTTATCCTCAATCCGTTCTCTTTAAGCCTTTGTAGCACCGCCTTTAAATTTGCTAAGTGAGTGGGTTTGTCTTTTCCTGTCACGCAAATATCATCAGTGAAAACCGCTGTCGAAGCCAAGCCATTTAGCGTTTCTTCCATAATTTTTTGAAAATTTTCGGGTATGCATTTAATACCGAATGGAACGCGCTTATAAACAAATGTACCCGTGAGTGGTAATGGCTGTCATCGCCTGCGAGTCTTCGTGTAAAAGACATTGTTGAAACGCATTAGATAAATCTAATTTTGTGTATTGCTCACCCCTCCCAAAATCGCAAATAGGTCTTCGATACGCGGCAGCGGGTAATGATAGTCTTTTAACAGAGGATTGATTGTGACTTTGTAATCGCCGCATAATCTGATATTACCATTTGTTTTAATTACTGGGACAATAGGCGTACCATAATCTGATCTTTCGACTTTGTATATGACGTCATCCCGCTGCAGCCGCTCGAGTTCCCTTTCAACTGGTTGCCGAAGCGCTAATGGTATTGGTCGTGCTTTTATAAACCTAGGTAACTCATCTTTAAGGTATAATTTAAACTTTAACTTAAGTGTACCTAAACCTTCTGCAAATACCTCAGGAAATTCCTTTCGCAAGGAAGTCGCCATCGAGTCTACTTCGGTTATATTGTAGCATTCCCCTATATCCAGTTTTAAATGTTTAATCCACGATCGGCCCATCAGTGGCGGCCCTCCGTTTTCAATGATAAATAAATTTAATTTTGATTGCTTTTCACCATAACTAACATTGACCACAATAAAACCAAGAGTCTCGATGACTTCCCCGGTATATGACTTCAGATTTATTTGCTTTTGTTCTATAGGAATATTCGGGAAATATCTATAATAATATTCTTTGGAAATAACAGATAACTTACTTCCCGTATCAATCTCAAATTTACATAGAATGTTCTCAACTTTTATTTTAACGTAATATGGACCATCGCCGTTATTACTAACTACTAAATTATAAAAATTACAACCTTCATCCTCCGAGTCCGATCCGTTCAGAAAAAACGCCGCCTCCAGTGCCTGAGACAGCTCCACGGCACGCTTGTAGTCCACATTCTTTTCCGCAAAGATCCTCGATCTCATGTCTTCATTGTGCAAACCAGATACATATTGGTCGCGTAAGTTCTCCTCCAACTTATCCCCAAAATTACAACTTTTTGCCAGATGTTTAAAAATTGTAGGTAGTCGCGAACACTTTCACCTTGACGCTGCCTGAATATGTGCCGTTCAGAAATTTCTGATTTTTCTGGTTCCAAGTGATCTTTCACCAGTTTAACTAGTTCGGTAAATGTTTTTGATTCCGGGGTACTTGGCGAGCACAAGTCACACATTAACTCATAGCATTCCGCGCCTACTACCGTTACTAACGTAGTAACTTGAAGCGAATCACTAATGCTATTTAATGCTATAAACTGTTTCACTCTTCGAACATACGCGTCCCAATTGCTACTTTCAAAATTGTATGGTTCTATGTGTCCGATCGGCATTGTAATAATGTTATTTTTACAAATGCACGCGCGATAAATAACAGCTCGTCGCCAGTGTTAGGTAGGTGCGTAGCAATAAGACAGCGGTTGAATGCAAACTGGTTTATTATTTGTCTACCCGCCGGGACGCGATATATGCTCAATGTATATAGATACATAACAAATGTTGCGTATAAAAGTTGTTCCTCAAAAAACGATCTACAAATTTGGTCGGATATTATTTTTTCGTAAAATGATAAAAAAAAGTTATATCGAAAAATATAATTTTTTTTCTCGAATTTCTGAACATTTTGGCTTATAATTTTTTTATTTATAGTTCTACGACAAAAATTTACTGGACCAAAGGTGTAGAGAATTTAATTTACAACAAAAAATGTCAACAAATTTCTTTTATCAGATAAATAGTTTAAGAGATATATCGTAAAAACCATTTCAACCCCTATTTTCAAGATGGCGACCGTGGAACAAGGGTGGCGATCCCACAAACTTGGTTTTAGCTTTACACTGACCCCACCCCCCTACACATCAAAAAAATAAAATTGCGTCCTGTAAAAAACGCAAGGTTAGGCCTAAAAAATGTAACATTTCAATGGACTATTATAGAATTTTTAGGAGGGCAAAATGACGTGACCTGGCAAATACTCTCATTAATAGAGTTTTCTCGCTTACCCAGTTCTCACTTACTCAGGTTTCACTTTAAATCTTAGAAATAAAGGAAGTATATTACATTCCGTTTGAAGAGAAATAATTGGAGATGTCTTCATGGCTCCAATAATAAGTCTCAAGTTATTATTCTGTAACACTTCAAGTTTTCGACATTGCTTTTTGCTTGACCCAAAATAATAAATAAATAACACATAAATGCATATTCAAAATGGCTACGAACAAGATATTTATATAACATTAGTAATATTTTTGGATCTGCGCCCCAGTATGTCCTAGCTATAGCTTTTAAAATATTAAAAGCTTTGGATGCCTTACAAACAATGAAATCCACATAGCTTGTCCATTAAAGATTTTTAGAAAAAGTAACACCAAGAAATTTAACATTATTAGCTATCGGTAAGAAAACCTTGTTTTAATAGAGTTTTACATTAAAAGGTCTAAATTTATTAAATAATACAAACTTGCTCTTGTTTGTGCTTATGTCAAGGTTTAGATAAGAAAAATTTGAATTAAGGTTCTTCAAACAATTATATTAAGGATTATTATACGGATAAGAGTCTCCACAAGCAATTTTACATTTGTTTCTGATATATAAATAACTAAATCATCGCATATTGTAAATTGAGTTATGCTTGTGGCGCCTCACTCGCCACCTGATTTCTTACACTGCTAAAATCGAATAATTGTATACTTTCATATATATTCTTCTTTCTAGTTATATGTATACTTTTTAGATATTTTCGAACAGTTATCAGATGTCAATACAAAAAATGTAAGAATATTATTAGAGAGTCTGTCACAAAATTATTTTATAATTATAATTAGATAATTTTGTAATATTTAATAAAGTATCACACAATAACATGATACACACCACCATTAAAAATAGTGAGCCAGTGGATATACGTGTTTGATTAAATGTCTCGCTTAGAGAATCTACCCCATAGGAGGTCCGGTTAATCCTCCAAAAGCTTATAAATATACAAAATAAAAATCAAAGGCCTAAGGATACCACCTTGACAGACACCCTTGTGAGAATATCTTGGCCCGATCAAGTTACCACATGTGGGGAGGCTGCTTAGAGACCAAATGTGCCATCAGGCTCGTGTGGACCAACGATATGGTGGGGCTGAAGGACCGTAAATTATGCGGGGGGGGGGGGTGGCGGACCCGTAAAAGAAATGGTGCGGCTTAGGCCTCGAAAGGAGTAGCCGCGGTGCGGGAAACAAAGGTAGTGCGGGTTCGATTATTATACGTAGAAAGGAAAGGAGACGGCAATACCCAGCAAGTCAGAAAGAGCGGCGACTCACCTGAGGTTCTCCGATCTGCTACTCTTCACAGCTGATTCTGCGG
This sequence comes from Malacosoma neustria, assembly GCA_963693495.1. Lineage (NCBI taxonomy): Eukaryota > Metazoa > Arthropoda > Insecta > Lepidoptera > Lasiocampidae > Malacosoma > Malacosoma neustria. The sequence goes on from OY856371.1 coordinate 9,709,213, forward strand.
TTTATAGTCCAAGACTTATAGTCAGTGGTTCACTGATATACAAACACAATAACACATAACACACATATAAAAACTGGTGCGGGTTTAATTAAGACTCAACGGTACGTGTAGTTGGCGCGGGCGCTCGCCAAGCAGAGAGAGGGTGGCGCGGCGGTGGTCAAGTAGTTTTTATCGAAAGCCACCGTCAGGTGCCGCAGCATCTTAACTAACTTGCGGGTAGGCAGGGAAAAAAGGATAGGATGAGGTGCTTATCCAACATGAATTTATTTTAACAAAGATTTCTCTATGATCTATTAAAAACCCAACTAATAAATTTTTCATGTATACCAATAGACCCCAACTCAGATGCAAGAATGTGATGATTAACATTATTGAAAGCGCCCACAATGTCAAAAAGATACCTATTAAAACTTCTTTATTTTTAATGGAATTGTAAATATCTAGATAAAGATGTGTAATACTTTCCCTAGCTTATTGACCTCTTCTAAAACCTAGCTGCTTTAAAGGCAGTAAATGATTACTTTCAATGTAAAATTCAAGACGTGACTTCAACATTTGTTCAAAGATCTTACCCATACATGATGTTAGTGTGATAGGTCTATGAGTCTGGAAGTTGAGGGTCTTTTTCTGGTTTCAAAACAGGAACAATAATATCAACTTTCCAATCATCGGGAGACTAAGACAATAATATCAACTTTCCAATCGTCTGGAGACTACATAAGAGACTTATCCCATAATAAATTAAAAATATATAAAACAACATTCCTGTAACATATCTTCAGCTTTTTCAATACTTTGTAAGAAAGGCCATCTAAACCACTGATAGTCTCTTTCCTCGAGTCATATGCAGCATTAAATTCATTAACTGAAAAGGGCTTAGTGAGAAAATCTATGTCTGCGACATAGAATGAAGAGGTTTTTAAAGGAAGTTCAACTAACTGTATCTGCTGTATATTTGTTTAGGATTTCATAAGCCCACTTAAGATCAGTATGTTTGGTATTCACATGAGGAATGTAGTTGTAGCCACCGTATAATATTGATAAGGAATACAGCTCGACGTCTCAGCCAGGAATGACGGGAGAACCCGGGACCCGGAGCAACACTGCCAGATGTTTTTGGTAAGTGATCGTACGCTGATAAAAATCGTATTTCATAGGGGAAGTGAATAAAAAAATCGTAAATATATTTAGATCAGAAAGTTTATTAATAAAACTACATCTAACACAAATTTTTACTGTTCATCAAATTGAGCAATTGATCAATTGAGTGGGTTAGAGTGAGAAAGGAGGAGCCTGCCTACCGCTGCCGTATGCGCGAGGGAAAGGGAATCCAGACAGACTGGCCCCGTAACGCGTTACGTAACGAAGCGGTTTACCCTCCCATAAGACGTTATCACTTCAAAATTGTAGGAGTATCGCCTTCGCTGGTATGGCCACGATATGCTGCAACCGGTTACTGATGTGGGGAACAATTGTATGGCCATGCTGCTTCCGCCGGGCCCCCACAGGACGGGTAGACCCAAAAAGTGCTGGCTTGACGTCATAAAAGATGGTATGCGTTTCAATGGACTTAGTACCAAGGATACCGAGGACCATGCGAAGTGTAAAAGAATAAGTCGGAAAGAAAACTACGGGCACTGTAGCTGAGGTTTGAGTTGCAACCGGGATTTACCGCTGAGATGATGGTTAGATCTCTTCCAGAAATAATTTATTACATTGATTTACAATCATAAATTTTGAATTTAAAAAAAACAAGAGGGGCAGTCTGGGGACTGCCGATAGAAGTGAAAACTAAATAACTTGTGAATAGTATCGTAGAGCTATTAGATTATTATTTTCGGTTTATAAAAATTGTTTAGGATCAAACATTAAAGTTTAAATTGGTCATTAACACTTCTTTACAAACCAAAAATTGTTCACCCAAAAAGTGCTCAACGTGCGTAAAGAAGTTTTCACTTCAAAAACTCAACTGTATTTCATTGTAATAAAGTCGCAATTCGAATAGATATTTATAAGTAATGCAATGCAATCATTTAAAAGTTACATTATAAAATAAACCTTATGACATTATTAATAAGGTTGGTATTACTGGAGCAAAACTCCGTCTTACGAATCTTAAGAATTTTCGATTAGGACACGTGACCTGACGCGAGTTTAAAATTTTTTACCCATCACAAAAAGCCAACGCCACTAAAGAAGTTTTCACTTCAAAAATGGTAACCAATGTTTTAGAGTAACTCAATGTTTCGTGGGAATACTATATTTTTTACACAACGCCACGGTAGAACATTTCAATAAAAATCAAAATGTATTATATTAATTTGCTTTATTATAATTTCAAAACAATCGCACTTTATGAGATTTTATTCATTATTACTGTTAAGAATTTTATTATATAACTGGATAAAAAAAATGGATAAAAAAATTTCGAAATAAATGATTATATTATATTATTATTAATTTTCGAGATCAATCCGTCTTCTTACTGTATCGCCTTAATTGGGAGTTTATTAAGGAGCTTTCTTCATGGAATTCGTAAAATTTCTGAAAACAATTTAAATAAATTTAATTTCCTGCTTCAAATTTTGAAATTATTCAACATGAGCAACTGCGCAAAGCACGTCCGGGCCCCTCAGGGGAGGTTCCCTCACTCGCACCTACGACAGTACGTTAGGTGAAGGGCACGCGTTCTGTTCTCGTGGAGGGAATCCTTATTGGATAAATCCTGTATTGACAGGAGAGCTCCAGGGAATCGAGATCCTTACCCGGCGCACGGCTTGGACGAGGCCCGCTCTGAAAAGAGCCGACGCTGGTCTGTTCCACGTGATCGTAGGCCAGTTGTCCGTCGGCCCACGCACGTGCCGATGGGGTTTGTGGGTAGTCAGTCTGAAGGAACCCACATACACCCCTACTCACTGTCGGGAACTATGTAGGATAGCGCGAATAATATTCGAATCTAATCGAATAGTGACATCCTATTCAAAATTCGAGTCGAATTTCGATTGATCGAAGGTGTCTCGAATAATCGAGAAAATATGAATGTTCACACGCTCCTCAACAACACAAAGTACTATGAATAAACAGAAAGGTTAGCGTGCGTATGCGATTATATAGATGGTTTGGTATTTCGACAGAGAATTACAATGCTTGATCATAACTTGAGCTTAATGTTGGGGTCGGCATACAACCTACCTTAATAACTCACAGGTCCAGGGAACTTTGCAGTGTTGAGCGTTGGTGTAATTTTGAAGCATAATGGCAGTGGCTTTTACTACGTCTGAACTAGTGATCACTTCGCGCAGATGCATACGCGCATGCGCCTGTATCAGTCGCGTCACTGCAGTAAAAAGAGGACATAGAAATAAAAAGACAATTTCATAAAACAACGATCCTACGTTTCTTATAGCAAAATTATTAGCATTATAATAGGTCTTTACCTATGAAATTGCCGTTCTGCAGTACTGGCCATTTCAAATCAAAATAATTTTTGTTTGGCTAAGAATTCTAATTTCAAATTAATTTTATTTTAATACTACATTTTCATCGCATTTCAATCTTTTTCGTCATCATGGATACGTTAAAAATTCGAGTAATAATTATGGAATATGAATACCGTCGTGGCAGAAACGCGGCACAAGCGGCACGCAACATCAACGACGTTTACGGAGCTAACACTACAAACCAACGCACCACCTGTTATTGGTTTGCTCGCTTCCGTTCTGGGAATTACGACCTGAAAAATGAACCTCGCGGTCGTCCGAAGACTTTGGTCGACAATGACGATTTAAAGGCGATTGTGGAAGCTGATGATACACAATCTACGGCTGAATTAGCAGCAGCTTTCGACGTTAGCGTTAAAACAATATTGGTCCATTTGCGTCAAATTGGCAAGGTATAAAAGCTTGACAAATGGGTGCCCCACGAACTCAATGATCGCCAGCGCGAAGTACGCGTCGAGACGTGACTTGCACTGCTCAACAGACACACAAATGAAGGAACTTTGAACCGCATTGTTACCTGCGATGAAAAATGGATTCTGTTAGATAACCGCAAGCGCTCAGCAAGTTGGTTGGATCCTGGTTCAGCACCTAAACAATGTCCTAAACTAAAACTTACCCCTAGACAATTGAGCGTCACTGTTTGGTGGTCTAGCGCCGGTGTGTTTCATCACTGCTTCTTACCAAACGAGGTGAGCATTACTGCAGATGTGTACTGTGAAGAACTGAACACAATGATGGAGAAGCTGGCACTTCTCCAACCAGCATTGGTCAATCGCTCGTCTCCGCTGCTCCTGCACGACAACGCGCGACCTCATACTGCACAGCAGACGGTCTCCAAGTTGCAAGAACTGGGGTTGGACGTTCTCCGTCATCCGCCCTACTCACCAGACCTTGCGCCTACAGACCACTACTTTTTCCAGAATTTGGATAACTTCTTGGCGGGAAAAAAATTCAGTACCCGAGAGGCAGTACAAAATGCCTTTGAAGAATTTGCTGCTTCCCGTCCAGCCGATTTCTTTAAGAAGGGCATCAATAAACTGCCACTGCGTAGGCAAATATGCACTGATTGCATGGGTGATTACTTCGATTAATACAAATAAAAAATACATGAAAAAAATTCGTTTAAATTTTTTCATACAAAACGGCAATTTCATAGGTAAAGACCTAATACTTAATTCTAGACATTCGTGGATATAAATATCAAACCGGGTAAATAAATCACGGTTTTTATTTTTCTAATATAGTTCTCTATAAAAATATAGTTTTGAAAACAAAACTGGCGTTATATCTCATGGAGTTGAACCTGAATTTGGGTTTTGAGCTGATAGCAATACTCACAAGAATCGAGGTGTCTCGCTATGATAGGCATGGTGCCTGTTTTCGCCGCCGCGTCCTTCATGTCTTGAATAATATGGCTTAGGACCACTTTCAGTGATCTCTACAATAGAAAAATTAATTATTTCTATGTGCTCTAATAGAGGTGTTCTTACAACTAATAATAAATCAACCTAAAAATGTATGGCCTTAGACACCCTTCTGAACCTCGGGGTCGAGGGGCTCGGAGTAGGCACTGGCCATTCGAGGGCTTCAAACAAACCGTAAAATATTAAACTGCGAAGTGATTATAGAACCCTACCTCCACTTTGGGCTGCACCTTTGTTCGGGCATACAAAATATATTTCTTGAGCATCTCTTGAGGCAAGATGAACCCAGCGTTCGAATCACTCCGTAATACTGAGCAAGGTTCATGCGGAAGATTGTACGCCCTCTCTGACGATCTGATTGAAACAAAAAGTTTAATAGGAGTAGTAAAAAGAAATTAATTTTTGCATGAAATTAAAAGATTTATTTAGCATTACTATTATTATAATCCGATATGGGTCCAATATGCGCCGTTTTGTTCAATAGCTTGTTGCCATTTTGGCGGTGATTCTATATTATTTCTCTATCATAAAAGCCCTCGACCCTATTGGCTGTTTATTAATCTATTGGTTAAAAAACTGAGGCAGTCGATTTTCACAATTCTCTCTTGAGGTGATTTTTTCACCAGAAAAATTGTTCGCACTGGACAAGACAAGACGCCAAGGTCTTCACGTGGAGTCAGATCCGGACTTTAAGGTGGATCCCTAGAAACCTCCCAACCAAGCTCCCAGAGCTTCTGGTGAGTCACTATCGATGTATGTATTTTGCATGTATTGTTATGATGGAACACAAATTCTCTCTTATTGCCCAAGGCTGGCCGCTTTCTCGTCACAGGTCTCCATCCGTTTCAAAAATGGGTCGATTTTGTGGCGACTCGGTAACGAATGCTAATGCAAATTCAGTCCATGAGATTTTTGCGTTCACTCGTGTGGCAACCACACGTCGAGCTTATTCAAATGGTTCCAAGCGGTTTCATAATGTAATCTTTAGCTCATCGGCCATCGAAGCAGAGCGTGCGTGACGCTTGGACTCGATGGTTTATAACTAGCGATGACGACGCGACCCGCGCTAGTAATAAACCGGATTGCAACGTAAACGGTTATTACAGTTAATTATAACCGATGCCATATTTTCATCAACTTGGCTGCTGAAAATGTGGCATCTTCGCCTTTATCTCAGAAAAACTGTAAAATATAGCGTATTTACTCTTTGCTGGTGTCCATCTTAGTCGCGCGCTCAAACAAAATTGAACTAACTAATGTGTAGTCACAAATTGGTCAGTGAAGCTATTTTTAGTACAAAATCTCATCTATCATCGACGCCAAACGACGTGACCCGATCGGACTACTAAAACACAAGATACGGATAACTAAAGCCATCTATTGGAAAAATAATGAGTTTCTTTTTACTTTACCTAATATTTAGGTACGAATCATTCGTTTTGGAAATGCTCGACTTTTATAGAACGATGTACAATTAAAGTTGGTTAGTAGCCTACTTAAAAGACCCCCAACTATGTTAAAGTTCACTACGGAAGCTCTTCAGCTACGAACTGTCTATTGCTAAATAGGAACAAGTTGCGCACCTTACAGAGGGCGCTACTTGGCATAGCTGCCCAAACAGTAGAGGTCGGGAGTAGCTAAGTGTGCAGCTTATCGTTGGCCTCTCGTGTATAAGGGCGCCTTCAAATTAGCCGCAAAGTGTCGCGCTGCAGCAGCGCGGCTGCAGCGCTGCGGCCGCGCGGCTGTCGCTTGGTTCGAGTATCATAGTGTTGTATACACGATGGACTCAGACGAAGAAACACTGCTCCTAGTGTTATGATTTGTCTCGTCATATTTTTTGCGAAAAATGCCTAAAGTGAAATCTAAATCAATTATAAATTTTGTAAATCAGAATTATGATTTATTAGCAACAGATGCAAAATAAAAATATAATTTTTTTTTTGGTAACATATTCTGTCTGTTTGATGATTATTTTAATGTACAATTAATGCGATTATTTAAAAAAAATAAACAACATTCTTGTGATTATATTATAGTAGTGTATTTTGGTTTTAAAAAAGCCTAAGGAAAACCGGTTTATTTTCAAAGTAATTAGTACATACCGGTGTTGAAAATCGTAATCGATTCACATCACTAGAACTGAAGCGTGGCCGCAGCGCGGCTGCAGCGCGAGGAACACTGCAGTCGCGCGTTTTTGATTTATATGGATTTAGAAAACAGCGCGGTGGCAGCGCTGCAGCCGCGCTGCTGCAGCGCGACACTTTGTGGCTGATTTGAAGGCGCCCTAAGTGCACTCATTCTGGGCCGGCAGACTAGTATTTGGCGTGATTGTTAAATTTTTCGATGCGGAGTTAAAAGATACAGTGTTGTACTCACAGCTCCTCATAAGGGTCCGACGTTTGCCCTTCGTCGTATACGTAGCACAGGATGTCATAACGCGCCAAAATGTTCTTACTCAGTTTCGTGTTTCGATATAAACCCAACTGAGGCTTATATTCACCCTCCGTCAGGTTCGTTGTTGCAAGAACCGAGCACCTGGAAATTAGCCACTTCCGTTGTAAATGTATTAACAATGCGTATGTCTTTTCACTTCATTTTCTCGGAATACGTATGTCCGGTTACTCCACCTACCTTGAATGCATAGTCGTCACGACATGACGTGTGTTTACAACTACTGCTTGTATGTCATCCATGGATGCGTCGATGTCTTTCTGGACTTCTTCTGTCGTTTCATCAAGACCATCGATAAGACAGAAGCCTTGGTCGGCCAACACCAACGCCCCTGCTTCCAGCGTCCAATCGCTGGAATTTTTATAGAAGCCATGTTACAATAACCTAGTAATCAAATTTCTATCATAATTCATTTAAATTTTTACTGTAGTTTAGTAAGTTTCTGTGGTCTAAGACTGCCTCTATACTCACAGGCTTTTTAAACAAGATTTAAATGAAAAAGCCTTAATAGCTTTACTAAGAAAATAATCAATAATAAAATACTGTTAAATATTTGATACAATAATTTTAATTGATTATACAAAAAATTCTCTATGACCGATGCCTTTTTGTGAAAATGGACATTTAGCACACATGTGTATAAGAATACAAATTCCTCCTTGTTTGTCTCTCATTCCGAACCCTATTATTTTAATTAATTTTTATTATATTAAATTATTGAAACCGCGATGAGCAAGATTTTTGTCACTGCTTCAATGATATCACTCACTTACGAGAAGGTCTCTGAACCAGGAATATCTTTCGACGTAATAGTCTAAGGCATTTCAGATTACTGCTTTATGTATACTCAGTCCTCCGCCCGGGTTAAATGATTATGGAAACAGTTATGAAAACAGATGCAAAGTTTATGCTTCACATATATGTAAAAATCCAAATGGAAACATAGCAATAACAATAGTTGCACACAAAACGCTGTGGGGACTGGAGCGAGGCAACAGTCTCTAAAAGTGTGAAAGGAGTATAGCTATTGTCGTATGACTCACCTGTGGTCAGAGGTCGTTTGCACAGTACCAATGAGATCGCCTATGACCGAGTCCTTTCCTTTTATGTAAACACATCTCGGAACCATCTAAGCATGAAAAATGTTACAGAATATTACAATGAGAATGCGGGAATTCCACGCAAGGTCTTTCCGGACCAGTCCTGCAATTCCTCGCAGCATACTTGTCTCCCAACATAGCACTACTTGTTGAGTTAAAATTCAAACACAGTTGCAGTTTGGAAAGCAAGGAATTTAAAAAATTAAAAGTTAACGAGATTCTTTGCTTCCTAAACTGCAACTCTGTGTTGGCACTTTGTCTCGACATTACCTACTGCCGAACCGACCATAAGGTGACCGAAGACCACGTAAAGACACAAGAATTCCCTTTTTTAACGCTTGAGCTTAATTTACATGCGAATTGAAATTTTTGTGAAATCTGCGAGTTGTATAATAAAATTAAACTAGTGGTTTTGCCTGTAGATTGATTGAGTAAAATAAAATAAAAACCTAACGTTAGAGATTCACTAGTTGACCATCTAACATATATGAAAATCCAGTAGTTGACCACATTTCTTTATGTGAGATATGCTTTAAAGTGCATACTTTTTACTGTTCTTTATACTATACAAGGGTAAGGTGAAAAGTTCTCGGCCTAATATAGAAATTGCATTCCAATCAGCGAATATTTATTATTCCCGCCTGGGTGCATGTCTCACTAGTTCGTATGACAAGTTTCAACTTGTTCTCTCAAGTTGTTTACACGAATTTCCGCAGTAGACGTCTTGCGTGCTTTTCGTTAAAATGGATAAACTAAATACCTATATAATAACTAACTGAATATCGTGCGTTCATAAAATTCGTGTAAACAACTTCGTTTTGGATGGATTAACCCCTAAGGAAATTCATCCAAAGTTGACGAAAGTTTACGAGGACTCTGCTCCTTCAATGTCAACCGTTCAAAAGTGAAAACATTCGTAAAAAAATTACCCTCATGCGCGCAAAGAAGTTTCACTTCAAAAAATGTTAAGAAGAAACTTAATACTAAAGGAGTCTGCCATTCCATGACTGTGCTAGGACCGTATCAGACACAAAAGCAACACGACACGCTCTACTATGCCCACTGAAACGGATCGACCGCGTTCTGTGCCCGTACAAATCGCGTATGTTGCCCGTACGTACTTATGTATCCACCAAAACCGGTAGAAATCGTTTTCATTCTCGCATGCGTATCTGTGTTGCGTGAACGTCTTAGAGTGCTATAAAGTTTTTGAATACTAAAATAGGTATGGCTATTAGAAAATTAACTGTTGGACAACTAGCAATGATTGCCATAATATTGGATGACGCAGAAGAAGAAAACAAAAAAACACACTCGACGCTACTGGATTCACGATTCTATAAAAGAACGAAAAACAGAAGGAGAATATTGGACATTATTCAGGCACTTAGTTGATGATGACGAAAAGTTTTTCCAGTATTTTATTTAGCACCTCCAAACAGCGGTTTTTTGTATTTTAACTATAAAAAAACATTTTCTATTGTACTTTTGCTTTGGTTGATGCTAATCTTATATCTTTAAACGAGCAATTCTTGTATATATATATATATAATAGGAATCTCGGAATCGGCTCCAACAATTTTCATGAAATTTAGTATACGGCGGGTTTCGGGGGCGATAAATCGATCTAGCTAGGAATCATTTCTAATTTAAACTGAAAAATGACTCTTCCTGACATCTTTCGACGAATAATAATACTATTCTTTTTAAATTGCTTTAACGACACAACAACACTAAAGCTATTCCAGCAGATGGCGTTGTTAAGTAACACGAAGTCAATGAGTGTTTGCTTTGAGGTTAGACTAAGAAAATCAATTGTTAATTTCCAAAAAACACAATTTATAAAAAAAATAACTTATAACTTCATAGCCGTAAACGTCGGTGCTTTCGGAAAAGATAGTGATGGAAGTATTTTGTGAAAATCAAAAATGGGCAAAGCTGTATTCGAGTATAAATTTAATATTCTAAGCACCAAATTTTTGCCAGGGCCTAATGTAAGTGCACCGTGTGTTTTAATAGGAGATGAAGCTTTTCCGTTAAAAAATAATCTTCTAAGACCCTTATCCATCACAACAGACAGCCTGTGCTCACCGGGTTGGTAACGTCGCGTGCCATGCACGGAGCGTATCGGCACCGGCGAAATACTCTCGCTGACAATTATTGACGCTCCGTGCACGGCACGTGACGGTCTAGTGGGCATAGTCACATACTTTTTAATAAAAAGAATATTTTTTTGCCTGGCACGTTCCTAGCACGGTCATGGTATGGAACGGTGTAGTGGGCAGACACCTTTATACGGAGCGTCACTCGACAAACAATTGACGGTCATCTTGAATACTAAAATAAGAGAATGTATAGTTTGCACGATTCAATGAATAGATGGTAGCACCGACTATTTATTTTGGAATTAGTTTAAAATACATTGCAGATTAGTCAAACTTACCTCCTCTACGTATTTCAAAAACGGAGACTTCGCTATTCGCGGGTCTCCGTACAACAGTACATGAATGTCACCTCTCGTATTGTTTTCGACATCGCTATCTACTACACAAAGAAATGAAAATATTCTACATAAAGTGTATTATTACATAAAGTGTGTGTATTTTTAGCATGGATACTCAACTCAAAGCACTACACCTACATCACCAGACTCCATATAAAAATAAATTAATTTTTTATTTAAAAGGTTGCCTGGAAGAGATCGCTTTAAGCGATAAGGCCGCCTATTGTGTATTAGTTGTAAGAACTTCTATGTTTGTAGATAAATTGAGTATACAATAAAGAGTTATCTATCTATCTATTATTATTATTGAATTATTTTGTTCTCATATTATTCTACATTGCTTCTACACCTTTACAATATATTGTACAATAGAAGAATGACACATACCTCTTCTTACGCTCACTCCTCCAAATAAAGCCAAAGCTAAAACTCTCTTGACTGAGTCATAACCAGGCATCGATGGCAAAATGCTGTTAGCGATCATTTCACCGATGTGCTCATGTTTAGATATATTTATGATTTTAGTTATCTCATCGGGCGTTATTAAGTCGCTGAATTCTTCACCAGTTTTCACGATTAAGTGGTTCACCACTACTACTGTCTCGAATCGGGGGGCCGCCTGAAACAATCGTTTCAATACAGCACTTCCCTAGCGCAAATGCCATGCGTAAATTGGTTCACTATAGTTTATTGTACGGCTTCAGCTAAAATTTCTTCCGACACACATGCATGAAAATAGATACAAGAAAATGGATTATCTGAATTTAGTGGCCCTCACAGCGGTCCCGGAACAAACGAACTGTCAAATAACTTAAGGTGGATAATTTGTCTGACGTGTCGTGTCGTGACGCGTCAGAAGCATATCGGTTTCATACATTTAATATGGCATTTATATACATATATGTATATATGTATGTTGTGACGCGTTCTGTCGTCTGTCCTAAATGTATGAAACCGATATGCTTCTGACGCGTCACGACACGACACGTCAGACAAATATAAATCCACCTTTATTCTCGAAAGCGCTTTTTAAGACAGTTGCCTACACTTGGTAAGAACCTGCATCGCAAGGCTACTCAAAAACGCACAATTGAAGGACACATACACAAAGGACGGACAATGTGGGTTCGCACCACAGACATGAACACACCAGCCCACTCCCGGGGCCGCTGAGCCAGACATTTCGGGAAATTTAAAACAATATTTGATAAATCAATATTTAACTGAAATGTTTATCACAATATTAGACAAAATTAATTCAAGTACGGAGCTACAAATTCAATAAACTACCGAGTGCATAGATGAGAACCAAAATTTAATAATACTTACACGATCGCGAGAAATTGAGCTATCGTAGTTAGTTGTGTAAATACCGGTGACATCCACTTTATTTCCTGGACAGCAGGATTCGCACAGGTCGTTTAACAGGATGCAGGCTTGCTTCCGCGGCTTACGTCCTTTCATATGAGACCCAGGACACTCTTGAATTTCTATTCTTTGATAGTTTTTATAAATATTTTTAATCTCTACAGCCTGAAGAATAAATAATCAAAATTATTATAAAAAACGAGCACATTCAATAAATCGGTACAATTTACGTTCGTATAGTTAGATATGCTAGAAATGCAATTTAGCTAGCTTAACAAACGAGAGATAAACGTGTTATAATAATAGTATGACGACGAGTGAGAATCTGTGGTACCTATTATGAGTATGTGTCAATAATAAAGACTGTTTATAGACACGACATGTTATACTTAAAAACTTTTGAATTCTGCTTTTTTTCAATCTAAACATTTTTGTGCCAGGTATGGACTTTCCAGCAGGAAACGTATGAAGAACAATGAATATGTGAACACTGTGAACCTTTGAAATTTCCGTGAGAATGATTAATGTTTTCTCGTCGCATATCAAACAGACTACTAGTTTATTATAATTGAGAGAATGAAGTAGACGTCTTACGTAAGGAGGTCCAGGGTCTTGACATTTTCGGCAAGCTTCTTGTATGGTTCCACTAGTGTCGTTAAGCAAGTAAGGCGTGGTGGCGTTGCGGCAACGCCTGCACTCGAACTGGATAAGGGATAATGAGGCATAGGTCCCTGTCGCTGACGTCACTATCCCCACAAACCTAACAAGCTTGTCGAGGTGTACAGATTTGAAGCGGATTTCAGGTGTCGCCGGTATTTTATTTATTTTGACACATATTTTTGCCACACTTTTATATCCCGGATTTATCTCCAAGGCCACGAATGACGCGACCTGTGAAATGTATAACAGATAAAATCAGTACCAGTCTTTAAGTCATATTAGGAAATTCATGCATGATATACGGCATGCAAACAACTCCAAATCCTCACAAACAGGCTAAAAGCCATCTCTCAGCCTCTGTCATTGATCTATGTTTAAGCACAAACCATGAAAAGCACAAACTAAATGTATGTGATGCAGTAATTGTTGCAGGATGTCACTACAGACCCTTTCTGCCCTTTGCCCTGATAGAATACAATTCACCCACGAACTACGACCACTAGCGCCCACTCCTACAATACACTATTAATTATCATTTGTATGGCTACTAGAACTACATCAACGGGTGTAAAACATAATATACGGATATGCTCGATAAAAGGCCTGTGTTGGACGCGGCTTAAAGCGAAGCTGCGCAGCCAAAATTATATCCAGTGGCGTAACGTAGTGGGGGCGGCAGGGGCGACACCGTTTAAGGAGCAGACAGGCTGACGACCCACTTAGTAAGTAGTTACCGTTGCTTATGAATGTTTGCGATGCTAGGGACGCCGCGTACACCCTACTGTCCCATAGAGGTACAGGAACCTTGGTCAAATACCTGATACAGGATACTTGGTCATATATCAAATACCGATCATAATACAAGGTTCTTATGGCGGCATACTGAAGACCAAGAGATATGGGCCTGAGTCCCTACTACGCAGCTAGGATTGTTTTGTCGCCTTTTATGACAGGCCGACCCCGGCCGCAGGGGTTACTAGTCTTAGTCCGCTCCTGCACAGAATAAAAAAAATATTATCCAGTAAATATTTTAACCATTTTTTATCTATTGTCGCGCCTGCCATTTGGACCGGTTGAAATGAGCACGGAATTTACCATTATTTATATCGTGACAAATCTGGGAATTTCCCTTCTTTAAATACATAAGGGGGCGTCCATAAATTACGTGAGGTGTTTTTTAAATTTTCTGTGCCTCACTCCCCCCCTGGTGAGATGTCGTGAGATTTTATTCAACCCCCTCCCCCATCCCTCAATCTCACGTGAGATTTTTCAAAATGTGGGTTTCTTACGTAAACGCGTTGGATTGTTATTGTAAAAAGAAAAAAAAATTTGCTTCGTGCTTATATTTACGACTAGTTAAGACTAGTAATCAATATTGCTGAGAGTTTAATTATAAGTGTAATAAAAATTTAACAATAGAATACTTAAATCGTAACTACTGTGATTAAAAAAAGAATATCTACTCTAATTCAATCCATGGAGAATCATGCACGGTCTCAAGAGAGACTATTGGAACCAACATGTCCATATGATTTTCAGTAAAATCATCTGCTCCTTCAACTTCGTTCTGATCTAGCCACTCTTAGACAGTGGCGCGAAAACAAAGGACGGGCTACACTGTACCGTAAATTCAGATTAAATTGAGCTATTTGGTATAAAACAAATATGGTGGTTTGACAGTCAGTAAATGTATAACGTCGAAGTATGAATGAAATTATTTTCTTTCGAACGAATTAGTGAATGATCTTAATCGTATTACGCGATTACGCTCAAGATTAAATCTTAAGCATGTACAATCTGGATTAAATGGACCAAAATAGTACAATTTTTTTTTTGTTTCAATCAAAAAAAAATTGCGTGATATTTGCCGAGACCCCCTCTCTCTCCAACGTAAGATTAGATAAGATTTGACTCGACCCCCTCCCCCCCTTAAACACCTCACGTAATTTATGGACGCCCCCTAAGAGGGCGGCGAAATGTTCTTGCACCCCGGGCGGGCGACCCTCACGCTACGCCACTGATTGTATCCTGTTCAAAAATCGTGAAAATACGCACAACTCATCTCCAGCTCACGCTTTGGAGCCAGCCATAAACAATTACATAAAAAATACAATAGCGCAATGAAAAGCCCAGCTCAAGTTGCGTATTAAAAAAATCATAGATGGTGGTGATAGATAACCATACAGCTAAGTATCTACCACACATTTTTTGTAGAAAGCAGATCGGTAGCCACACTATTCACTTTCCTATTTTCTTGGCTTGGTTGTCGGTGGCAACACAACTTGAAATTACTTTTATTATGTAACTTCGAAAAAAGTAGGTAATAATAAGTAAATAAAATACACAGTAATTGATAGCCATCCGCAAATTTTAGTTAGGTATAATGTTAGTAAGAGTTTTCGACCATGTCACTATTCATAGCATCTCTAATCACAACTACACCCAATCAAATCAAGACTTCAAAACAAGGCAAACGTAAACCTCGTCTAATATCGGTAACATCTGTAAGGGAGCTTCAATAACGAAAGACGCCATTGCGGGTTCCACCTCTAAAAGTGTCGGATATTCGATTATAACGGAGGACTCGTTAAGTCCGCACATTTTTTCAATTCTCTTCCTGTACACTAATTTGTCCTTTTCCGTGTGCAAAAGAAGGAAACGAACAAATCTGTGGAAGCAATTGAAACATATATTATCGTTTCTTCTTCACGAGGAGTGTTTCGTTTCGGAGTCCAAGGTTTAATGCAGACTATTATAGAACTCCAGCGCCCTTACTGCCTCGGTCGTCGAAAATTCGGATATAAATTAAATAAATGACAGGAATGATGGGACGACTGCCGTTTGACCCTTCAATAATAAATGGAAAACTAGCAAAACAAGCAATTTCTTTGTCTAAAATAACAAATACATTTTTTATTAATTTGTTTTCTTTTTTCTTAATTTTAAACTAATAATTTCTGCCACGCTATGTATTCAAAATATAATATTTCTTCAATATTCTCTCAGATCACTTAGATGGTCTCATAATTAAACAGAAAATACTATATCTATGACAGGTCATGTAGTCCTGGAAGCAGCTCTCTCTCCCCCACATCCGCAAAGTTGACTAACTTTCGACTAGTAGTATAGTAACTAGAATGTGTGAAGAGGTAAGCGGTAACACGCCTAAATTTTAAATATTCAACAAACATAAACCGTTAAAACCGGTGCAATAAAAACGTACAGTTTGAACTTTAGACATAGAAGATATAATATATACGAGTATATATGTATGTACTTATAACTATTGGGTTGTCAAGAATTTTTTTCGGGTTTTTAATGTGAAATAAAAAATGTTTTCTATACAACAAATGGACTGATGGATGACAGATGATGGCATCAGAGGATGATCGCATGACTACACGGCCAACTATAGGTATTTCTTTTGTTTTTATTATACTTTGACAATTCACACAGCGCCATCTAGTTCCAAAGTAAGTAGCATAGCACGTTTATTATGAGTACTAGACAATTGATATACTACATATAAACTTTTCTTTTATAAATATATACATATTATACATAAACACCCCGACGCGAGACGGGAATCGAACCCGTGACCTCTGCAAGCGCACCAAAGTGCGTTAACCGCTACGCCACGGAGGTCGTCGTCTGTTTAGTTTCTTTTACCACGCTTTTATTAACTTGATCTCTGTAACGGAATTTCCCTTATCTCGATGTATACCACTTTGAACGATCAAAAAATTTAAAAATTTTGCAAAATTTTGATGAGTATACACAAATTTAATAATTTTATCCTATAGCCCCTATCAGGATCATCAGGATTAACGCTTTCTTTGCTTTCTGTCGGAAGATGGCGTTAAATTAATAAAAACATTTACCGATTGGGAATTGACCATAAATAAATTAATGTTTAAAAAATTTTGTTGCTTAAAGATTGCATTACATACTAGGAATGTGTATACTATACCAACTGAATGACCAATTTCAATAGTAATGAAAAAAATGAATTTTTTACCTCATACTTATTTCCATCTTAGAAGCCGCCCTGCTGACCCAGTCCTTTACAGAGTGACCTTGTGTATCGCCCAGATCCATTTCACTGTCACCCTCAAAAACATCATCACCTTTGGCAACAATATCCATTGCAAAACATTCGCTAGCTCGATCTGGAAAGTAATTTTTGTATATTTTTCAAAGTTTCAGTCTTAAATTTCATTGCCACAACATGCAATCTCTTTTGATGCAACTCACTCGGCGGACACCAAGTACCTACATTGTGCAAATATATTGTTTAAAGCGCTGACTGGTTGTCACGAGAACAATCCAGAGCATAATAGGATCTGGACATTAAGTCTACTTTTGTAGATTTTAATGGAAAATGGTGAAACATTGCAAACAAATAATGTAGACATAAATAAGTTATGCATTGGAACTCTAATTTGGATTTATCTCATCAAATTGGTACTCATTTATTGTACATAATTTGTGTAAATGTTTTACTCTTGATTTAAATATGTCTACGTATAGCGCCATCCATCTAGTATTAGTATTAGTCTTCATATGTCAATGTCACCCAAAAATCTGCCAGTGTCATGGCGTCAGCGTGACTTGTTACTGCTATAGGAATGAGCGATATTAGTAAAATATCGATATTGATATCGGTAGTTCGATATTATCGGGTACAAAATATCGACATTTTACAATATCGATCGAAAACCATGGTGAACTGTATGTTATGTGGAAAAAATATTGTTAGAAATAATTGACATCACATTTTTTATCAGAATTTATTAAAAAATACAACTGAGAAATGAGCTGACTACTGACTGACTTGTAATAAATGAATGAGTGAGAATTGACTGACTTTATTTTCATTTCATTTATTTTAACGAGAAGGTAAAATAGGGATGCTACTCTGCTGAGTTTGCTCATAAAAAATATATCGATGTTTATGAATGAATACATTAAACAATTTTTTTTACATAAGCAAAAGAGCACTGATCGAAATTGTGACCGAGTTTCGATATTTCGAGAATAACCCGATGTCATGTTAAAAATATCGATATTTCAACGTTACAATTATCGATATTTAAATATCGATATTTCGGAGATTAATAACGATATCGATAAATATCGCACATCCCTATACTGCTATCCTATAATCATGGACATGGACCCTAACCCTATATATTTCTTTCTTTCAGTGTTCCTAATCCTATTCCTATTGATATTTTTGATATTATTATTATGTTAAACGTTATAGATTTGTATTTACAAGATCCTTGCTAAATAATACATACATCAATGGGCTGATTGGAAGAAAATGAATTTAAAAACAAAGAATAAACTAATGAGCACGATTTTCGATGAACAATTGGAATATATTAGTGAATGTACAACATCTTACGAAATGTTGAAAAAGTTTGACAAAATGTATACAACACAGCTATGCAAATAATATGCAGAGGAAAAATAGAAGAAATTCAACTAAATAAATGTGATACAATAGAAGATTTTGTTTATTTTGAGAAAACAACGAATGATTGCATAGCGGCTGGCGGAAAGTTAGACGAACCAAAGAAGATGAGATATTTGCTCAGAGTTCTTATCTACCCATAAGTTATATTGCAGATTATAATGGTGTAACTGCGGAAGAACAAAAAACAGTAGATTAAGTAAAGTATCAAAACAATGACACAGAACAAGAAAAGTAATAAGATTATATTTGCAACAAAAAGAAAAGTACAATGTTTCATCTGTAGAAAGACCGGCCATCTCAAGAAGGACGCTTGGCACCGTCAGAAACATTACCAAGGACAACAAAGCTGCCAAGGAAGAAATGTCCAATGAGGCAAGACCAGCAAGGGGTACAGAGATGGATTTTATCGAGGTTGTGGCCCAAATAGCGGTCCAGGTCATCCATGAGGTGAGTTTTCAAGCACTCAGAAGAGTGTAGCATATGGGAATATAATAATGATTATGAAATTAATAGCTTGTTAGATAGTGGATGTACAGATCACATTATAAAGAATGATACAAGTTTTCATAAAAATGTAGATTTAGATTCCTGTTGGTGTAAAACTGCCAGATGGTAAAATGTTAAAAGCAATTAAAGTGTATTCCAAAAATTACTACAATGAAAACCATGTTGATATTAAAAATGTTTATTTTGTAAAAGACATTAAGCAAAATTTGTTAAGATTTTCAAAATAACCAAACCTTGTACAATATTAGCAATAAATGAAAATGCAAAAATTTATAATCAAGAAAAATAATAGTTGTAGCTAACAAAGTAGACAATTTGTAACATATAAAAGTTTTGTTTCAAAAGGTAATACCAACAAAACATATGTAAATGCAACAAAACTAACATAGGTTGGTCATGAAAAATTTTCAATATTTTAATAAGCTAATAAATAAGTTGACGGCTTGCTAGATAAGGTTGAAAGCACAGAAATGAAATGTTCAAATTGTATTGAAGGTAAAATGGCTAATGTACCCTTCGAAAATAAAAGAACAAAGACTACTGAAATATTAGAATTGATTCATACAGACTTAAACAGTTCAATTAGCAGAACTGGTTATGGTGGAGAAAAATAGTTTGAAGTTACAAAAACGGCAGCATACTTAAAAAAACAATTGCTAATACTGTAGAGGATAAAACTCCCTATGAAATATTTTTCGGTAGCAAACCAAATGTAGAACATTTAAAGATTTATGGCAGAGTTTATGTCAGGGTTTCAAAAGTATTAAAAAAGAGTAAATAAAGAAGATAAAGTCCAATTAAAAGTGTTAGGAGGTGGTTGATGAAAATGGTTAGTCTTATTAAATAATAGAATAATTAACGCCAGACATGTACATGGAGTCAAAGAGAATACTCGATTAATTTGTTAAGAAAAGGTTGACGATGAAAAGGATAGGGATTTGGTAAAAACAAAACTTTAAATATCAAAAATGAAGAATAGAAAACTGATATTGATGAAAACAATGTAGATGATAATGTAACTAGCTCTGGTAATACTGAGAAATACTTTGTTATTGATGATAATTCAAATAGGGCCAAACTTGTAATAAAAGAAAGATAAATACAGTAATTTATTTATGTAAATTACACAGATGTGCATCGACGACGATGTGCATGTGTGTCGGTCATACATGGTCGACACTGACTATGCGGGAATCTAGATAAAATCTTCAACAGGCTTTGTAATCAAATTATTTGGATACTTAATTTTATGGAAATTACATAAACAAAGAACTGTAAGTGATCAACTTTTGCTGCATACATTGCTTTGTGAAAAGTACTTACTGAATTTCATAAGAAACTAAATAAATAAGTTATTCAATTTAAAATTTAATAAACTGGTGAAATTGTATGCAGATAATTCAGGACCAAAGATGAGACCAAATTTTTAAGAAATAGATAAGTTTGGGTAAATTTAGTATACATGTTTAGTTTGTTTGTACTTTTTACGTAAAAAATGAAGAGTACAAATTTATGGAGACATGCTGTAATTTGTTTAAATGTTTTAACTCTTGATTTAAATATATTTACGTATAGCGCCATCTATTGACAAGTATTAGAGAGTATATTCATATGTCACCCAAAAATTTGTCATAGCGTCACTTGCTTTTATTTCGTTACCAGTTTGCCCCGGCAAATGTTGTTCTGCCATATGAATTTAAAAAAATGTAGCCTATGTCCTTCTTTAATGTCCAATCTATGACTATACCAAAATTGGTTCAGCGGTTTAGGCATGAAAGTGTTAACAAACGAACTCACTTTTGCATTTACAATATTAGGATATGTACAAGATGTAAAAATTATGTTTGTCTTTAGAGAATAAATAGTAAATAAAGCAGTGAATTTAGTTTTTCTTCATGAAGAGTCTATCTTTCCAATAGTCCAACAAACAAATACATTTCAACGTATTTATTGATAAAATTTCACTTTGCAGGGGTGGAATAAGAATACTGACTACTGCGGCCGGGATCACCCTGACATAAAAGGTAACAAAACAACCCTAGCTTGGCGGTAGGGTCCCATGCCTGTCTGGATGGCAACCTCGTGGTCTATAAGTATGCCGCCATAATAACTTGTGTTGTGTTCCAACAATTGTGTCCCAGTATCCAGTACCCCTAAGTAGACAGTAGTGTATTTAAAAATCATATTAGATAAATTATTTGAATTAAGTCAGTTCACTCACCTTTTTTGTCACTTCTCATCCTATTTTTCGCAATGACCTGTTGGTTGTCCACTGATATAGGGACACTCATGTTGTCATGCGATTTCTGGTGATCAGAACTACACGATGCTCTTATTAGCCTAAACAATATCACATTATAAATTTATTCATCAAAAGACCAGTCTTTAGAGACAAGTAACTCTACAGTACTCATTTTATGATTGGATTATTCATACAAGTCTTTCTTTTTACCCAGACGGAGATCTGAATATTATAATAAGAACACACATTAATTATTATTGCGACGCCACCAAGGTTTGAAGACAAGTGACAGTCACATAACAACAATTAAACACTTAATGTCAAAATTATTTATTTTCTTCTTTAGGACTACTACAGACTCTGCATGTTAGCCTAAACATACGGTTTAAAATAACCATAATGGTGCAAGTTTCTGCCGCCTCAACAGTTCAGACAATCAATGCGCATAAGCCCATTTACTGTTTCCATATAAATCATTATAAATGTAATTGTATATATTAAATATTCACTTACTGTTTCATGGCATCGTTCATTATCTCGCCAGGTGTTATTTTATTTTGCTGCTCGCAATTGCGGCTATCGAGATCCATGAACATGGTTTGAGCGGGTGATGAGATTAAACTATCAGTGGGTGCTGGTATATCAGAGACTATAGAGAAAGCCATAGAACTTCTTGACCCACTTTCATATATAGGAGGTTGAACACTTTTGTTCAGACCTGATGGTCCTGGGCGAGGAGAACTCTGCACATAGAGATATATGTAAAAACATTTGCAAGACGTGACCTTCAAACAGCATTTTTTGTCATGACAATTTCCACTTTCTATACACTTTACCAAGATCTTTTAATTAGTGTGTATACAGAGGAAAAGTACATAATTGTTATTTTCTACAAATATGGGAACAGGGCTATTTGAAAGATTTCATTTGGTTGTTCTCAGTGTAGGGTAGGAAAAGACAACCATTACCCCTGTGAACCAAATTACACACATCTATGTAATTTTACTTTGTGGCTCCTTCTTCAGAGAAAGGCAGTGTAAAAGAGAGCCACTGTGGCAAACAGCAGAAGTGTATTGTAGCGTACAATACCCAGCAGCGTACGTCGGGCTCCAATCCGAAACCTGCTATTCTAATGCAAATGATAAGAAAATATTCAACCCTTTGAGAAATATGCTACGCAATCAACAAGAAATCTGAGAACTAGAATCAGTATGCACAATGTGGATTAGTTTTGAAATAAATTATACGAAATACTCACCATCGTCGAAGCCCACAATTGAGAGTTAGGCGCACGTAAGAAATAAATAATTACGACTTTAGCACTGAACGCACTTACTACGAATTGTAGAATAGAAATAATAGAATGGAATCAGCATTGCCAATACCTGTTTTCTTAATTCCCCAAAAATTAAAGTAGAAGTCCCCGAATTTGGGGCAAAATCCAAGCAATCCAAATACTAATAACCCACATAAAAATATAAAAACAAATTAATATTTTATCGGTTTTTATTGATATTTATTCAGGCTTTTGCCATATCTTTAAATTTACCTTGTTTTTGTTGGTGTAAATTTTACAATGCCATGTTTCTTTAATGCATCCCCATAAAGATAATTATAGTGTGTGTGTAATCTGTTTCTATTAGATGTTTTGATATTATTTAAGTCACTGAATTTCCCCTCCGCGGATGCGTTGGCGTATGGCAGCAAGTAATAACCGGGTCGCAAATTTTAGATTTGGAATCAAATCTTGTCCTTCGGCGGTTTTAAAATTGAATACTCTGCGCCAGTAGCTTTCAGCGTCAAGTCCGTGCTGAGCAAAATCCGGTATCCATGAGCTCGCCATTCGTCGTCTAATTTATGGGCTGTTAGGGATGTTTCAACTTCAAGTATTGGAAATCGCTTAAGCAGAAGCCAGAAATTTAATGTAAATTTTTCGGATTTAACTGATTGTGAGATAGGTATTATTGTGAATAAAAGGAAGCTCCTTTACGTTTAGCAAATATTTTGAATTTTTAAACTCAGCGCTTAAGATATCATTCAAGGATTTTACGGTACTCATTTCCAGGTAGATCGTAGACAGTGATCTTAAGAGCTTTTCAACTTCTGGCTACTGGTTAGCTTAGCTACCGCTCCAGAAGAAGTTTACAATACAATAATCCTATATCTTTAAATGAGCAATTCTTGTATATAAAAACTTATATAATTGGAATCTCGGAATCGGCTCCAACAATTTTCATGAAATTTAGTATACGGGGGGTTTCGGGGGCGATAAATCGATCTATCTAGGAATAATTTCTAGAAAATGTCATTTTACTCGCTTTTTTTTATTGGAAGAAAAATAACAAAAATGTGACTCTACTTGACATCTATCGGCGAATAATAATACTATTTTTTTTAAATTGCTTTAACGACACAACACTAAAGCTATTCCAGCAGATGGCGTTGTTAAGTAACAAGAAGTCAATGAGTGTTTGCTTTGAAGCTAGACTAAGAAAATCAATTGTTAATTTCCAAAAAACACAATTTATAAAAAAAATACCGAGCAAAGCTCGGTCATCCGGATATTGAGCCTTAAATCAAGCAGTGCTCCCGGGTCCGATAATATTAATGCATACTTCTTAAAATTATCGAAGACTCATTTAATTCCTGTCATCACTCGTTTGATTAATTTTTGTTTCACTAATGGTGTCTCCTAATCAATTTAAACAACCCATAATCACCCCTGTATATGTATAAGAGTGGGGATAAAAAAGACATTGCAATTATCGACCGATTTCTGTGTTACCTGCGTTATCTAAAATTGTAGAAAAAAATATTAGTACATAATAGGCTTTTAAATTATTTAGAACGATTTAACATTTTATCTGCTTCACACTTTGGGTTTAGGCATGGTCTATCGACGCAAGGCGCTGTATCATCACTTACTTCCTTAATAGTCGAGAAACTTGATAGAGGACATAAATGTTTAAGTGTTTTCTTAGACCTGAAAAAAGCATTTGATTCTGTTTCTGTCCCTCTACTTGAGAAAAAACTCGAACAGATAGGTATTCGCGGAATTCCTTTAAAACTAATATCCGATTTTCTATATAACAGAAGCCAATTGGTAAAAATAGGGCAGTTAAAAAGGACCAACGCTAAAGTCACTTATGGGATTCCGCAGGGAAGCGTATTAGGACCAACTTTATTTTTAGTGTGTATTAACAGTTTGAGTAATTTGCAAATTTATTGTGGAAAAATATGCTGATGAAGTGATGACACAGCTATTGTCTCTAGCGGTTCAACCTGGGAAGAAGTAAAAAAGTAGTGTGGAGTTAGGCTTAGGTCAAATAGCTTCGTGGCTTGAACTTAATTTACGTACCCAAAACGCAAATAAAACGAATTCTTTGTTTTCTATAATAGTTCACAACCAGATAGTGATTTCAAACTTAAAATACACAAATGTGCTAATAATCATAATGACTATAACTGTCCTATTATTAAGAGGGTCTCAAATTGCAAATACTTGAGAATTATTATTGATCAACGTTTATCACGGCACTCTCCAATAGATGCTATCGCTAACCGCATACGCAAACTAATCTGGGTATTTAAATCATTGAGATATGCATCCAAAGAACTACTGTTTACATACATCACACTAGCTCAATCTGTTATAGATTACTGTATACCAATCTGGGGAGGGGCCAACAAGAGTTAATTCGTTGACATTGGACGAGCTAAACGGACACTTCTCAAAGTTATGCTCTTAGTCCTTATACTCTATATATGGTGTCCTAAGTATAAGAAAACTGTATATTCTTAATCTTACTTTAAAAGAACACAATAACACAGAATTTAATAAAAAGTCAACAATACATAGGAGAAAGTTTAACATTCGTACTTGTCACATTAATACAACTTTTGCTCTTCGTCAATGCATAAAACAGGCAGCCAATGTATATAACAAAATCAATGAAAACTTGATATATATCCCGTGAATTAAAATAACTAAAATTAAAGTATTAAATTGGTTAAAAAATAAAACATACGATGAAATAGAAGTCTTTATAAGACAAACTTAGAATCGGTAACTGGTGCAATTACGGGAATACTTTAATCATGTCTATCAAATAAATTATATATTATTCAAAGTAAAATACATTTGTTATTAACATTATTATCTTGTTATTGGTGACAAAATTACAAAGTTGGAATTTCTGTAAAGGTTTTAATTCAATAGACTATATGTATATTTTTAATTTGCACTAATAAAAAATTAACTATTTGATTAAACATTAATGTGTTTTTCTCTTTTTTCAGGCACAAAGAGATTACTTTGGGGCTCACACATACGAGTTACTGTCTAAACCTTGTGAATTTGTCCACAAACTGGACTTGCCACGGCGGGAAAGTTTTCGCTTCTACATACAATAATTGATTCTATTAAATTGTGTCATTTTCATTGGTCAGTGCTTGGATATAAAACCGTACGTAAATTTGCTTCTATAATGTAGCATGCCTTGAAAATGTTCCCTGAAGAAATTTTAACTAACAATATACTTTTGCTTGATATGCATGTGGAATAAAAATATCTAATTATGTTTGGGTCTTAGTGTTTATAAGTATTTCAACACAAATGACCAATGAAAATGAGCCACATTATACTTAATATTGAAAAACCGAAATAATTTTCATGATTTCATTATAAGGAAATATAAGGGACCATAATTATATAAGTATACATTTCTTTTTGCAGTTTTTAATGTTTTCACTTGATTGGGTTTTTAAGGATATATTAAAAATATTATTCTTTTATATGATGTTTTATTTTACTCTTATGATTAAACATAAGAAGAATTTCAATAAAAATTGGTGTGTGGACATAATTATTATTACTATTTGTTTAGAATTTCTACTTACTTATTCACAATTTAAATTGTGTGTGTTAAGTGATATATATAAATTTGTAGTATCGAATATGACTCAGGGTATAGAAGCATAACGAATATTAATAATTAATGCTCCATGTATATAATATTTTACTTTGCGAATGCTGTTTATAATGGTAATAAAAGAACAATGTAGTTACAGAATGAGCAATGCTAAATATTAAGTTTATTGTAATTTCTTGATTCTGCGAATGTGCTGTGCTAATTATACATTATTCTAAATTAGCCTGATGCTGCTGAAGAAACAAGTCTTGTGGACAAAATGTCAATTGTAATTTGAATTACAAGACCAAGGCTCTGAATAAGTTATGATTGCTCCCTATAAGACCAATGCAGATGTACTAAGCTGATCAATTCATGATCTTAGCGTTGAATCCCGGTTGCAGCCCAAATTCTCGCTTCGGCGCGCGGGGTCCGCTTTCCCACTTTATCTTCTCCACTTCGTATGATCTTTGGCATCTCTGGTGGTCAGTCCATTGGCACGCATATCAACCCCTACGACGTCAAGCCAGACATTTGTTCCCCACATAAGTAGCCGGTTGCCGTAAAACATGGCCATACCAGCGAAGGTGATACTCCTGCAATTTATCCGCAATGTCACAGACATGAAGGCTGCCGCGAATGCGAGTTCATAACGCGGTCCTTCTGCAGTTATAATTATAATAGGTTGAAATATACCAGGATATAATAATAATAAAACCTTTATTGAAAAAGAATTTATTGCAAACTAAAAACCGTCTTCTAGGCGAACATAAGTGCTTATCTTATTCTAAAAAATTATAAAGTCTGAAAAACTTCTTTCAAGGGATTCTGTTAGCACGTAGAGGGTACACAACTGCTATACTCCTTCATTTTTGGCTCTTAATCAAGTCTTAACAAATATACTGAAAGTAAAAATTATAAAATATTGATAATTAAAGCCCATACAATATATGTTTACATTAAACTATATATGTTTTATATAAAACAATTATGAAACATTTTTTGACTGTGGGGTCAAGACAAGAATATGTGGTCTCACCATGTCTCTAAGACAACACAAAAGGAATAGAGGGAGTTCTCTTTGTACTATTTCTCAGAGGGCATACAATTGGTATGGGGCAGCATTTGGTTTTAGGTATCCGAGTTGTTTGGTTTAACTCCCCAGCCCCGAGAGGTAGATATTGATATTTCCTTGGCTATACAACTCAAATTCAGTTACAACCAATTTGTTAATGTCTGATATAGTCCCATTGGGAGGTTTCACTAAAGGAATAGACACCAATTATCCTTGGTGTCTATTCTATACAGTTTCTAGAAAGAATGGTTAATTCATATAAAATGTAACATTGAAAAACATCTCACCACTTAATAAAACACTGTTCTCAATAGCTTTTTACTCCAAATTATTAGCTACTTTTTCAACAGTTGCATTCGTCGTATTTGTTTCTGAAGGGCTTGATCTTCTAGAGCCTGGTTTTGTAATTGATGGCTTTTTATTATCAATACGGTGCCTGGAAAAATATTAGGCGATGTAATGACTAGACAAACGGGAAATTTTTCAATAACTAAAAACTAAACTTACTTGTATACGGACTTTTTTGGCGCCCAGATCGGACTTAACGGCCTGGGTGGTTCTTTTTTCTCTTCCGCTGCTGTTGCTGTCCTAGGTATTTTAATCTCTACAATGGTTTCAGAATTATCGTTGTGTTTTCTTTTCAATGTTACGGTTAATATTAACTCATTCTCAGGAGTATTAATTGTCGGAGTAGATGCATCATTTTTTGGCGTATTCATTTTTATTCAATTAATTAAATATTTCTAGTTCTTTATAATTATGCGAGAACGTATCCACCGATGCCGCTAAAGAGATAGAGAATGCATCCGTCAGCTTTCATGTCATCCAATGCCAACAGTGGCAATATCTGCTAAAATGAGAAAGCGCTCTACAAAAGAAGCAATCAGCTATATCCAGATTAATATTACCTGATTGAATAAATATCTACCATATTGTTAGTTAAAATTATTTAACAAGAGCAAACTTTTATTGGGTTTAGGAATATAAAACGAATAGAGAAATAAAATAAGCACTTATTTTAACCTAGATGAAGCAAAAATGTTGGGTTATACAAAAATTATCGTATATGAGACATAATATAATAATTTACTGGCAAAATTAAAGTAGTAATCGTTATTAATATATGGCAATTTTTAATTTGCCATTTACTCTGTGTAGCCAATTTGGGGGATTTGCCTCAAATTTAGGGGTAAATAAATTGCACCGGGTTTTTTTAGGGGGTAAAATCTTTAGGGGTTAATCTAGTTACACTTATGATTGAGAAACAACAGTGTCTGATTTTTTTTTCTATAAATATTTACAGATTTGTATATGTTGAGTATTTGTTTTTCCTCGTTATTGTTTCAAAAAGACGTTTTTTGTGCATGATAGTATATCTTTTAATTTCTAAAGTTTTTATCTTGTTTTTTTAATCTTTTTGAAGTTTTTTATGCTCTTTGTAATTATTAAAAATAAAAAAAAATAATTAAAAATTAAACATTTTATATTAGATAAGAACCTCCTATATTTTTCAAATTGTCAGTTAGGGGGTTTTAGGGGTTTTTGAATTTAGTCTTAGAGGGATGAAATTTCAAGTGTTGGCGACACTGCATTCATTAGTAGTCTGTGGCTATATTGACGCTTTTGTGTCTTTGTGTTCTGTAGAGATGCGAGATCTAAATCTTTTAAAGGATAAGTGATTGATAAATCTTTTTGCTCAGAAGATGTAAATCACTCTTATAAATCTTTAAATCCTTAGTAACTCAGTAAGACAAAACGTTCTTATGATATATTTAAATCTTCTAACTCTGATTGAGTTGAGCATGATAGATTAAAGATGTGGTTTTGATAGGTATCTTTATGTGTAAATTAAAGCGTTTGATCTGCATATATAGACAATAGATACAAAGGTAAAAAAAGTTGAATTTGAACGAAAAAAGAAATGATCAGGCTTGATTATTACTATCACAATTGTATTATAAATGTGAAAGTTTGTGTGTGTTTGTAACTCTTTCACGCCAAAACTATTAAACGGATTGCGTTGAAATTTGGTATGTACGTAGTATAAGACCTGAGAAAAACACAGGCTATATATAGTTATATGCTATTAACCTAATTAAACTAAAAAAAACTAACTATTAACTTTATTTAGAACTAAACAATTAATCGATATTTTTTTAGTAACTCGCGAAATTATCAATTATTAGCTGATAGGAAACTCAAAACGTAAACACATTTACACACTAAACGCGTTCCACGCTTGGGCAATGGGCTTGTATGAATGAAGTATGACTATGAAGTTGTATGTATTGTAATTTATTGTATGGCAATTTGGCAAATTAAAAAAAAGTTAAAAAACCATTAACAAATGAACATGAGTTTAACACGTGCCACGAAAGATGAGACTTGACGAGCGTCAATAATGGGAATCCTGCGCAGGTACAATCGTGTACGAATTAGTTATTTATCAATATTTATTACGAAATAACATTTTCATATTATTATTTAGGAACCGTGATTTAATTTAGATCCGTTTAATAATAAGTTAAATAAATTGACGATTCTTTGCATAATTAATTCTTGACAAGTTGTGTTCAATTATGTGCATTTTGTAATATTTTAGATTTTTATTTATTTGTAATTCTGTAATAATACAACTGCTTAATATTTATTAATGTCGATATTAAATAACATAATAAATAAATTTTAGTTATAGAATTTTGTAATAAAATAAAAGAATGGGTTCTTCAACATAATTTTTGTTACACAATAATATTTCTAAGTCTAAGGGCAAAAATGCATTGGGAAACTTATTTTTTGTAAAATAACATCTTATTACGACGCGGCTGGAACCAGATTAATTTGCTTTCGAAAATACACCACTTGTTTCAGGAGTTGATAGATTATCGCTTTCATCAGACAAATCTGAATCCTCCAAGGTACTGTCCGACGAATCATCTCCTACTCTGATAATTATCTCCATTTATGTTAAATTGTCATTCTTTATAAAATACCTTTCGTTTTTAATTCTGTGTATCCCCCGTTTGAGGTTCCATTGAATATTCTTACTACTCACATAATATTTTATGTGCCCTAACCATTTCAATTGGATTTAAATCAGGGTGATATGAAGGTAATCGTAGTACGTCATGACCATGTTCAGTAAGTATTTTGTCAATACTGAATGTTTTATATTGTTCTTTACCCAGTGCTTCTTTTAACATATACAGACGTGTACACCACACGTCGTATATCATCTCCCGTGTTTCATCCTGCTTTGTGTTCTTAATGTTTTACCTCGAGGCATAATCGAGATTTTACAAAGTTGCACTGGTATACAATACAACTGTAAACAAAATAGAAATTTTGCAAACACAGTTGTATTCGTCTATACTGCGGAGTTAAGTGCACCTTCTTCCGCATTTTTTTCGCCGCCCCGACGACACCCGGTTCCTTTCAGCTTCAAGCCCCATACCGACAAAGAGACCTATAAATCGTCTATTGTGCAAGGGAAGACAAAGACACGTGGTCTGTCAAGTCTAATTTTTAGTGGAACGTACTATACCTACAATTGATTTTGCACTTTATTACAACAGTAGAAGAAATATTTCCGTACACATGCGCAAACTTTCCAATAGTTCTGTCTCTTTTTGATTCGGTTAATCCTGCATCTGTTGTCTCAAACCTACAATGTCGTGCCTCAATAAATCTAAAAATGAACCATAGTGTACTTGATCTAAAGATGTACATATTTGAAAAAAGATTTACTTGGTAAACTTGGGAGTTACGGATTTATACAACATTTGTGACGGATGTACATCTTTTTTACCATTCACTCCTGAGTCTGAGTTACTCATCTTTAGTGTTGTGATTTACGTAGTAACTAGTAAAAGTAGTAAATAAAACATATTCTGTGGTTTTGATATCAACATTTTAAGGAGATAGAGACTTGTTACTATGCTTTATTGACGCTTTTGTGTTGTACTTTGCCAAAACATGGTAGGGAAAGGAAGTGTGAAATGCTCAAAATGCGGCATAACATCAAAAGAAGATTTTTCCTTAACCTTCCATAGGTTTCCTCTTCCGTCCAAGCATGGGTCTCTGAAGTAAGTAGATCAAACAGTTAGTTTATATTCACGTCCTCCTGATTTTAAAAGTTCTCACTTTTTGCACAATTCCTACCTGAATTATGCAAAAAGTGATTTTGAAGATTGCTTAGAACTATGTTTTTTAATTTAAAGTAAAACAGCTTCATACTTTATACCTATGTACAATAAAAACCTTATTTTTTAGGGCTTAAGTTTGGGCTAAATTTTGTTTTCCTGATGGTGATTGGACATCCAATGAATCATTAGAAAAGTTGAACGCACAGTGTAGAATGCTATGTGGCAATCATTTTGATGATTCTTCATTTACCATCAGCAACAGGAAAAGACTTAACAAGTTTGCTATTCCATTTGAAGCTCAAAGTATACTTTCCCAATTAAGAGACAAACAGTGTAGTCCATCTAGAGCAAGTCATGACATCCAAGTGAGTGTTTACATAGTTTACTTTATAAACATAAAAATATTGCTATTACAACTATAAAACAGTTTTAGGGCATTAAACTTCTTATCTTGTGATAATATTCCATAACAAATCAAAAAAATATTTATTTGTATCCTTTTCATATTGAAGGAATATGAAATATTTCATATTGAAAAATATACCTATAACTAATAAATTGGGAGAAGGAAATAAGTCCAGGGATTTTAAATTAATTTAATTAAATAAATATTAAGTCAAAATTGTTAGGCTTAGCTCTATAGGGTGAGACTATAGTTATGTTTATGTTCTACCTAAGTCAAATAGACTGATATATATAGTCAACCTTTTTTTACATAGAGGTAGGCAGTACGGTTCTGACACACATCTAGGTGATATATGGAAGATTAAAAGTTTTTAATTTTCTCCATCTACTTATTGGATTTATTACCTTCTTCAAATTTGTGATTCAATTATTTTTGTATATTTTCCAGGAACCATCAACGAGCAAAGGTATTTTGAAGGACTTGGATGTGAAAAAGTTTAAAATATTTCTCACCCAAAAGTCTGATGTAAATTTGGATATTTCATCACCAAATACAATTCATATTTTATGTGATAGTAAAGAAGAGCTAGGAGATATGCCTCCTCAGTGTTCTGGTGAAATGCAAGCATGTGCTTATGTTTGCAGATTTATTGTGAAAAAGATGGCACTGAATTGTACTTTTTGTAAAAGTATTGTGCTAGCAGATCAGGACACTGAGGTATGTCATTTGTTTACATCGTTCAAAGAATATGACGATGTTAGATGTAGTTTAAATTACGTTCAGTACAGTTTTTGTAAAATGGTTGAAAAGGCTGCAAATTTCGTAAACAATTATCTGAAAGACCACAGTCATACAGAAAAAATTAAAATGAATTTATATAATTTATTAATTGAAAATTTGGACAAAGATTGGCTAAAGGGATGTGAAGAACATTACGCAGTCAATATTGAAACAGTTATTAAAAGCACAATTGCTATTTGTTTAAAAAGATTTTATAAAATAAAAAATGATGAATTTATGGAAGAAGCGTCCAAAAAATCATGGAAGAGAAAAATAAATATATTAAAAAACGTTCAATATTAAAAAAATATTAAGTTGAAAAGTCATCAAGAATGTAATTTATTTCAAAGTCGTCTATTACTTTGATGCAGTTTATGAGTCCGCCAGTGTACATCCGAGGTACAAAACACTCGCCTTAGACGATGATGAGGAAGCTGGGGCAATCTACATCTGCCGAGGACCTCAGGATGTCAGGAGAGCCCGCTACCGTTACCTATATATATATATATATATATATATATATATATATATATACAGTGGCATAGCTAGGTAGCTAAGGGCCCTGGGGCAAATTAAAAAATGGGGCCCCACTGCTATGTAAACTGATTAGGTTTTATCAAATAAAAATATGAAATATACAAATACTTTAAAAATGCTAAGCTACTTAAGCTCTTTTTTTGTGTACTGCAGGGCAGGTAATAAAAATATTAAACAGTAACAACATAAATTAAAATTAATACTTGGTGTAGGTTTGGCTAATAAAACGAAAAAAAGAAGATTCAAGGGTTTATTATATAAAGGTCGGGCCTACCAACTGACTAAATAACAATTATATTTACAATTTTTTCCTAGCTTTAGTTTTCGCAAAAGTATCAATGACTTCGTTTAAATCTAGGCTTGATGCGGTTTTGTTTTCAATTGATATTAGCGATAAGTGTCGAAATCGAGTTTGGCCCATATTACTTCTTAAATAATTTTTTATTATTTTTAATTTGCTAAATGACCTTTCAGCTGCTGCAGAAGTAACAGGAATTGTAAAATTGCTGTAAATACTTCCGTTAGGTTGCATTCTAGCACTCCATATTTGCTCACTATTTCCTTACATAATTGGTGAACAGTCCATGCTTGAAGTAAAACTAGGTGGTAAAACTAGGTAAATATTAATAAATTAAAGTGAAAAACTAGGGCCTATCTGAATATTTTCTTTGGAATTCGTCACACTTTTGTAATAAAGTTGCAATGTTGGTGTTAGAAAATCGAATATATGACAGATTGCAGTCATACCAATAAAACGTGTATCTAATTAAGATATTACTGTGTCTAGTACATTATTGAATATCTCAATTTTAAATATTTTTTCTCGGTTTGGAAATCCGTGATCAGCAGCTAATTCATCTAAATGTTTTTTAACTTTTCTTTGCCTTTTTTCTTACAAATGGGTATCAATACCATATTTTCTTGCAGTTTCACTGGCTTTGCACTTGAATAATTCGAAATCATTTCTATAAATTTGCAACTTTGCTTTGGTCTCTGCTAAAACTTTACTCGCCTCGTCCAAATTGATGTCGCATTTTTGTAAAGTTATGGATGCATAATTGATGTCGTTCAATACACTGTGCATGAATTCGCAAAGCAACACGAACTCGAAATTTAGCATTTTTGTTTTAATACTCTGCTTCACTACGCTCATCTTTATTAGGACTCTAGAACTATTTCTGATAATGTTTTGATAATATCAAAATAACGAAGTTTTATTGCACATATCGTATTGACCCTACTGGACCATCTAGTCGGATTTAGTTTTTTTAGAGTGGTGTCAGATTCGCCAGTGAATTTTGACAGTAGATCCCAACGTTTGATGCTGTTTCCGAAAATGTTATACAAATCTTGCAACGTTGCGAAAAAAATCTATATTTCCACACAACTGCTAACGGCATCATTTATCACCAAATTTAAATTATGAGTGGCTCAATGTACGTACTCTGCGTTAGACTGGATATTCTTAATATGTTTTTGTACATCATTATACACACCACTCATCACACTAGCTCCATCATAACCTTGCCCCACACATTTTTTTAAATCAATATTTTTGTCGATAAATCTACTTTTTCTTGGCGTTGTTTGCGTTTACATGCACCACTGGGTTTCTTCTTTTTATCCATAATTTTAGTTTTCTAATTTATTTAAACAATACAATATTAGATTGTGCTCGAGTAGGTAGGTACTCACTGTTCACTGACGACGTTAAAAGTAAAATAAAATGAAAAAGAAACACAATGATACACTACAAGAATCGTTGGGGAATCGCCGGAAAAAAATTATCATCGTTAGTGTTACCACATTTAACGGTGGAGACCATGAACGATCTCCTGCCCGCGGACCTGAATTAATGTACCTACTGTAGGTGACTTGCATTTTTTCACGATCATCATCATCATCCTTGCGTTAAGTCCCAGTTGCAACCCAAACTCTCGCTTCAGCGCCCGGGGTCCGCTTTCCGACTTTTTCTTCTCCACTTCGCACGGTCTTCAGCATCCCTGGTAGTGAGCCCATTGGCACGCATATCACTCTTTACGACGTTGCATTTTTTTGCATTTATTCACGATATTTCGCGTTATACAATGAGCTGTAGCCGAAATCTATACATTTGACACGATTTATTGACTTAACGGACATCAATATGAGTGGCAAAATCAAATAAAATTTACTCCTGATAAAGCATTAATTTTTTAACCGTTCTCGAAAAAAAATCTTTACTCGAATTCACAATAAAACGCAAATCGATGAATAATAAAACGCACATATCACTATCCGTCAAATTGACAACACTGCCAACCTACAGAAAGAATTTAGGGGAATTCCCTAGGCATAACTTTTGAATTTCTCTCAACTGAATTGTCATGATTAAAGTGGGGTTGCAACCTGTCATATTTATTTTGAAAATGGGAGAAATTTCCAAAAGTTCAGTTCGATCGAGATTTATGGTAAGGATTCGAGGGCTCCCTGAGCTTGAGGGCCCCGGGGCACTGCCCCGCCTAGCCCCTAAGTAGCTACGCCACTGTATATATATATATATATACTGACAAACCCGTCCAAATTTACACAGAAGAATCTTTAGTAAAAGTTATGAGAAACCTGTATTTTAGTTTTGTATCACATAGTACAAAAATGTTGAGTAATCAGCATCACAAAGTAATTCAAAGAACTCGCATTTTACATAATAAGGCGCTAGTGTCAATGACCTCTCCATCTGACCTAATAAAAGGCCGAGGACGGCGGCATTGCACCGGGCGAGCGAATACGCACCAGTGTTGTTCATGACAAATTTAGGGATGCCGTATTTAAATTGTAAAATTGCCGGATTTTAAGGTAAAATTAAGAAAATTGCCGTATTGTACAAAATGTTTATTTTGCAAAGTTAAAATTAATAAAAAAACACGCTTTTATAAAAAGTCAAACTAAAAGGTAAAAAATAATTTTCAATAAAATTAAATTAAGGATAGGGGGATTAACAAAAAATATGAATTTTATTGTAAAAAAGTGTGGAGTGCTTGTTGTCCATTGTTATTTTGAAAATATCTTAAAAAGTTGCTTTCTATACTTTTGTTTTATGTGTTTACTTTTTAACTTTTTTTGCGGTGGAGGTAACCCGTCGTCATTGTCACACTCATTTTCAATTTAGTAAAACTTAAAGAAATCTTATAACTTTCACTGATAGATCGTGTCATACAGCAAACCAAAGAAGCAATGAGACTCTAATAATGAGAGAATCACAGTCACAATAGTTACAGTACAATAACGATTATACCGGGGATTCTCATACGTCCTAAAAATCAAAGATTTTAGACTTTAACGTCTCAGAGATACGATTGCATTTGATTGAATTCTGTTGACGTTTATTTTTGTGGGGCTTCTACTAAATCTATGGTTTACAATTTGGTGCGAGAGATAGAACGATATGTTTTTTTTGGTCACTTTAGTCAATTACCGTATATTTTAATACGGTAATCAAAGAGCTGCCGTATACCGTATTTATGATGGTTAAGATGCCTGAATGCCGTATATTACGGCAATTGCCGTATCAAGAACAACACTGATACGCACTACTAATTTACGCGGGAGCGACAGAGACATTAACAGGTTAACGTACGAAGGTTGCATCATAGCACTATTCTTTACGATTGAATTAATGATCATATATGAAATATTTTATGGTGAAAATTTGACATACAATTTTTTTGCAAAAATGGGTTCCTTAAATGATGTTTAGTGCGTAAAAAAAATTTGGATGGGTTTGCCAAAGTCACCCTGTATATATATATATATATATCACATCATTCAGTACCTTAACGAAATTATGGTTTACATAAAAGCATGTGGTTTTATTCACTGTTTTAAGATGATAGCTTAAGCTGCATCTTCTTGTGGTGATCAATGTATTGAAAAAGAAAATATTAAATACAAGCCAGTTTCTAATGAGTAATAAACATTTGCTGATGTGTACGATTTTGAACTTATATTTTTCACAAAATATCTACATTTACCTAATGCACGTATGTATAGGTCTACCAGGATCTGATGGCAAAAAGGGAAAAAAGAAATTGACGCTAGCAATACTGGGGAAATTGGAGTAAAACGTTTTGATACTTATATTTCCTTAAAGCGGCTGATTCTGTGTGTGATACATGCAAATATAAAAATTTATCCAATGATCAAGGATAATTTTTGAAAATCTTACTGTGGTGAATGTGAGGTTCAAAATTTAGATGAAAACTCAAATTACTCTGTTCATGAGTTTATTAATTAATTATAAGCTATCAAAACTTGAAAATGGTTCCAAATACTGCACATCCATAAAAAAGTCTTCATCGGAAGAGGAAGACGATGAAGACGCAGTATTTATGATAAACCTTTCCTCCTGCATCTCAATTAATCGATCTTGTTCTATGAACTGATTTTCAATTTTTATGACATGTTCACAAGATTTTCGCCATTCATCGATCCCTATTTGAGAGAAAGCTTCTTCTGTTAAAGATTTTATATCACTTGCAGGTCTATTGACGTTTTTACCCACAACTTTTTGTTTCATTATTCCCCAGATTAATTCTATGGGGTTTAACGTACAATGATATGGTGGGAGCCTCAAGACTTCGTGGCCGTGTGATTTTAAAGTCTCACCTATGTGATATTTAGGTTCAGACTTATGATTTTTCACTGCTTCCAGTAATTGACATTTACGCCAATTATCGTCGTAAGGGATATTGTTTGATTGAAGCCATTCTTTTATAACAGCAATACGGTCGGCTTGTGTAGGCGGTTTGTTTAATTGTATAGAATGGTACTTGGCGTTGTCCATGACAATTAGAGAAGGTTTTGTAAGGTTGGGAATCAACTTCTCCGTAACCCATTTTGTAAAGTTATCTTTATTCATATCATGGTGGTAGTCAGCAGATGTACTCTTCGATCTATACACCAAACAACAGTTTGGCACAAAACCATTTTCTCAACCAGCATGTACAATGATCCATCTAGACCCTGCCGAAATACTTTTAGATGGTCCTCGAATATCTTTATTTTGCCAGCATTTGTTCACTGAACATGAACCGTGTATGTAGGTTTCATCTAAATAAACCACATCTAGCTTATCATCGGCTTCTCGATTCTTTTGCATACGTTCCAAATACTTAAATCTGTGTATCTTTATGTCATGTCGCCCCATTAAAATAGTCCTTTTTGATTGGCACTTCACGAATTCGAATCTGATGTCTTTCAAAATAAGTCTGAAGACAAAATGAAATTGTTATTTTTAGATTACTATGTTTTTAGATTATATTCAAACTGAAAGAAAATGAAATTCATTTTTGTTACCTTAATGATTCTCTTCCTCCATTGAAATTGATTTCCTCCCGAAGAATTTGTAGCAATTTCATGACAGTAGGTATTTCTTTTCGTACAGTGTAAAACTCATTTATCTTGTTTCTGATCAATTCTAAATCAAAACTATCCAAATTAATTTTTTTTTGCCACCTTTCCTCCTTTTACCAGGCGTACTAAATACGCCTCTGTTAGATCTGCCTTCAGCAACAATTCGTCTTATGGTGGTATTAGAAACCCCTGAAATAAACCAAAGTTTAGTATAGATAATATAATACGAAAATGCAATAAACCAAAGTATCAAGACGTGTCATTCCTACTAACCAGTCAACGCTTGCACATGGCTCAATATCGATGATTGTGTTTGTTCTGCACCTTGTTCATCAAGTATTCTTTGATAAACATTGAAAACAATATTTCTTGCTTGCGATCGAAGAGGTTTCTTCGACATTTTCACTACTTTTTAAAGGAAATTTGAAACCAAACCAAAAACAATTCCTCGAAATTTCAGTTGACAGTTGACATTTTTTTTTGTTGCCATATGAAAATCGCTATTTTTTAAACTTTTTTTTGCCATCAGATCCTGGTAGACCTATACCAATGTTCAAATTTTAGTTAGCACTTAGCAGTTCTAACTGCTCACGTCACATTTCATTCTGTGACACTGGCAACTTATGACATTGACAAGTAGTGATGTCGATATGAAATCAATTAATCCAATAATTGTATTTCGAATCGTTTTAGTAATTGAAATTTCAATCTCACAAAATCGACGTACAAGTTTTATAGATTTCAATTAAAAACCATAGAACTATTTACAGTTTGTTGGATGTACACATAGGCAATATATAGAGTAGAGGACCCTGACCTCTTACGTGCCTATAAAGGAGTTCATGACCACGAGTTGTATCAACCAAGTTCCCAGTTGGTGGTGTCGATTTTGCTTATACATTTATTCTCCATAATGCTCGACAGATGTTAAGAAAAAGAACAAGATTAGGATCACAAAACGAAGCCTTTTGGGGCTAATTTAGTCTGTATATACATCAGAAAGAATTTCTTCATGTCCGTGACATTGCGGATCAATTGCGGGAGTGTCGCCTTCGCCGGTATGGCCACGTTTTACGGCAACCGGCTACTTATGTGGGGAACAAATGTCTGACCATGCCGCCACCGCCGGGCCCCGGTCCATGGGTGATATGCGTGCCAATGGGCTCACTACCAGGGATGCTGAAGACCGTGCGAAATGGAATAGAAAAAGTCGGAAAGCGGACCCCGGGCACCGAAACTTAAGTTTGGGTTGCAACCGGGATACAACGCTGGGGTGATGATGAAGCTTATTCCTCCAGAGTACATGCAACCTGAAATTTCTCAAGAACCGTTTTCTATGGGAAAAAAGAGGCTCCAGGAAATGGGGATGAACGTCAAGCTGATGGCTGGCAGTGCAGTGGTAAAAAAATTATTAGGAAAGCACAGTTCTACTAAACATACAGATAAGCGGACACGGGAACTTCCAAGACTTCCTACATAAAATAAAAAAAAGTTGACACCGACGCATGCTTATACTGTGGTGAAAAAGATACTATATCACACACTATATTTGAGTGTAAAAGGTGGGAAGTAATCAGGACCTACACGGAGGCTAGTCTCGAAATCGAAGCATCTCTTCCCCCTGAAAATATGCTGGAGATCATGCTCCGTAACGAAAGAAACTGGAACGGCATAGAGTGCATGCTAACCAGAATAATGAAGGCCAAGGACCAAGATGAAAGGCAAGGAGACAGCAAGAGGATTCCTCTCTCCCCGCCTGTCGCGATGTAATGCCGAGAGGTGTGCCGCAGCAGGACGTGGAATAAAAAAAAAACATACAGATAAAATTCATTCCATCATTTTGCAACAGTTCCTTTTGCATGTCTCAACCATGAAAGTACAAGGGAAATGAATCGGCATTAATGATGAGCAACTACGTCCAAGTGGTTAAGATTCCGGTGAATTTTGAGGTTATAAGCTATTAGTACTGGTCGTCGAGCCAGGTTATCTAGTGAGGGTTGTTTTATACCTGGTACCTTATATTTTTGATATATATAACGTGGTTCCAATA
This sequence comes from Malacosoma neustria, assembly GCA_963693495.1. Classification (NCBI taxonomy): domain Eukaryota; kingdom Metazoa; phylum Arthropoda; class Insecta; order Lepidoptera; family Lasiocampidae; genus Malacosoma; species Malacosoma neustria. The sequence goes on from OY856371.1 coordinate 9,749,744, forward strand.
TCTAGAATTCTAGATATTTCATTGATCATTTGTGTGGATCTATAGCGTGGATCTCAGAGGTGCTCTGAAAAGGAGACTACATTTATAGTTTGATGAGAAACCAGTGAAACACTTTTTATAGAATAAATCATATCTTTTTATAGCTGTTTTTATTTAATAGAATGGCTTCAAAATAGCTGAGATACTGAATTTTCAATGTCATCTGTGGTTTGTCCTTTTAAAATTTATCGTACTTTGTATTTGATTTTCTTCGGTATACTTACCTACCTTTATAAATTTCCGTTTGTAACCTGTTAAGGCTGTCACTTTTTCATACACCGTGACAAGCAAAAGCTTTAGGAGTAAATAATTAAAATATAAAAAAATGCGATTTATATAGACATCCTAGTATAAAAATTGTAGCTATATTCTATCACAAGAAAGAAAAATTAATAATTGTACTCTAATTAAGTACATATTTGGGGTATATTGTAAAAATAAACATTAAAAAATTATAATGTTTACTGGATTAAACAATGCTATTAGATATTAGCCATCGATCGTATGTTATAAAGCGGGACAAAGATTTTTGGAAAGTTATAGAAAAAATGTACAAGCCTTCCTTATTCAAAGTTTTTTCATTTGATTTTTTATCAGCCCTCCAAATTTGGTGAACGTACAAAACAAACCTGTACAAATTATTTTTATGGGTAATAATAGGATCTGGACATTATGTCTACTTTTGTAGATTTTAATGGAAAATGGTGAAAACATTGCAAACAAATAATGTAGACATAAATAAGTTATGCATTGGAACTCTAATTTGGATTTATCTCATCAAATTGGTACTCATTTGTTGTACATAATTTGTGTAGAGTCTGGCCATGCTAACTCTGCAGAAGTAGAGTCTGGCCACGCTAACTCTGCAATGGAATAAATGGGCAACCCTAAAAAGTTTTTTATATGGTATACTTTTTCTGATGTCACTTTCGTGGTACGTGAGCTGTCAGATCGCTTACGCTGTTTGTTGTTTTTCATATATTTTAAAGAAAAATGGTTAAACCTATTAAAAGTGGAGTGCGGGAGTTATTATATAACATGATAAGTAAATTCCAAGATGTGAAGGAACATCATGATGTCGTCCTTAGCCAAAAACGACAATGTTTACAAGATATCGAAAAGTTGACGTGTAAGTAAATCTATTGATTTTGATACTTCGCCGTTTTATTTTACCATTAGATATATCTAAGAACATTTTTTCGAATACTCATAGCCTGTTGATAATGGTGACAAGAAGCTCGTGTCAAATTAATCCAAGTCCAATTTCAATAACGTATCTATATATTCTATTCTATTCTTGAGAGTCTTGGCTCCAACGCCATGGGCATCGATTTGCCAATGTCATAGTGGAGAGGATAAATGGTTCAAAATGGAGAGGATAGATGTTAGGAAGTATAAATAAATATAGTATTATGATGTGATAAAATTACCTTTGTTTATATAAAAATAAAAATGTGAACTATAAATAAATATTATTTAGTGATAGGAATTTACATAAAGTAATTACATGTTTATAGTCACATAATGATAGCAGAGAATTGACATTAACAGGTTGAGGAAAATCATGTGGAAGAAGAACATACAACAGTTGTGTAGTATTGGGGCAAGAGAAGAAGATGTGTTCTAATGTTCCTTCAGCTAGTCCACATTCGCAAAGTGAGTGGTCTCTTACCCTTATTTTTGCCAAGAAGACTGGAGTTGAACAATGACCTAATCGCATACGATCTATATGTAGATTTGATTCCTGCAGATTGGATTTTGACATTACTTGTATGGGTCTTATGTCACTATTACATAAATTATAGATAGTTAACTCATAACAAGTATTTATTTTTGGACATTTCAGGTGGTATAAGTGATGAATTAAAACCTCATCTTCAAGTTGCCCTACAGAAGCTAAAGGCTCTTGAAGAACTTACCATCAATAGTGAGAACCAGTATATAAAAAAGATCGCTTCAATGACTGGTAAGAATCTGTTACTTACGTATTTATTTTCTACAATTTTCGTTAGATTATGTAAGTAGGTACAACATACATCCAATACATATTGCATTCAATACAAGTTAAATTAAATTTTATAAATAATTTATATTTATTTATACAGGAGTCGGCGAACGAACTTTAAGAGTGATTAAAAATGAGGGCCAAAATAATCAAGGAATCTGGAGGACTCCTGGCAAAAAGCGTAAAGCACGGGCAACGAAAGTTAATATTGACAATTTTGACCAATGCGCCATACGAAATACAATAAATCAGTATTATTTGACCCGAAAGGAAGTGCCTACTCTGCGTAAATTACTACTTGAATTGAGGCAATCAATTGATTTTACTGGCTGCAGGGAAACCTTACGCAAAATATTATTAAACATGGGCTTTGAATTTTAAAAAAATCTTGAAGAACGGACAGTCCTTATGGAAAAACATGATGTGGCGGCATGGAGGCATAGATACATAAGAAAAATTTTGTCATCAAGAAACGAGCCTGTAGAAAAGAGAAAACCTATTGTATATATTGATGAAACATATGTGCACTTGAATTATAAACCCAAAAAAAGTTGGCAAGGACCATCTACCTCCAAAATGGTGGAGAACATCTCAAAAGGCAAACGGTTTATTATAGTTCATGCTGGGACAGAAAATGGGTTTGTAAATAATGTGTTACTTGTGTTTAGTACAAAATCGAAGCATGCAGACTACCATGATGACATGAATGCTGAAAATTTCACAAAATGGGTGTCTGAAAAATTACTGCCCAATCTTGAGTCACCGAGTATTATTGTTTGCGACAATGCTAGCTACCATAGTATACAAATAAATAGGCCACCAAATACCAATTCAAGGAAACAAGATATTCGAGACTGGCTGACTAGTAATAATATTACATGGTCAGAGGAGTTCACAAAAATAGAACTGCTTTGTTTGGTGAAAAGGAACAAACCTGATCCAATATACTTCATAGATGAATTGTTAAAAGAACACGGCCACGAAGTTTTGAGATTGCCACCGTATCATTGCCACTTAAACCCCATTGAGCTGGTATGGAGCCAAGTAAAAAGAAAAATTGCCGAAAAAAATGTTAAAAGCACTCCGGAAGAAATGGTTAAAAAAATTGAAGAAGTATTTGGATCAGTCACAGCGGATGACTGGAAAAAATATGCTGGACATGTGAAACGGTTAGAAGAGGAGCACAAAATAAAAGACAGGTTACTGGATGATGCTATTCCATTTATAATAAACCTACAAGAATCTGACAGCGATGATAGTAATATAGATGATGAACCCGTTGAATTTGAAGGCATTGAATATTTAGTTTCTGATTCTGATGAATGATTGAGTGTTTGCTATGGTTTCATTTGTAAATATAACACGAAATAACATAACAAAAAAATAAATGATGTTTAACATTAAAAAATCTATCGTTGTTTTTATACTGTCTGAGTAGTTTCAGAAATCTCCTTAAAGTAAAGGCTAAAGTATTATCAATGTGTAGATAAACAATAGCCTCAGTAGATTTTTAAAAGTTAGGATCTAGAATTATTATAACCTGTATCGTACCTATTTATGCTCTACCTCAAAAATGTATCAAATCGACAATGCATCGTGCTGAAGTCATGGCTATTCTTTACCATGAAAAAATCAGAATATAAACAAAACAGGCTAAAATAAAAAACAGCTAGTATCAAATTAGTTTTTCGAAGTATAGACGGTGTTACCATCTATAGATTTTCAAATTCCATAATTTTCTTAGAGTCTGGCCATGCTAACTCTGCAGAAGTAAGAAAATTATGGAATTTGAAAATCTATAGATGGTAACACCGTCTATACTTCGAAAAACTAATTTGATACTAGCTGTTTTTTATTTTAGCCTGTTTTGTTTATATTCTGATTTTTTCATGGTAAAGAATAGCCATGACTTCAGCACGATGCATTGTCGATTTGATACATTTTTGAGGTAGAGCATAAATAGGTACGATACAGGTTATAATAATTCTAGATCCTAACTTTTAAAAATCTACTGAGGCTATTGTTTATCTACACATTGATAATACTTTAGCCTTTACTTTAAGGAGATTTCTGAAACTACTCAGACAGTATAAAAACAACGATAGATTTTTTAATGTTAAACATCATTTATTTTTTTGTTATGTTATTTCGTGTTATATTTACAAATGAAACCATAGCAAACACTCAATCATTCATCAGAATCAGAAACTAAATATTCAATGCCTTCAAATTCAACGGGTTCATCATCTATATTACTATCATCGCTGTCAGATTCTTGTAGGTTTATTATAAATGGAATAGCATCATCCAGTAACCTGTCTTTTATTTTGTGCTCCTCTTCTAACCGTTTCACATGTCCAGCATATTTTTTCCAGTCATCCGCTGTGACTGATCCAAATACTTCTTCAATTTTTTTAACCATTTCTTCCGGAGTGCTTTTAACATTTTTTTCGGCAATTTTTCTTTTTACTTGGCTCCATACCAGCTCAATGGGGTTTAAGTGGCAATGATACGGTGGCAATCTCAAAACTTCGTGGCCGTGTTCTTTTAACAATTCATCTATGAAGTATATTGGATCAGGTTTGTTCCTTTTCACCAAACAAAGCAGTTCTATTTTTGTGAACTCCTCTGACCATGTAATATTATTACTAGTCAGCCAGTCTCGAATATCTTGTTTCCTTGAATTGGTATTTGGTGGCCTATTTATTTGTATACTATGGTAGCTAGCATTGTCGCAAACAATAATACTCGGTGACTCAAGATTGGGCAGTAATTTTTCAGACACCCATTTTGTGAAATTTTCAGCATTCATGTCATCATGGTAGTCTGCATGCTTCGATTTTGTACTAAACACAAGTAACACATTATTTACAAACCCATTTTCTGTCCCAGCATGAACTATAATAAACCGTTTGCCTTTTGAGATGTTCTCCACCATTTTGGAGGTAGATGGTCCTTGCCAACTTTTTTTGGGTTTATAATTCAAGTGCACATATGTTTCATCAATATATACAATAGGTTTTCTCTTTTCTACAGGCTCGTTTCTTGATGACAAAATTTTTCTTATGTATCTATGCCTCCATGCCGCCACATCATGTTTTTCCATAAGGACTGTCCGTTCTTCAAGATTTTTTTAAATTCAAAGCCCATGTTTAATAATATTTTGCGTAAGGTTTCCCTGCAGCCAGTAAAATCAATTGATTGCCTCAATTCAAGTAGTAATTTACGCAGAGTAGGCACTTCCTTTCGGGTCAAATAATACTGATTTATTGTATTTCGTATGGCGCATTGGTCAAAATTGTCAATATTAACTTTCGTTGCCCGTGCTTTACGCTTTTTGCCAGGAGTCCTCCAGATTCCTTGATTATTTTGGCCCTCATTTTTATCACTCTTAAAGTTCGTTCGCCGACTCCTGTATAAATAAATATAAATTATTTATAAAATTTAATTTAACTTGTATTGAATGCAATATGTATTGGATGTATGTTGTACCTACTTACATAATCTAACGAAAATTGTAGAAAATAAATACGTAAGTAACAGATTCTTACCAGTCATTGAAGCGATCTTTTTTATATACTGGTTCTCACTATTGATGGTAAGTTCTTCAAGAGCCTTTAGCTTCTGTAGGGCAACTTGAAGATGAGGTTTTAATTCATCACTTATACCACCTGAAATGTCCAAAAATAAATACTTGTTATGAGTTAACTATCTATAATTTATGTAATAGTGACATAAGACCCATACAAGTAATGTCAAAATCCAATCTGCAGGAATCAAATCTACATATAGATCGTATGCGATTAGGTCATTGTTCAACTCCAGTCTTCTTGGCAAAAATAAGGGTAAGAGACCACTCACTTTGCGAATGTGGACTAGCTGAAGGAACATTAGAACACATCTTCTTCTCTTGCCCCAATACTACACAACTGTTGTATGTTCTTCTTCCACATGATTTTCCTCAACCTGTTAATGTCAATTCTCTGCTATCATTATGTGACTATAAACATGTAATTACTTTATGTAAATTCCTATCACTAAATAATATTTATTTATAGTTCACATTTTTATTTTTATATAAACAAAGGTAATTTTATCACATCATAATACTATATTTATTTATACTTCCTAACATCTATCCTCTCCATTTTGAACCATTTATCCTCTCCACTATGACATTGGCAAATCGATGCCCATGGCGTTGGAGCCAAGACTCTCAAGAATAGAATAGAATATATAGATACGTTATTGAAATTGGACTTGGATTAATTTGACACGAGCTTCTTGTCACCATTATCAACAGGCTATGAGTATTCGAAAAAATGTTCTTAGATATATCTAATGGTAAAATAAAACGGCGAAGTATCAAAATCAATAGATTTACTTACACGTCAACTTTTCGATATCTTGTAAACATTGTCGTTTTTGGCTAAGGACGACATCATGATGTTCCTTCACATCTTGGAATTTACTTATCATGTTATATAATAACTCCCGCACTCCACTTTTAATAGGTTTAACCATTTTTCTTTAAAATATATGAAAAACAACAAACAGCGTAAGCGATCTGACAGCTCACGTACCACAAAAGTGACATCAGAAAAAGTATACCATATAAAAAACTTTTTAGGGTTGCCCATTTATTCCATTGCAGAGTTAGCGTGGCCAGACTCTTTACTCTTGATTTAATTATTTAAGTATGTCTACGTATAGCGCCATCCATCTAGTATTAGAGTCTTCATACGTCAATGTCACCCAAAAATCTGCCAGTGTCATGGCGTCAGCGTGACTTGTTACTGCTATAGGAATGAGCGATATTAGTAAAATATCGATATTGATATCGGTAATTCGATATTATCGGGCACAAAATATCGACATTTTATAATATCGATCGAAAACCATGGTGAACTGTATGTTATGTGGAAAAAATATTGTGAGAAATAATGGACATCACATTTTTATCAGAATTTATTAAAAAATACAAAAATATGTAATATTAAATATTGCACTTATAATCTTTTAAAATAACACAATGTTTATTAGAACTGAGAAATGAGCTGACTACTGACTGACTTGTAATAAATGAATGAGTGAGAATTGACTGACTTTATTTTTATTTCATTTATTTTAACGAGAAGGTAAAATAGGGATGCTACTCTGCTGAGTTTGCTCATAAAAAATATATCGATGTTTATGAATGAATACATTAAACAATTTTTTTTACATAAGCAAAAGAGCACTGATCGAAATTGTGATCGAGTTTCGATATTTCGAGAATAACCCGATGTCATGTTAAAAATATCGATATTTCAACGTTACAATTATCGATATTTAAATATCGATATTTCGGAAATTAATAACGATATCAATAAATATCGCACATCCCTATACTGCTATCCTATAATCATGGACCCTATAAATTTCTTTCTTTCAGTGTTTCTAATCCTATTCCTATTGATATTTTTGATATTATGTTAAACGTGCAGGGGCGGAGAAAGAATACTAACCTCTGTGGCCGGGGTCGGCCTGTCGTAAAAGGCGACAAAACAACCCACCCTAGCTACGTGGTAGGGCCTCAAGCCCGTCTGGATGGCGACCACCTTTGGTCTTAAGTATGCCGCCATAATAACCTTGTGTTGTGTTCCGGCATTAGTGACCCAAGTTCCTGTACCCTTATGGGACAGCAGCGTGTTCGCGATGCCACTGGCGTTGCAAACACCTATAGGCGACGGTAACTGCTAAATTCTAAGCGGGCTGTCAGCCTGTCTGCTGTCCTAAGCAATAAAAAAAAAAAAAAAAACGTTATAGATTTGTATTTACAAGATCCTTGCTAAATAATATATACATCAATGGGCTGATTGGAAGAAAATGAATTTAAAAACAAAGAATAAACTAATGAGCACGATTTTTGATGAACAATTGGAATATATTAGTGAATGTACAACATCTTACGAAATGTTGAAAAAGTTTGACAAAATGTATACAACACAGCTATGCAAATAATATGCAGAGGAAAAATAGAAGAAATTCAACTAAATAAATGTGATACAATAGAAGATTTTGTTTATTTTGAGAAAACAACGAATGATTGCATAGCGGCTGGCGGAAAGTTAGACGAACCAGAGAAGATGAGATATTTGCTCAGAGTTCTTATCTACCCATAAGTTATATTGCAGATTTTATTGGTGTAACTGCGGAAGAACAATAAACAGTAGATTAAGTAAAGTATCAAAACTAATGACACAGAACAAGAAAAGTAATAAGATTATATTTGCAACAAAAAGAAAAGTACAATGTTTCATCTGTAGAAAGACTGGCCATCTCAAGAAGGACGCTTGGCCCCGTCAGAAACATTACCAAGGACAATAAAGCTGCCAAGGAAGAAATGTCCAATGAGGCAAGACCAGCAAGGGGTACAGAGATGGATTTTATCGAGGTTGTGGCCCAAATAGCAGTCCAGGTCATCCAAGAGGTGAGTTTTCAAGCACTCAGAAGAGTGTAGCATATGGGAATATAATAATGATTATGAAATTAATAGCTTGTTAGATAGTAGATGTACAGATCACATTATAAAGAATGATACAAGTTTTCATAAAAATGTAGATTTAGATTCCTGTTGGTGTAAAACTGCCAGATGGTAAAATGTTAAAAGCAACTAAAGTGTATTCCAAAAATTACTACAATGAAAACCATGTTGATATTAAAAATGTTTATTTTGTAAAAGACATTAAGCAAAATTTGTTAAGATTTTCAAAATAACCAAACCTTGTACAATATTAGCAATAAATGAAAATGCAAAAATTTATAATCAAGAAAAATAATAGTTGTAGCTAACAAAGTAGACAATTTGTAACATATAAAAGTTTTGTTTCAAAAGGTAATACCAACAAAACATATGTAAATGCAACAAAACTAACATAGGTTGGTCATGAAAAATTTTCAATATTTTAATAAGCTAATAAATAAGTTGACGGCTTGCTACATAAGGTTGAAAGCACAGAAATAAAATGTTCAAATTGTATTGAAGGTAAAATGGCTAATGTACCCTTCGAAAATAAAAGAACAAAGTACTGAAATATTAGAATTGATTCATACAGACTTAAACAGTTCAATTAGCAGAACTGGTTATGGTGGAGAAAAATAGTCTGAAGTTACAAAAACGGCAGCATACTTAAAAAAACAATTGCTAATACAGTAGAGGATAAAACTCCCTATGAAATATTTTTTGGTAGCAAACCAAATGTAGAACATTTAAAGATTTATGGCAGAGTTTATGTCAGGGTTTCAAAAGTATTAAAAAAGAGTAAATGAGGTGATAAAGTCCAATTAAAAGTGTTAGGAGGTGGTTGATGAAAATGGTTAGTCTTATTAAATAATAGAATAATTAACGCCAGACATGTACATGGAGTCAAAGAGAATACTCGATTAATTTGTTAAGAAAAGGTTGACGATGAAAAGGATAGGGATTTGGTAAAAACAAAACTTTAAATATCAAAAATGAAGAATAGAAAACTGATATTGATGAAAACAATGTAGATGATAATGTAACTAGCTCTGGTAATACTGAGAAATACTTTGTTATTGATGATAATTCAAATAGGGCCAAACTTGTAATAAAAGAAAGATAAATCCAGTCATTTATTTATGTAAATTACACAGATGTGCATCGACGACGACGTGCATGTGTGTCGGTCATACATGGTCGACACTGACTATGCAGGAATCTAGATAGAAAATCTTCAACAGGCTTTGTAATCAGATTATTTGGATACTTAATTTTATGGAAATTACATAAACAAAGAACTGTAAGTGATCAACTTTTGCTGCATACATTGCTTTGTGAAAAGTAGTTACTGAATTTCATAAGAAACTAAATAAATAAGTTATTCAATTTAAAATTTAATAAACTGGTGAAATTGTATGAAGATAATTCAGGACCAAAGATGAGACCAAATTTTTAAGAAATAGATAAGTTTGGGTAAATTTAGTATACATGTTTAGTTTGTTTGTACTTTTTACGTAAAAAATGAAGAGTACAAATTTATGGAGACATGTTGTAATTTGTTTAAATGTTTTAACTCTTGATTTAAATATATTTACGTATAGCGCCATCTATTGACAAGTATTAGAGAGTATATTCATATGTCACCCAAAAATTTGTCATAGCGTCACTTGCTTTTATTTCGTTACCAGTTTGCCCCGGCAAATGTTGTTCTGCCATATGAATTTAAAAAAATGTAGCCTATGTCCTTCTTTAATGTCCAATCTATGACTATACCAAAATTGGTTCAGCGGTTTAGGCATGAAAGTGTTAACAAACGAACTCACTTTCGCATTTACAATATTAGGATATGTACAAGATGTAAAAATTATGTTTGTCTTTAGAGAATAAATAGTAAATAAAGCAGTGAATTTAGTTTTTCTTCATGAAGAGTCTATCTTTCCAATAGTCCAACAAACAAATACATTTCAACGTATTTATTGATAAAATTTCACTTTGCAGGGGTGGAATAAGAATACTGACTACTGCGGCCGGGATCACCCTGACATAAAAGGTAACAAAACAACCCTAGCTTGGCAGTAGGGTCCCATGCCTGTCTGGATGGCAACCTCGTGGTCTATAAGTATGCCGCCATAATAACTTGTGTTGTGTTGCAGCAATTGTGTCCCAGTATCCAGTACCCCTAAGTAGACAGTAGTGTATTTAAAAATCATATTAGATAAATTATTTGAATTTAAGTCAGTTCACTCACCTTTTTTGTCACTTCTCATCCTATTTTTCGCAATGACCTGTTGGTTGTCCACTGATATAGGGACGCTCATGTTGTCATGCGATTTCTGGTGATCAGAACTACACGATGCTCTTATTAGCCTAAACAATATCACATTATAAATTTATTCATCAAAAGACCAGTCTTTAGAGACAAGTAACTCTACAGTACTCATTTTATGATTGGATTATTCATACAAGTCTTTCTTTTTACCCAGACGGAGATTTGAATATTATAATAAGAACACACATTAATTATTATTGCGACGCCACCAAGGTTTGAAGACAAGTGACAGTCACATAACAACAATTAAACACATAATGTCAAAATTATTTATTTTCTTCTTTAGGACTACTACAGACTCTGCATGTTAGCCTAAACATATGGTTTAAAATAACCATAATGGTGCAAGTTTCTGCCGCCTCAATAGTTCAGACAATCAATGCGCATAAGCCCATTTACTGTTTCCATATAAATCATTATAAATGTAATTGTATGTATTAAATATTCACTTACTGTTTCATGGCATCGTTCATTATCTCTCCAGGTGTTATTTTATCTTGCTGCTCGCAATTGCGGCTATCGAGATCCATGAACATGGTTTGAGCGGGTGATGAGATTAAACTATCAGTGGGTGCTGGTATATCAGAGACTATAGAGAAAGCCATAGAACTTCTTGACCCACTTTCATATATAGGAGGTTGAACACTTTTGTTCAGACCTGATGGTCCTGGGTGAGGAGAACTCTGCACATAGAGATAAATGTAAAAACATTTGCAAGACGTGACCTTCTAACAGCATTTTTTGTCATGACAATTTCCACTTTCACTTTTATACACTTTACCAAGATCTTTTAATTAGTGTGTATACAGAGGAAAAGTACATAATTGTTATTTTCTATAAATATGGGAACAGGGCTATTTGAAAGATTTCATTTGGTTGTTCTCAGTGTAGGGTAGGAAAAGACAACCATTACCCCTGTGAACCAAATTACACACATCTATGTAATTTTACTTTGTGGCTCCTTCTTCAGAGAAAGGCAGTGTAAAAGAGAGCCACTGTGGCAAACAGCAGAAGTGTATTGTAGCGTACAATACCCAGCAGCGTACGTCGGGCTCCAACCCGAAACCTGCTATTCTTATGCAAATGATAAAAAAATATTCTACCCTTTGAGAAATATGCTACGCAATTAACAAGAAATCTGAGAACTAGAATCAGTTTGCACAATGTGGATTAGTTTTGAAATAAATTATACGAAATACTCACCATCGTCGAAGCCCACAATTGAGAGTTAGGCGCACGTAAGAAATAAATAATATCGGTTTTTATTGATATTTATTCAGGCTTTTGCCATATCTTTAAATTTACCTTGTTTTTGTTGTTGTAAATTTTACAATGCCATGTTTCTTTAATGCATCCCCATAAAGATAATTATAGTGTCTGTGTGTAATCTGTTTCTATTAGATGTTTTGATATTATTTAAGTCACTGAATTTCCCCTCCGCGGATGCGTTGGCGTATGGCAGCAAGTAATAACCGGGTCGCAAATTTTAGATTTGGAAACAAATCTTGTCCTTCGGCGGTTTTAAAAATGAATACTCTGCGCCAGTAGCTTTCAGCGTCAAGTCCGTGCTGAGAAAAATCCGGTATCCATGAGCTCGCCATTCGTCGTCTAATTTATGGGCTGTTAGGGATGTTTCAAGTATTGGAAATCGCTTAAGCAGAAGCCAGAAATTTAATGTAAATTTTTCTGATTTAACTGATTGTGAGATAGGTATTATTGTGAATAAAAGGAAGCTCCTTTACGTTTAGCAAATATTTTGAATTTTTAAACTCAGCGCTTAAGATATCATTCAAGGATTTTACGGTACTCATTTCCAGGTAGATCGTAGACAGTGATCTTAAGAGCTTTTCAACTTCTGGCTACTGGTTAGCTTAGCTACCGCTCCAGAAGAAGTTTACAATACAATAATCCTATATCTTTAAATGAGCAATTCTTGTATATAAAAACTTATATAATTGGAATCTCGGAATCGGCTCCAACAATTTTCATGAAATTTAGTATACGGGGGGTTTCGGAGGCGATAAATCGATCTAATTTCTAGAAAATGTCATTTTACTCGCTTTTTTTATTGGAAGAAAAATAAAAAAAATGTGACTACTTGACATCTATCGGCGAATAATAATACTATTTTTTTTTTAATTGATTTAACGACACAACACTAAAGCTATTCCAGCAGATGGCGTTGTTAAGTAACAAGAAGCCAATGAGTGTTTGCTTTGAGGTTAGACTAAGAAAATCAATTGTTAATTTCCAAAAAACACAATTTATAAAAAAAAATACCGAGCAAAGCTCGGTCATCCGGATATTGTGCCTTAAATCAAGCAGTGCTCCCGGGTCCGATGATATTAATGCATACTTCTTAAAATTATCGAAGATTCATTTAATTCCTGTCATCACTCGTTTGATTAATTTTTGTTTCACTAATGGTGTCTCCTAATCAATTTAAACAACCCATAATCACCCCTGTATATGTATAAGAGTGGGGATAAAAAAGACATTGCAATTATCGACCGATTTCTGTGTTACCTGCGTTATCTAAAATTGTAGAAAAAAATATTAGTACATAATAGGCTTTTAAATTATTTAGAACGATTTAACATTTTATCTGCTTCACACTTTGGGTTTAGGCATGGTCTATCGACGCAAGGCGCTGTAACATCACTTACTTCCTTAATAGTCGATAAACTTGATAGAGGACATAAATGTTTAAGAGTTTTCTTAGACCTGAAAAAAGCATTTGATTCTGTTTCTATCCCTCTATTTGAGAAAAAACTCGAACACATAGGTATTCGCGGAATTCCTCTAAAACTAATATCCGATTTTCTATATAACAGAAGCCAATTGGTAAAAATAGGGCAGTTAAAAAGGACCAACGCTAAAGTCACTTATGGGATTCCGCAGGGAAGCGTATTAGGACCAACTTTATTTTTAGTGTGTATTAACAGTTTGAGTAATTTGCAAATTTATTGTGGAAAAATATGCTGATGAAGTGATGACACAGCTATTGTCTCTAGCGGTTCAACCTGGGAAGAAGTAAAAAAGTAGTGTGGAGTTAGGCTTAGGTCAAATAGCTTCGTGGCTTGAACTTAATTTACGTACCCAAAACGCAAATAAAACGAATTCTTTATGTTTTTCTATAATAGTTCACAACCAGATAGTGATTTCAAACTTAAAATACACAAATGTGCTAATAATCATAATGACTATAACTGTCCTATTATTAAGAGGGTCTCAAATTGCAAATACTTGAGAATTATTATTGATCAACGTTTATCACGGCACTCTCCAATAGATGCTATCGCTAACCGCATACGCAAACTAATCTGGGTATTTAAATCATTGAGATATGCATCCAAAGAACTACTGTTTACATACATCACACTAGCTCAATCTGTTATAGTTTACTGTATACCAATCTGGGGAGGGGCCAACAAGAGTTAATTCGTTGACATTGGACGAGCTAAACGGACACTTCTTAAAGATATGCTCTTAGTCTTTAAACTCTATATATGGTGTCCTAAGTATAAGAAAACTGTAAGTAGTAGGGATTTAAGAGTTCTGGCTCACGAGCCACAACTCTTTAAAATTTAAAATTTGGGGGTCATGAGGTCGTCGCGGCCTAAAAAAAAAAAAAAAAAAAGTTTGGTGTCAAAATGGGGGTTTTTGGGCACGCCCGATCGATCTGTGCCATCCGTTTTTTAATATCTCTTCAATTTACTGAGATAGCTTTTTAAAAATAGACCTTATCTTATTCATTGTCTTTGACATTACACTTACTGATTATTTGTTATTGTTCCCTAATCGCCCTCGCTGGATGTTTGAAATAACTCACCCATGACTCGAAAGATTATTCACATATTTTAGTAGATTTTTTAAAACCGGGATATTAACGTTTTTGTTTTCCTAGGTTACCAACATAGGTCAGATAATATCTATATATTTGGATAGGTATTTATACACATTCTCTGTTCTTAATATTTATTTAAAACAAGATTTGAACAATTCATATACTAGTACATCATTACATAGTGTATCCTGAGCTTCGAACAGGTTTATAAAATCCACCATGCTAAAACCACAAAACTTATAGTACAAATACACCAAGCAGTACGCGCCGCAAACTGAAGTCCAATCATTTTGTATTCTTTTACAATTGAAATCCCATAGCCTACAATTCCTGTTCAGAAAAGTTCTGTAGGCCCTTGCAGGCAACCGACCAAATGAATCGAAATATTGTCCAATGCTGTTTTCATCTATGTGTATAGCGACCCAATGAGACCCTGGTTGTGTACTTATATCCAAATTGCTCACTAAAAACGTGGGCGCTTCCATATAAACTGGTAGGTTGTTCACAGCATATACGTTGTTTCGTAAAGCTGGGTGAATTTTATATAAACATTCCTGAATTTCGAGTGTGTTCATATTTTTTTATAAAAGTAAATGCGTGCTATTTGATTAATATTACTGCTACGAATGCCAAAGATGATAATATGTAGGTACTTATTAGGTAAAGGATATAGTAAATACAAAGCCATAAACTTCATTGACAAATTTATTGATATTTTGCATAAGCTTAATATAGAATACATGTACTTAGCTACTATAGTCAACGATTACATTGCGGTTCTTATCTATTTCAATTACATTATCGAATTCAGCGTACTGTTATTGTTCCACAATCGCTATCGTTGGATGTTTTAAATAACTTACCCATGACTCGAAAAGATTATTCATTGTTCCTTCCACTATCCATTGTTGTCTCCGCTATATAACATCGAAGTCAAAGTAAATGATTAGTAAAAATCTTCTTAGTTCAGTGGTATAGATACACATCTGACAACGGTGTTAAACAAATTACTTGGGAGTTGTAATGGAGGTAAGATTTATATTGCATACTTTAAGTTTGATTGTACACGATAATTATTAAATCGACTTTCACAAGATAAAGCCTTTCTGTAAATCAAATATTTATTATAACTATTGTTTTCATTGTGTTTCAGAACCTATTTGAAGAAAATACATTCAAAAATTATTATTACGAAACACTATCAGACGATGAGAGCAGCAATATGACTATTACTAAACAATTCCCTAAACAAAAACGGAAAAGAGAAGAGGACGAATCAGATAACTCCAACAGCGATGCAAAGATAACACGATACGAAGGAGCTTCAACTAGTTCGGATAAGGTACATTGTGATATATGTAATATCTTAGTTAACAGAAGATATTTAATTCATCATACTAGAAGCACAAAACATAAGAATAATATTTTAAAATCTCATGGTAGTCGAGATAACATATCTATCATAGAATCCGCTTTCGGAAAACGTATTATATCTTACAAAGTTATAAGTAAAGATCAATCTAGTTTATTTTTTCAAACGCCTGAATTGTTTCTAGATTCAATCAAAAAGGACATATTTTTCATAATTCATGAAGTATTTAAACAACACCCTACCATCAAGGTAAACTTTGTATTGAACGTCGATTTCGTTCAAGAAACCAAAGATCTAACTAATTCATTTGATTTCCAAACATACAATTTTATTATATCTCAGGCGGATGATTTAGATATATTCATGTTATCCTTACGTGACACTTTGTCAAATAAAAATAAGTACATTTGAAAAGAAAGATAGTGGATGGAGTCTTAAAAAAATTAATTTCATAGAAATAAACCTAAACAAATTCAGTCCTCTACGTGGAACATCATAAATATATTGATTTACCGAAAGATATTAAAGTTAAGAATATATAATGTTATGATTCATTATTTAAGATTATTTAAGTTTCACTTATACATGTCTGGAATGTTATAATGTATTTTAAGAAAATGGTTGAAATATAATAAATGTTTTGTATCAGAAATGTTTACTTATTTATTACCCTCTTTACTGACTACACGTACGATAGAATGTATCATTTTGTTCATCCGTTCACTTCCATAGTGGCTGGTCCAAGTGGCTGTGGAAAATCCAATTTCGTTACAAACTTCATCAAATATGTTAAAGATATTTGCAACACTACTTTCTCTCAAATAATATGGTGTTTTGATGAAATGCAACCTTTGTATAACTTACAAAATGTTAATTATTATCAGGGTATTCCAGACCTTAACATGTTTGATGGCAAACACCCAAATCTTATTATTATTGATGATCTCATGAGAGAATCAGATGGACGAATAGTAGATATATTCACTAAAGGTAGTCACCACAGAAATTTAAGTGTGTTTTACATAACACAAAATTTATTTCACCAAGGTAAAGGACAAAGGGATATTTCATTAAATTCAAGTTATATTATTTACTTCAAAAACCCTCGTGATAAGACACAAATTCGCTACTTAGCACGTCAAGTTTCCGCAGAAAACCCAAAATTTATAGAAGATGCCTACAGAAATGCAACTAGAGAAGCACATGGGTACTTATTGATCGATTTAAAACAAGACACAAGTGACATATGTCGAATTAAAACAAAGATTTTCCCTTCAGATGGATATACCCATGTGTATATACCAACAAAGGGGTTTAAATATGCCAAGAATCAACAAATTCCCATCATTTATCAATGATGCCGCGTAGTCTCAACACACATAAAGATTTGCTGTTAGCATTATATAAACTCAAACCTAAATATAGAACAGCTCTTTTAAAATCTTGCGATGAAGAAGAAATAAGTTGTATCTGTGAATGTATTCATAACATTCTCCAAGGTAGGGTTCCAATTGAAGAGAAAAATAAGAAAAAGTTAAAAAAACATAAATCAATACTTCGTAAATTAGTAAGCAAAGTGATTCACAAAGCAAGAAAAAATATATTGATTCAAAAAGGTGGTGCATTTCTACCAATAATTTTAGGATCAATCTTAAGTGGAATAGTTGAATCTCTTATTAAATAAAACATGGAGAATGCTAAAAAGATGTTACTTGTTGATCCAAATGTTATAGAGAAATTGAAACAATCAAATAATGCTAGTAACTATACATCTAGATTAGATAGTGAAATGAAAGCAATCTTAGACAGTGACATGGATGATAGAAAAAAATGTATTTTGTATTTACAAATATTGCAAAGATATTTGCACTTCTATGAGGAAAGTCGACGGCCCATTGAATTGCCTATAATATCTAAAAATATTGAAACTACAGGAACAGATATATACGAGGGTATTAAAATCAAGGAACCAGTCTCTGCACAAACGTTGAAGGTAGAAGGAAAACACGAAGTAAACACAACTGATACGGGTAATAATCTCTACTCGATAAATCAAATTCTAAGCCTAGTACCTAAAACATACTCTAAAAAAGGAGAATCATTGTTAAACTTGATTTCATTGAGTAAAAACAAAATTCGATGGTCAGATGATGGTACAGTGATTATTGATAACAAAAACATATCAGGGAGTAATATTGTAGACTTGGTAAACGATTCACTTCGTCCGCTTAAGAAAAATGATCCAATAGGATGGGAAATCTTTGCGAAGGTATTGCATGATATAAAAATACCATTATCTTACTTGGGCAATCCACAAAGAATTGAATATATAAATAAATTGAAACGGCAAGAACTTGACGAAGTTTCAACAGATGAGGAATTTTCTACTCCATCAAATAAAAATAGTCAGAAGATTCGCAAAAAACTCAACTGGGAAAAATGGACACCTTATTAGAAAACCATTCTATGGATCCATTAAAAACTATTAATGAAATATATTATGACCCTTCACATCCTGCTAGCTATACCTAGTCAGGTCATAAATTCTGTCACATGTTTAATGTAAAATAATTGTAACAAGTTTATTCATTATGTAACCATTTATATACCAAAATGAACTTAATAAAACATAGATTCTTATGACATTAAAGTTTATTCAAAATGACCTCCGTGATTTTGAATACAAGCCTTCAATCTGCGCGGCCAGTCCTCTATCGCAGCACGAACGAGGTCCATGTCAATATCGGCGGCTGCCTTAATCAAGGATGTCTTGAGTGACTCCAAATTGGGATGAGGCTTTGAACACGCCTTTTCCTCCAAGTGTTGCCATATCTTGTAATCTAACGGATTCAAATCTGGACTGGAGGAGGGCCAGTCTTCGTGCCGGATGAAGTCGATTTCACGCGCCGCCAGCCAGTCTTGTGTGCTCTTCGCTCTATGAGCTGGCGCCGAATCTTGTTGGAATACCCAGTGCCTGTTATTGAACATGGTATGAGAAACAGGTTCCACAAGGTTCGTCAGGACTGTATTTTGATACACATCAGCATTCGTTTTTACACCTTTCTCACAAAAATGTACCTCTGTTAAGCCCCAATAAGAAACTCCCAACCATACCATGAGCGAGGATGGAAAATGACCTCGTTGGACACGCGGAATACGGTTGCTCGCTTCTTCACTACTGTGTGCGTACACCTTATCATTTTGTTTGTTGTAGCTCTCTTCTACGGTAAACATTTTTTCATCCGAAAAAAGAATTTCCCGATATTTTTTTCCCGCGTACCGCTTCAACAAAGCGCGGCATCTCTTCAGTCTCAGGTCCATTAGACGAGCATTCAAACGATGTCCTGTTTTTCTTCGATATGCCCGAAGCCCTAAGTCTTCATTTAACACCCTTTTCACCGTGGTTCTGCTTAACCCCATCTGAAGGGCCAACAGTTTCTGCTTACGTTTGGGATTTCTTTGAATTCGTGCCTTCACAGCTTTTATCACTGCTGGAGTCCTAACAGACCGAGGGCGACCACTTCTTGACCTGTCATCTACACTAGAGTCTTCATTGTATCGTTTGATGGTACGATAAATGAATCTTTTGGTTATATTCAAATTTTTCAGTATGTTAAAAATTTGAATTGGCGCGTAACCGCAACGATGCAACGCAATAACTGCAACACGGTCTTCTTTAAGCGTCCACTCCATATTTAAAAAATGAGTAAAATTCTAAAAGTATACATTTTTATTTTCATGAACAATTCGAGATTCGAATTCAATAAACTTTTTTGTGGCCAGCATTCTAAAAGAAAAGTTTTTACTGTGTGACAATACTTATGACCTGACTAGGTAGTAGCATAGAAAAGTTAAGTAAAGCAATGAAAGGTAAAATGACTAAAAGTGAAGTTAAAAGTTGGTTACAATCTCAAGAAACATACACCTTACATAGACCAGTACATAGGAAATTTCCTAGGAATAAATACATATTGTCTAACTTAAATGAACTCTGGCAAGCTGATTTGAGTGACATGAGATCTTATTCTAAATATAACGATAATTATAAGTATATATTATGTGTAATTGATGTTTTTTCTAAATATGCTTACGCTAGAGCTATGAAAATTAAAAATTCTGAAACAGTAAAAAAATGTTTTGATAGTATTTTTAATGAAGCCTTTACTACTCCTACTCATATACAATCCGACAAAGGTACCGAGTTCGTTTCCAAAGATGTAAAAAAATACTTTAAAAGCAAGGATATAAATTATTATACCACAAACAATCCTGACATTAAAGCAAGTATCGTTGAGAGATTTCAAAGAACACTCAAAATGAAAATGTGGCGTTATTTTACTCACAAAAATACTTATAAATACATAGATGTTTTACAAAATTTAATATATGCCTATAACCACAGTTATCATTCTAGCATAAAAATGAGCCCAAGCGAAGTCAACTCGAGTAATATAATGACAGTTTGGAATAATCTATACGACAAGGGAGCGACTATAAGAAACTCGAATAGTTCTGTACCAAAATTTCATGTGGGTGATCATGTTAGAATTACTAAGTATAAACATATATTTCAAAAAGGTTATGAGTCCAATTGGAGTGATGAAATATTTATTATATCTTCAGTTATAGATAGATCCCCATGGGTAGTCTATACGATAAAGGATCTTAAAAATGAACCAATAGTGGGGACATTTTATGAACGAGAACTTCAAAAAGTAATGTATGACTCTACTTTAAGTTATAAAATAGATAAAATCATTCGTTCTCGCCTTTCTGGTAACAGAAAAGAAGTATTAGTCAAGTGGAAAGGTTACCCTGATAAATTTAACAGTTGGATTTTAGTGTCTAATATAAATCAAATATGATTAAAGAAAGTTTTTATTTAACACTACTGAGCAATAGTTCTATGGAATATTATCCAGAAAACAAATCGACTCATTTCTCAACCAAGTTGTCCAAGTCCTTAATACTAGAAGGAACGTGGCACGTGGGAGTTGTTGAGTTTCAATATCCATGTACAATGTTTACGGTTCAAGAACATGAAAATGTTGTTTATATAACTAAAATAATGCAAATACCTAACGAAGAAAAAACTTCTTTGGGCTATTACAAAACCCACATTCCCGCTACAAATTATGATAACATTAACCAGATTTTGATGGCATTAAATAATATAAAAGAAAATGTAAGGTTTAGGTATGATGAACTGTCTAAATTTGTTAGTGTATCAATAATGGATACAAATATAAAATCATTATCGTTATCTCCTCGGTTATCACTTCAACTTGGATTTGAACCTAATAGAAATTTGGTTGAAAAGGGAATTGGAAAATGCCCAGCAAATCTACATTTAGGTTTACCACCACAATTGTTTGTTTACTGTGATATAATTGAACCCCAAATTGTAGGAGATGTTATGACTCCATTGATGAGAATCATACCATTGGATTCGTCTAAGTACATTTATGGGGCTAATAAAATGCATGTTTTCTCGCCACCTCACTATTTACCTGTAATGCGCAGAGAGTTTGATACAATTGAAATAGATATTAGAACAAGCACAGGACAAAATGTACCATTCCAGTTCGGAACAGTGTGTATTAAACTACATTTTAGAAAGTTATAATAATGTCTTCTCAAATTAATAAAGTAATTTGTCCTTACGAACATTATTATTCACATCAAGCTGGATCAGGAATCGGAGTAATTTACAAAGGAGCCCCTTATCAGCGAGGACATGGAATTGGTAGCTTTTTGGGTGAATTATTTAGATCAGTTTTACCATTGTTATCTAGTGGAGCTCGAGTCGTTGGTAAAGAAGCTTTAAACGCTGGTGTGGGTCTATTATCTGATATGGTAAGTTCACGTCCTATGGAAGATTCAATCAAGAGCCGGCTTAAAGAAGCAAGTTCAAACTTGAAAAGGAAAGCCGATGCTAAAATAGATCGCATCATGTCCGGTTCGGGTTATAAAACAAAGATGAAACGACAGTCTTATATCACTTCACCATCAACCACAAAAGCGAGAGCTTCTAAGAAAGTAAATATTAACAAGAAAAAAATAAAGGATATATTTTCTTAAAATTACTTCAATATGTCTTTCCTACATAACCATTCCTGTGAGTGCATTAAATCAGAATTAGATTTATTTGCTTTACCTTCAACACAAACAAGCATCGAAAGCGGGTTATGGATACATTACAAACCAATTTCATCCCTAGCTGATGATGGTCCGATAGAATTTCAAGTACCAGGAGGAGGTGATGACTACATAGATTTGGCTCATACATTGATACATATTAAAGCGAAGGTATTAAATCAAGACTCCACGAGATTGAATTCGTCGGTAGTAGTAGCTCCAGTTAATAATTGGTTACATTCTCTTTTCAACCAGCTTGATGTTTACTTAAATCAAAAACTCATTTCTCCTCCAAATAATACTTATGCATATCGTTCATACATAGAAACACTGTTGAATTATGGACCTGCTGCTAAAGATTCTCACCTCTCTTGTGGTCTTTGGTATAAAGATAAATCAGGAAAGATGGACTCAACTGATGATTCTAATGAAGGATTTTCAAAGCGACAAGGATATGCATCGGAAAGTAAGGAAATCGAAATGATTGGACACTTGCATGGTGATTTATTTAATCAAGAAAATTTTTTGATAAATGGTGTTGATATGTCTGTTAAGTTAGTTCGATCCAGAGAAACGTTTAACTTGATGGCATCTTCGAATGACTTAAAGTTAAAAGTATGCATTACAGATGCGACTCTCATTGTCCGTAGAGCGCGAATCAGTCCAACTGTATTACTCGCACATCAAAAAGTTTTAGCTTCTACTACAGCAAAATATCCTATCACTCGAGCAGAAGTCAAAGTTCTAACAATACCATCTGGCGTTCAAGGAAAGACCCTTGACAATATATTCCTGGGGCAAGTACCCAAAAGATGTATAGTTGGGTTTGTCAATAACACAGCATTCAATGGCAGTCTCACAAAAAACCCATTTAATTTCGATAATTATGATTTGAGTTCATTTTGTTTATACATTGATGGACAGCAAATACCTTCAAAAGCGTTACAACCATCTTTCGAGAATAATATTTTCACTACAGCCTATCATACGTTATTCTCTGGAACGGGTATACATTTCCTAAACGAGGGTAATGGGATATCTAGGGAACAGTATGCCAAGGGTTATTGCCTCCTAGCATTTGACTTATCTCCTGATTTATCAGCTAACTCAAGTCATTGGAATCTAATAAGAAATGGTAGCTTCGCTTTCTCAAACTATTAACTGTATTGTTTACGCTGAGTTCGATAATGTAATTGAAATAGATAAGAACCGCAATGTAATCGTTGACTATAGTAGCTAAGTACATGTATTCTATATTATGCAAGCTTATGCAAAATATCAATAAATTTGTCAATGAAGTTTATGGCTTTGTATTTACTATATCCTTTACCTAATAAGTACCTACATATTATCATCTTTGGCATTCGTAACAGTAATATTAATCAAATAGCACGCATTTACTTTTATAAAAAAATATGAACACACTCGAAATTCAGGAATGTTTATATAAAATTCACCCAGCTTTACGAAACAACGTATATGCTGTGAACAACCTACCAGTTTATATGGAAGCGCCCACGTTTTTAGTGAGCAATTTGGATATAAGTACACAACCAGGGTCTCATTGGGTCGCTATACACATAGATGAAAACAGCATTGGACAATATTTCGATTCATTTGGTCGGTTGCCTGCAAGGGCCTACAGAACTTTTCTGAACAGGAATTGTAGGCTATGGGATTTCAATTGTAAAAGAATACAAAATGATTGGACTTCAGTTTGCGGCGCGTACTGCTTGGTGTATTTGTACTATAAGTTTTGTGGTTTTAGCATGGTGGATTTTATAAACCTGTTCGAAGCTCAGGATACACTATGTAATGATGTACTAGTATATGAATTGTTCAAATCTTGTTTTAAATAAATATTAAGAACAGAGAATGTGTATAAATACCTATCCAAATATATAGATATTATCTAACCTATGTTGGTAACCTAGGAAAACAAAAACGTTAATATCCCGGTTTTAAAAATCTACTAAAATATGTGAATAATCTTTCGAGTCATGGTTGAGTTATTTCAAACATCCAGCGAGGGCGATTAGGGAACAATAACAAATAATCAGTAAGTGTAATGTCAAAGACAATGAATAAGATAAGGTCTATTTTTAAAAAGCTATCTCAGTAAATTGAAGAGATATTAAAAAACGGATGGCACAGATCGATCGGGCGTGCCCAAAAACCCCCATTTTGACACCAAACTTTTTTTTTTTTTTTTTTAGGCCGCGACGACCTCATGACCCCCAAATTTTAAATTTTAAAGAGTTGTGGCTCGTGAGCCAGAACTCTTAAATCCCTACTACTGTTAAAAAATAAAACATACGATGAAATAGAAGTCTTTATAAGACAAACTTAGAATCGGTAACTGGTGCAATTACGGGAATACTTTAATCATGTATAACAAATAAATTATATATTATTCAAAGTAAAATACATTTGTTATTAACATTATTATCTTGTTATTGGTGACAAAATTACAAAGTTGGAATTTCTGTAAAGGTTTTAATTCAATAGACTATATGTATATTTTTAATTTGCACTAATAAAAAATTAACTATTTGATTAAACATTAATGTGTTTTTCTCTTTTTTCAGGCACAAAGAGATTACTTTGGGGCTCACACATACGAGTTACTGTCTAAACCTTGTGAATTTGTCCACAAACTGGACTGGTCACGGCGGGAAAGTTTTCGCTTCTACATACAATAATTGATTCTATTAAATTGTGTCATTTTCATTGGTCAGTGCTTGGATATAGAACCGTATGTAAATTTGCTTCTCTAATGTGGCATGCCTTGAAAATGTTCCCTGAAGAAATTTTAACTTACAATATACTTTTGCTTGATATGCATGTGGAATAAAAATATCTAATTATGTTTGGGTCTTAGTGTTTATAAGTATTTCAACACAAATGACCAATGAAAATGAGCCACATTATACTTTATATTGAAAAACCGAAATAATTTTCATGATTTCATTATAAGGAAATAGAAGGGACCATAATTATATAAGTATACATTCCTTTTTGCCGTTTTTAATGTTTTCACTTGATTGGGTTTTTAAGGATATATTAAAAATATTATTCTTTTATATGATGTTTTATTTTACTCTTCTGATTAAACATAAGAAGAATTTCAATAAAAATTGGTGTGTGGACATAATTATTATTACTATTTGTTTAGAATTTCTACTTACTTATTCACAATTTAAATTGTGTGTGTTAAGTGATATATATATAAATTTGTAGTATCGAATATGACTCAGGGTATAGAAGCATAACGAATATTAATAATTAATGCTTCATATATATATAATATTTTACTTTGCGAATGCTGTTTATAATGGTAATAAAAGAACAATGTAGTTACAGAATGAGCAATGCTAAATATTAAGTTTATTGTAATTTCTTGATTCTGCGAATGTGCTGTGCTAATTATACATTATTCTAAATTAGCCTGATGCTGCTGAAGAAACAAGTCTTGTGGACAAAATGTCAATTGTAATTTGAATTACAAGTCCAAGGCTCTGAATAAGTTATGATTGCTCCCTATAAGACCAATGCAGATGTACTAAGCTGATCAATTCATGATCTTAGCGTTGAATCCCGGTTGCAGATCAAATTCTCGCTTCGGTGCCCGGGGTCCGCTTTCCCACTTTATCTTCTCCACTTCGTATGATCTTTGGCATCTCTGGTGGTCAGTCCATTGGCACGCATATCAACCGCTACGACGTCAAGCCAGACATTTGTTCCCCACATAAGTAGCCGGTTGCCGTAAAACATGGCCATACCAGCGAAGGTGATACTCCTGCAATTTATCCGCAATGTCACAGACATGAAGGCTGCCGCGAATGCGAGTTCATAACGCGGTCCTTCTGCAGTTATAATTATAATAGGTTGAAATATACCAGGATATAATAATAATAAAACCTTTATTGAAAAAGAATTTATTGCAAACTAAAAACCGTCTTCTAGGCGAACATAAGTGCTTATCTTATTCTAAAAAATTATAAAGTCTGAAAAACTTCTTTCAAGGGATTCTGTTAGCACGTAGAGGGTACACAACTGCTATACTCCTTCATTTTTGGCTCTTAATCAAGTCTTAACAAATATACTGAAAGTAAAAATTATAAAATATTGATAATTAAAGCCCATACAATATATGTTTACATTAAACTATATATGTTTTATATAAAACAATTATGAAACATTTTTTGACTGTGGGGTCAAGACAAGAATATGTGGTCTCACCATGTCTCTAAGACAATACAAAAGGAATAGAGGGAGTTCTCTTTGTACTATTTCTCAGAGGGCATACAATTGGTATGGGGCAGCATTTGGTTTTAGGTATCCGAGTTGTTTGGTTTAACTCCCCAGCCCCGAGAGGTAGATATTGATATTTCCTTGGCTATACAACTCAAATTCAGTTACAACCAATTTGTTAATGTCTGATATAGTCCCATTGGGAGGTTTCACTAAAGGAATAGACACCAATTATCCTTGGTGTCTATTCTATACAGTTTCTAGAAAGAATGGTTAATTCATATAAAATGTAACATTGAAAAACATCTCACCACTTAATAAAACACTGTTCTCAATAGCTTTTTACTCCAAATTATTAGCTACTTTTTCAACAGTTGCATTCGTCGTATATGTCTCTGAAGGGCTTGATCTTCTAGAGCCTGGTTTTGTAATTGATGGCTTTTTATTATCAATACGGTGCCTGGAAAAATATTAGGCGATGTAATGACTAGACAAACGGAAAATTTTTCAATAACTAAAAACTAAACTTACTTGTATACGGACTTTTTTGGCGCCCAGATCGGACTTAACGGCCTGGATGGTTCTTTTTTCTCTTCCGCTGCTGTTGCTGTCCTAGGTATTTTAATCTCTACAATAGTTTCAGAATTATCGTTGTGTTTTCTTTTCAATGTTATGGTTAATATTAACTCATTCTCAGGAGTATTAATTGTCGGAGTAGATGCATCATTAATTGGCGTATTCATTTTTATTCAATTAATTAAATATTTCTAGTTCTTTATAATTATGCGAGAACGTATCCACCGATGCCGCTAAAGAGATAGAGAATGCATCCGTCAGATTTCCTAACAGCCAATGCCAACAGTGGCAATATCTGCTAAAATGAGAAAGCGCTCTACAAAAGAAGCAATCAGCTATATCCAGATCAATATTACCTGATTGAATAAATATCTACCATATTGTTAGTTAAAATTATTTAACGTGAGCAAACTTTTATTGGATTTAGGAATATAAAACGAATAGAGAAATAAAATAAGCACTTATTTTAACCTAGATGAAGCAAAAATGTTGGGAATACAAAAATTATCGTATATGAGACATAATATAATAATTTACTGGCAAAATTAAAGTAGTAATCGTTATTAATATATGGCAACTTTTAATTTGCCATTTACTCAGTGTAGCCAACTTGGGGGTTTTGCCCCAAATTTAGGGGTAAATAAATTGCACCGGGTTTTTTTAGGGGGGAAAAATCTTTAGGGGTTAATCTAGTCACACTTATGATTGAGAAACAACAGTGTCTGATTTTTTTTTTCTATAAATATTTACAGATTTGTATATGTTGAGTATTTGTTTTTCCTCGTTATTGTTTCAAAAAGACGTTTTTTGTGCATGATAGTATATCTTTTAATTTCTAAAGTTTTTATCTTGTTTTTTTAATCTTTTTGAAGTTTTTTATGCTCTTTGTAATTATTAAAAATAAAAAAAATATTTAAAAATTAAACATTTTATAATAGATAAGAACCTATATTTTTCAAATTGTCAGGGAGTTTTAGGGGTTTTTGAATTTAATCTTAGAGGGATGAAATTTCAAGTTTTGGCGACACTGCATTCATTAGTAGTCTGTGGCTAATATTGACACTTTTGTGTCTTTGTGTTGTGTAGAGGTAGAGATGCGAGATCTAAATATTTTAAAGGATAAGTGATTGATAAATCTTTTTGCTCAGGAGATGTAAATCACTCTTATAAATCTTTAAATCCTTAGTAACTCAGTAAGACAAAACGTTCATAAGATATATTTAAATCTTCTAACTCTGATTGAGTTGAGCATGATAGATTAAAGATGTGGTTTTGATAGGTATCTTTATGTGTAAATCAAAGCGTTTGATCTGCTTACATAGACAATAGATACAAAGGTAAAAAAAGTTGAATTTGAACGAAAAAAGAAATGATCAGGCTTGATTATTACTTCTTTTTTTTTTTATTGCTGTAGAACAGCAGACAGGCTGACGGCCAGCTTAGGATTTAGCAGTTACCGTCGCCTATAGGTGTATGCAACGCCAGTGGCATCGCAAACACGCTGCTGTCCCATAAGGGTACAGCCTTTTGGGGCTAATTTAGTCTGTATATACATCAGAAAGAATTTCTTCATGTCCGTGACATTGCGGATCAATTGCGGGAGTGTCGCCTTCGCCGGTATGGCCACGTTTTACGGCAACCGGCTACTTAAGTGGGGAACAAATGTCTGACCATGCCGCCACCGCCGGGCCCCGGTCCATGGATGATATGCGTGCCAATGGGCTCACTACCAGGGATGCTGAAGACCGTGCGCAATGGAATAGAAAAAGTCGGAAAGCGGACCCCGGGCACCGAAACTTAAGTTTGGGTTGCAACCGGGATACAACGCTGGGATGATGATGAAGCTCATTCTAATTCCAGAGTACATGCAACCTGAAATTTCTCAAGAACCGTTTTCTATGGGAAAAAGAGGCTCCAGGAAATGGGGATGAACGTCAAGCTCATGGCTGGCAGTGCAGTGGTAAAAAAATTATTAGGAAAGCACAGTTCTACTAAACATACAGATACAATTCATTCCATCATTTTGCAACAGTTCCTTTTGCATGTCTCAACCATGAAAGTACAAGGGAAATGAATCGGCATTAATGATGAGCAACTACGTCCAAGTGGTTAAGATTCCGGTGAATTTTGAGGTTATAAGCTATTAGTACTGGTCGTCGAGCCAGGTTATCTAGTGAGGGTTGTTATAGAACAGGTATAGACCTGGTACCTTATATTTTTGATATATACCTAGTCAGGTCATAAGTATTGTTACACAGTAAAAACTTTTCTTTTAGAATGCTGGCCACAAAAAAGTTTATTGAATTAGAATTTCGAATTGTTCATGAAAATAAAAATGTATAACTTTTAGAATTTTACTCATTTTTAAATATGGAGTGGACGCTTAAAGAAGACCGTGTTGCAGTTATTGCGTTGCATCGTTGCGGTTACGCGCCAATTCAAATTTTTAACATACTGAAAAATTTGAATATTACCAAAAGATTCGTTTTATCGTACCATCAAACGATACAATGAAGACTCTAGTGTAGATGACAGGTCAAGAAGTGGTCGCCCTCGGTCTGTTAGGACTCCAGCAGTGATAAAAGCTGTGAAGGCACGAATTCAAAGAAATCCCAAACGTAAGCAGAAACTGTTGGCCCTTCAGATGGGGTTAAGCAGAACCACGGTGAAAAGGGTGTTAAATGAAGACCTAGGGCTTCGGGCATATCGAAGAAAAACAGGACATCGTTTGAATGCTCGTCTAATGGACCTGAGACTGAAGAGATGCCGCGCTTTGTTGAAGCGGTACGCGGGAAAAAAATATCGGGAAATTCTTTTTTCGGATGAAAAAATGTTTACCGTAGAAGAGAGCTACAACAAACAAAATGATAAGGTGTACGCACACAGTAGTGAAGAAGCGAGCAACCGTATTCCGCGTGTCCAACGAGGTCATTTTCCATCCTCGCTCATGGTATGGTTGGGAGTTTCTTATTGGGGCTTAACAGAGGTACATTTTTGTGAGAAAGGTGTAAAAACGAATGCTGTTGTGTATCAAAATACAGTCCTGACGAACCTTGTGGAACCTGTTTCTCATACCATGTTCAATAACAGGCACTGGGTATTCCAACAAGATTCGGCGCCAGCTCATAGAGCGAAGAGCACACACGACTGGCTGGCGGCGCGTGAAATCGACTTCATCCTGCACGAAGACTGGCCCTCCTCCAGTCCAGATTTGAATCCGTTAGATTACAAGATATGGCAACACTTGGAGGAAAAGGCGTGCTCAAAGCCTCATCCCAATTTGGAGTCACTCAAGACATCCTTGATTAAGGCAGCCGCCGATATTGACATGGACCTCGTTCGTGCTGCGATAGACAACTGGCCGCGCAGATTGAAGGCTTGTATTCAAAATCAAGGAGGTCATTTTGAATAAACTTTAATGTCATAAGAATCTATGTTTTGTTAAGTTCATTTTGGTATATGAATGGTTACATAATTAATAAACTTGTTACAATTATTTTACATTAAACTTGTGACAGAATTTATGACCTGACTAGGTATAACGTGGTTCCAATATCTAGAATTCTAGATATTTCATTGATCATTTGTGTGGATCTATAGCGTGGATCTCAGAGGTGCTCTGAAAAGGAGACTACATTTATAGTTTGATAAGAAACCAGTGAAACACTTTATAAAGAATAAATCATATCTTTCTAAAGCTGTTTTTATTTAATAGAATGGCTTCAAAATAGCTGAGATACTGAATTGTCAATGTCATCTGTGGTTTGTCCTTTTAAAATTTATCGTACTTTGTATTTGATTTTCTTCGGTATACTTACCTACCTTTATAAATTTCCGTTTGTAACCTGTTAAGGCTGTCACTTTTTCATACACCGTGACAAGCAAAAGCTATAAGAGTAAATAATTAAAATATAAAAAAATGCGATTTATAACATCCTAGTATAAAAATTGTAGCTATATTCTATCACAAGAAAGAAAAATTAATAATTCTACTCTAATTAAGTACATATTTGGGGTATATTTTAAAAATAAACATTAAAAAATTATAATGTTTACTGGATTACACAATGCTATTAGATATTAGCCATCGATCGTATGTTATAAAGCGGGACAAAGATTTTTGGAAAGTTAAAGAAAAAATGTACAAGCCTTCCCTATTCAAAGTTTTTTCATTTGATTTTTCATCAGCCCTCAAAATTTGGTGAACGTACAAAACAAACTTGCACAAATTATTTTTATGGGTAATAATCTAGTATTTATAAAAAAAATGTTTATTTCTTTATAATATTTTAAAAATATAGTTAGGATCAAATATCGTGACGAATTTTACCAATATTGGTGAAAAAATTAATGGGTACATACTTATTTAATTCTAATTTTTTCATAATGTATTTAAATTTCAGTGGGCTGTGTGATAATAATGCTTTTTACATTCAAAACAAATTTGCATTACATTAAAAATTGACACTGATCAAAAGTGGCTGTCAAGCCTAATCAGTAGTTAGAAGTAAAATTAAAAATGATCATACCCGCCCCGCCCGAATACCTTTGAAATTTCTGTTTGCGGTTAAAGTTAATTGCTATTTGCTAGTCGTAATAAAAGTAATAATTTGTTTTTTACGTGCACGTTAACTTTCAGTGTTCGGCTTCAACCATGGTAAGACTTTTATATTCGTAATATCAAAGCAGCTTTAACACGAGGTTTTAGCGATTTCCATTTCTAATAAAAACTATTTTGTATAACCTGTTTCAAAACTATTCCTTATTAAAATAAACTAATTCTAATTTACCGAGAACTTGTTGATTGCGTAGCATATTTCTCATGAATATGTTTTTAATCACTTGCATTAGAAGGGCAGGTTTTGGGGTTAGAGCCCGACCTACGTTGCTGGGTATGGAATGCTACTATTGTTGTTTGCCTCAGCGGCTCTCTTAAAACAGAGCCACCGTTGTAAACACAGCATTTTTAGAAGAAAATACCACAAAATAAAATTATATAGATGTGGGTAAATTTGGTTCACATGGGTAATGATTGTCTTTTCCTACCTTACACTGGAAACAACCAAATTAACATTTTTAAAATTTCTTTCAAATAGCTCTATTCCTATTTGTAGCTGTGAGTATGTGGTTAATTATATTTGTAGAAAATAACAATTATGGACTTTTTCCACTAATTCTGAAAAGGCCTCTTCATAGAAAGTGGAAATTGTCATGAAATTAAATGCTGTTTCTAGGCCACATCTTGCATATATTATTATTGTATATCTCTTTATGTGCAGAGCTCTCCCAAACCGGGACCATCAGGTCTAAACAAAAGGCTTCGATCTCCTGTATCTGACGATGATAAGACTATATGTTTGGATACCAGTATAGACTCTGCTGAATCACCACTCAGTTGTAGTTTAATACCGTCATCCCCTCAGAACACAGCCATAGGTCTCAATAAGCCAAAAATAATGGAAAATTATAAGCAGAAACACAAAATAATACCTGGACAGATAATGAATGATGCCATGAAGCTGTAAGTGATTATTTAATACATACTATGCGTTAAGAAGTATGATAGGAGTTAAACTGAGTGACAGGATAAGAAATAGTGAGATAAGGAAACGTTGTGGTCTGAAAGAAGATGTAGTGACAAAAATTGAGAAAGCTATGCTGAGATGGTTTGGCCATGTCGAGAGAAAGAATGAAGAACGAATGATGAAAAAAGTGTATAAGGCGAGTGTGAATGGAAGTGTTGTTTAAAACTATAATTAATTATTAATGTAATAGTACATACATACATATATTCATGCCTCTTTCCCGTAGGGGTAGGCAGAGACCACTTCTTTCCACTTGCTACGATCTTTACATACTTGTTTCGCTTCGGCCACTCATTATTCCCTTCATACATGCCCTTCGGTTTAGGGTACTCTTGACCTGGCCTTTTTTCAAGACGTCCCTGATCTGGTCTCGAAACATCCGCCTAGGTCTACCCCGTATCAAATGCATAACTACTTTTTACTTAGTATTTTAGTTAATTAGATAAAGAACTGATTATTAACCAAACGACTGCAATTTAAATTATATTAGAATAGAAGAATAGAAGACTAGAATTATTCGTTACTTAATTGTTAATGGGAAAAAGAGTTTTATTAATGTTAAAATTATTTGTGATACTACAAAAATGTCTTGAAGATATTATTTTTATTAGCTAAAACTGTTTTTGTAATTTGTAAAGTACTGTTTAATTTATTTAAATTCTTCCTCATCCTTTATATTTTGTACTCATTGTAGGAAATCGATATAAAAATGCAGATTAGTGTATTTTAAAAAATTACAATAAAAAGATCGAAATGCTCGAAAAAACCGGTCTACCCAGGTTTTGATTACTCTTAGACCCGAATACCCGGGTTTTCAAAATTGAACCGAGTTTCGATGCCCTAGACATAACCAAATGATAGGTTTCGGAAATTATAATCCAATTTAAGTTGAACTCAGATTTATCTCATCAATCATATGAAATAGGGTTCAGCTTGGGCTGGATTTTGTAGGTTGAATTTCCAATTTAAGTTAACCTCAGATTTATGTAATCAATCATATGAAATAGGGTTTAACTTAGGCTGGACTTTGTAGGTTCGAACATACGTATTCCGGAGGCGCGTGGCGTAACAGTTGTATTCGATAATACTGACTGTATGCATATTTCATTTATATTTTAGGGTTTATAGGGTTTGTAATCCAAAATAAACCATAAGATATATCCAAAAAATTCTGACCAAAGTTCCACACGGACGGAGTCGCGGGCACAGCTAGTATATAAAATGTAGAAGGCATTGGTTAAACTCTAGAAAACAAATAATTTTACACACAATTTTATAGAGCCTTTCAAGTTTCTTTTTTGTTGCTTTATAGCACAATATGTACACCTCTTTTTGGGCTGGAACTCTCTGATGAGAACAGTCAGGTGTTGAGAATATCTCTTGTGCTCTTTGAAATTAGTTTTATTGTAACAAATACATGAAGCTCTTCATAATTTTTTTTAATAATGTAATTGTTCATTTTTTATAATATAATTACAATAATCTCTAA
The DNA here is from genome assembly GCA_963693495.1 of Malacosoma neustria. Taxonomy (NCBI): domain Eukaryota; kingdom Metazoa; phylum Arthropoda; class Insecta; order Lepidoptera; family Lasiocampidae; genus Malacosoma; species Malacosoma neustria. Next base: position 9,783,883 of record OY856371.1, read on the forward strand.
ATAATATATTGTTTATACTTAATGAAGTGTTCAATTCTAAGATTTTACTTTTTGTTAGTGGACTTATTATGTGACTTTTAGTCTGTTATTTGTCTTTAAGCCTCAGTAGTGTTGCAATGATAATTAATTCTTTTTATAATTATAATTTCAAATCTCCACCTGAGTAAAAAGAAACACTTGTATGAATAATCCAATCGTAAAGTGAATACTGTATGTTATTGTGTGTATGCTGTTACTTGTCTGAAAAGACTGGTCTTTTGAAGAATAAATTTATGATGTGATATTGTTTATAGGGTATTTAGACCAATAAGAGCACCATGCAGTTCAAATCTCCATAAATTGGATGATAAAATGTGTGTACCTAAGTCAGTGGACACCCAACAGGTCATTGATAAAAATAGGATGGTAACTGACAGCGAAGGTAAATTTTATGTATGAGTGAACTGACTATTAATCCAAAGCTTAGCAAATAAGATTATGTCATGATATCAATAAAAATGTAGAAATAAATACTAGTATGCTGGGATAAATCCAAATTGGGTTTTTGAAAAAAAAATTTTTTTGTGATAAATGAAAAGATCATATGTAAGTTTAATAACAAAACTATTTTTATTTTATTTTTTTTCGCAATAATTCAAAAATTATTTCAAAATAAAAATTAATTTTTGAATCCAGTACCGAAGACACGCCGACATCTCCCGAACAACCCGAGCGCGTATAACGTCATAATGTTAGTTTTCACTCATTGCAGTTGATAGAAAAATAATAAATACAGTGTTTTGATCTATTTAATTTTGTTGTCAATGTTAAATATTTAAATTTATATTAAAAATGTCGAACTTAAAAAGTTATCGTTCTTGTTTTGTACCATTATGTACGAATACTACAAAAACAACTCCTGACAAAATGTTTTGAAATGTTCCCCAAGATGACAAATGTCGAAATAAATGGTTTCAAACAGTGCACCGTGATAATCCCAAAACAAAATAATATAATAAATACTTAAATATTTTCATTTATTATATTAATTTTAACAGACTTACCTTGATGCCTTGGCACCTCGAACTTCAGCAGAATTAAACCGAACGTTTTTTTTTAAATCGGTTATCATAAATATATCAACATCAGGAATATTATCAGACTTTGCCTTAATAAAACCTTTATCACACATAGCTAATCGGAACTAACAACCCGTATTTTAGCAATAAATTTTCAATATTATTGTCTAGTCATGTGCCTATAACGCTGTACTCTGTACTGTTATTGAATAGCTACAGCAGTGTTGCCAACTTAGCCCTTTCGGGGCTAGATCTAGCCCTTTTTCTGTCTGTTTAGCCTCCATAATTATGATTTAGCCCCTAGCCCCAAATTTAGCCCTAAATTATCATATCGCAATAAACATAATCATAGACACGCCTAAGAACGAAACGAAATGAAATTTTAACAGAAAAGCGTAGCAAAATCTAAAAAACTAAACGCGCTTACTTTCATTATATATGGGGATTCCCCGTATCTACTATATCGTTCTAGTCTCCTGTTTTACATCTATTTCATTCAGTATTTGGTTTCATTCTATTTGGAATTTTGATTGTGTTATATTATGAGATTTTATGTGAAAGTAAATTTTTATGTTAGTGACAATGGACGTTCCAGCAAAAAAGAAAACTAAGTACGCACAACATTATAGAGCAGAATGGGAGAAAGAGCCATCATTTAAAAAATGGTTAAAACCAGTTATTGGAAACGATACAAAAGCAATGTGCATTTATTGCAAAATATTATTCACAGCAAAATTATATGAATTAAGTCGAAAAAGCATATTGAAAAATTAAGGCCCTTTTCGTTGGGCCAGAGAACGATTTCTGTATAAAAACTAGAAAGCAAAGGCGATGTAGTACATAATGCAGAAGCACTGCTTTCGCTCTTCATTGCAGAACATACAGCTGTATCGCAAGTTGATCATCTTAGTCAAATGTGTGCAAAAGGTTGCGTGCGGTTTGCAACTTCATCGCACCAAATGTGGTGAAATAATAAGAAATGTGTTAGGACCCCATTTCAAAACTACGTTGAGAGAGGATATTGGTGATACCAGCTATAGTCTCGAAATCGACGAGTCAACAGATATTTCAGTTCAAAAATATTTGGGTATAGTTATCAGATAATTTAGTACTTCCATGAATAAAATAATGACAACTTTTCTTGCAATTTCGGAGTTAGAAACTACTGATGCGAGAGGTATTGTCAGTGCAATAGTGAAAACAATTGAAGACATTGGTTTAAAACTTCAGAATATGGTAGGGCTGGGAACCGACAATGCTAGTGTCATGGTAGGCATAAATAATGGAGTTTACCAAATATTAATATGTTTATATAATATTTGTACACAGTAGGTAATAAATTATACTAAAAATCAACTATTTCTATTAACTTTTATTAATTATTTACCAATTTAGCCCTTATTTTAAATTTTTTGGCAAATCTAGCCCTTTTTGAGGTTCGATTTAGCCCTTAAACCTGATACTGAGTTGGCAACACTGAGCTACAGTGTTGTTCAGCGCTGCCAGGTAAAAAAATACCGCGATCGTACCACAGCACAAAAGAAGTCGTACGCCCAAGGAAAATTCTAAATAAAAAATCGTACATATTATTCATCCTTTTATTCACTTTTATTGCAACATTAATAATAAAAAATACTATGAAAATAGCACGTACGTAAATATTATAGTAAGTCATTTTTTTGTATAAATTTTCCGTATTCAAATTCTGATTTTCCCAGTCTGGACGGTATTTCTGCGTTCTATATTCTATGCCCTGTCAGAAGCTAAAAGTTCGCCTCTTCGTGCTAATTTCTTCTTAGAAGTACGAGAACGCTCGTTATAACTATCACCGCTCATTTTTATTTATTTAACGATGCACGTATTAGAATAAAGTAACTAGTAGAACTGGATTTTTCAGTACAGCTAAGAAAAACAAGTAACAACAAGATTAAAATAGACCTTGCATGAACAAAATCATTCAATTATTCGTCGTAGTCGTTCCAACTACAGGAAATATTAAAAGAAAGTTAAACAAATATGAACTCTATTTCTTTCGATGGAAAGTCTTCTTTCATGTATAGAAATTAGAATAAAAGGGGCTTCCCTGAAACTGGGCACTATTGCCTATATTTATTATATTATTCTGTCAAAGGAGTTTTTTTTTGAAGATTTTACGGCTTTGGATACTTGTCTTTTGAGACAAAGGATTTGGTACAAAATTTTTGTCTGAACTAATTACTTAAAATAATGTTACAATGGATTAAATGTAAAAAAATCGTACGTTTTCAGTACGATTTCGATGCTTCGATCGTACTCGCGTAATATTTGCAAAAAGTCGTATAAATACGATTTAAATCGTACAAATGGCAGCCCTGGTGTTGTTGCCGTATTTAAATTCTATAATTGCCGGATTTTTAGGGAAAATAAGAAAAATGCCGTATTGTACAAAATGCTTATTTTGCAAAGTTGAAAATAATGAAAAAATACAATTGGTGTATGCACTATGTGTATACTACATTGTCTACATTTAAATTTATTTTAGTCTTCACCATATAGATTTTGAATACTTTCCAGTACTTCTGATTCTGTCGCATCATGTTGTTTTTTGTCTTTCATTTTGCGAATCATTTCGTTTGGAACTTTGAAATGTGTACCTTGATTAAGGATTATTTGTCTGGCTAGGAGAGTTCTATTAATGGTTGGAGTTATTAATTTACTTCCAAGTCTTGTTTTTGCTTTCTATACTTCTGTTTTATGTGTTTACTTTATACTTTTTTTTGCGGCGGAGGTAACTCGTCGTTATTGTCACACTTATTTTCAATTAAGTAACACTTGTAGAAAACTTTCTAAAATAACTTTCACTAATAGATCGTAAATCGTAACATACAGCAAACCAAAGAAGCGATGAGAGAATCACAATAGGTACAGTACAATAACGATTATACCGGGGATTCACACACGTCCTAGAAATCAAAGATTTTAGACATTAACGTCTCAGAGATAAGATTGCATTTGGTTGAATTCTGTTGACATTTATTTTTGTGGGGCTTCTACTAAATATATGATTTATATGTGGGTGCGTTCCATAGATTATACGATTTATTTTTTTGTCACATATGTCGATTACCGTATATTTTAATACGGTAATCAAAGAGCTGCCGTATACTGTATTTATGATGCCGTATTTATTACCGTATGTATGATGATGAGATTTAATAATAAAGTTTTAAAATACATAAATAAAAGTTTTTTTTCAAATACCCAATTGAAATTCCAATGTATAATTTTATAGTAACTTTATTGTATAGTGTTGTCAAAATTCTGTACTAGAATCTTCGATCACAAATTGATCGAAGACTAGAATCTACTGTTTTGTCCAGATAACCATAAAAAATGGGTCGTAATATGAGATCTAGTTGTGTGTTGTTTCAATTAAATTTGGGGCTAAGGCATTGAAAAATATACAAGAATGATTTTTCAGATAAAGCTAGTGAATATTCTGTTACGCAAAGTGTTGCCAGAGGTGATGATGTCTCCAAAAGTGGTAAAGAAATGGATCTGGGCGACACACGCGGCTACTCTGTAAAGGAGTGGGTCAGTAGGGCGGCTTCTAAGTTGGAAATAAGAAAGAGGTAAATAAATCAACAATTTTTTTTAATTACTATATTTGGTCATTCACTTCGTTTAACATATTTTTACTAAATAAACTACACACAACAATCATATTCCCATATACAACCGTGTAGTCATGTGGATGGACCTTAGTAGTAGGGATTTAAGAGTTCTGGCTCACGAGCCACAACTCTTTAAAATTTAAAATTTGGGGATCACGAGGTCGTCGCGGCCTAAAAAAAAAAAAAAAAAGTTTGGTGTCAAAATGGGGGTTTTAGGGCACGCCCGATCGATCTGTGTTATCCGTTTTTTAATATCTCTTCAATTTACTGAGATAGCTTTTTAAAAATAGACCTTATCTTATTCATTGTCTTTGACATTACACTTACTGATTATTTGTTATTGTTCCCTAATCGCCCTCGCTGGATGTTTGAAATAACTCACCCATGACTCGAAAGATTATTCACATATTTTAGTAGATTTTTTAAAACCGGGATATTAACGTTTTTGTTTTCCTAGGTTACCAACATAGGTCAGATAATATCTATATATTTGGATAGGTATTTATACACATTCTCTGTTCTTAATATTTATTTAAAACAAGATTTGAACAATTCATATACTAGTACATCATTACATAGTGTATCCTGAGCTTCGAACAGGTTTATAAAATCCACCATGCTAAAACCACAAAACTTATAGTACAAATACACCAAGCAGTACGCGCCGCAAACTGAAGTCCAATCATTTTGTATTCTTTTACAATTGAAATCCCATAGCCTACAATTCCTGTTCAGAAAAGTTCTGTAGGCCCTTGCAGGCAACCGACCAAATGAATTGAAATATGATTTTTTGATGATTTTTTTTTAAAGTGAAAACTTCTCTAGCATCATTGTGATCTGAATCTTAGTGAAACCGAAAAATTCACATAATTTTTTTTTTTGTTTCGCTAATACCAACCTTATTAATAATAGTTTATTATTTTATTTTATTGCATAAGGCTTATTTTATAATGTAATTTTTAAATGATTGCATTGCATTACTTATACACATCTATTCGCATTGCGACTTTATTAAAATGAAATACAGTTGAGTGTTTTTGCTCCACTAATACCAACCTTACGAATAATAGCTTAAGGCTTATTCTATAGAGTAATTTTTAAATGATTGCATTGTATTACTCATATATCTATTTGAATTGCCACTTTATTACAATGAGATACAGTTGAGTTTTTTTTTTTCTCTCTTTATATGGAAACTACTTTGAGGAATGATTTGATTTAATATAGTTTTGAAAGTTTATTGGAAAAGTTTGAAATTTGTAAACTTTAACACTGATAATTTCACCTCAAAGTTCGAGCGATTTGTAGCTCTAAGTTGCATAACTCCATAGGCTTTTACTATTCTGTTTATGTTTTTTTATTACATTAAGGTTTACATTTTTCAGGGTTTCACTTCTATCATGTTTAAAGTGCACACGTGTTATTGTGTATATAATGTTAGTGGTGTCACTTAATGGCCCCAGCGGAAGATCAGCGCTGGTAAATTCCATCAGCAAATGCTGAGTTGGGACCAATTTGGGACAAATATATAGTATATAATTATAAATTGTAAATAATAACTTTGAGTCCTAAATAAATACATTTTCTTTCTTTCTTTCTTTAAATATTGTCCAATGCTGTTTTCATCTATGTGTATAGCGACCCAATGAGACCCTGGTTGTGTACTTATATCCAAATTGCTCACTAAAAACGTGGGCGCTTCCATATAAACTGGTAGGTTGTTCACAGCATATACGTTGTTTCGTAAAGCTGGGTGAATTTTATATAAACATTCCTGAATTTCGAGTGTGTTCATATTTTTTTATAAAAGTAAATGCATGCTATTTGATTAATATTACTGTTACGAATGCCAAAGATGATAATGTGTAGGTACTTATTAGGTAAAGGATATAGTAAATACAAAGCCATAAACTTCATTGACAAATTTATTGATATTTTGCATAAGCTTAATATAGAATACATGTACTTAGCTACTATAGTCAACGATTACATTGCGGTTCTTATCTATTTCAATTACATTATCGAACTCAGCGTAAACAATACAGTTAATAGTTTGAGAAAGCGAAGCTACCATTTCTTATTAGATTCCAATGACTTGAGTTAGCTGATAAATCAGGAGATAAGTCAAATGCTAGGAGGCAATAACCCTTAGCATACTGTTCCCTAGATATCCCATTACAGCCACTATGGAAGTGAACGGATGAACAAAATGATACATTCTATCGTACGTATAGTCAGTAAAGAGGGTAATAAATAAGTAAACATTTCTGATATGAAACATTTATTATATTTCAACCATTTTCTTAAAATACATTAACATTTCAGACATGTATAAGTGAAACTTAAATAATAATGAATCTTAACATTATATATTTAACTCACATTATTAAACTATTTCATATTTAAATTATTACTTTAATACAAATACATTCTTTACTTAAATATTATCTTAAGTTATACATATAAACACCATTAAAACTATTTGTATTGAAGTGATTAGTGGACACTGTTTACATATTCATTTGTTATCCTAACTTATAATGCCCCCAAGCTAATGTGTTAACATTATTAGGTAAAATGAACCTTTTGGAATCATTACAAGATAAACATACTTTATTGATTTGTTGTGTCATTATTGTGTGTTTAAGTGATCTAAATCTATACATAGTTTGATAATGAATATTTCTTTCAAACAGACATGATTTGTAATTTTCCATTGTCATCCTTTTCGTGACACTTTTATTGACACCTTTGGCTTTTGCTGTTAATTTATTTTCTGTTAGAATTGCATACATTATTGATCTTAACCCTACAAATTCTTTTACAATTTTTCCATTATTTTCATCTTTAAAAAAACCTAACTTCTTTTTATTTATTAGAGGGTAACCAAAAGCATTATTGGGGGGATAATCGGAAGTATCAAACCGTGAAGTCAGATCAGATTTAATATCTTGATAGAAATCATTTGTATAAATCTGATATATTAAGCTATCGGTATCGGTATATAGTAATTTCGTATTATTATCAAACTTATTCACAATATAATCATAGTGAAAATCATACATTAATGTTTTAGAAATATCTAATATAGGAAAACCTAAATAAATAGGTTTATCATAGCAAACTTTTGTTTTATGCAACTGTACTGCAACCAAGTTTTCTGAAAAAACTGAGAGGCTGTTGAATTCAGGCCTTGCAATAAGATCTCGAGCACCTAAAATTTTACCACGATTTTCCCAATGTGTTAGCAATTTGACGTTTACTCTTTTTTCGACATTTTCCATAGTTTTCCCGAATACCGAATTATTCATAAGTTTATAAAAATCTTTTTCAAAATCTGATTTTGCTTTTGTTCTGAGCTCAGTATTTAGATCAATGTATTTTTTTAACCATGGACTTTGTCGAAACTTTAATATTCTATGTATTTTTGTAACTTTTAACCCCATTTTTATACACTGTTTAAGGTTTCTGTAATGAATTTTATATTTTTCTTTACTCTATATATTAGGTATTAGTTTATTTTCTTTTGATTCTCCTACTGGTATATTTTCTGGACATAATGGCAAGTCCGAATGCAAATCATGTAACTCCTCTGGATAGTTCAAATCGACTTCTAAAATAAACCCATATTCTGAAGTGTCAGGAACATTATAATTCGTTTCCGGACTAACCCCTTTTAAAACCACCTTCAGGAAGGTACTGAGACATGGCCCAACCATAAAGATTATTAGCATCAAAGTAAACTAAGTACGATGAGGGTTTATTTTTATCAAAGTCATCTAAATGTTTATTATTAGCTTTTGCATATCTATGGCTACACTGCGATACGCCACCTCTAATGCCTGCCTTAATGAAGGCAATTTGATCAAAGTTAGTAAGTAATTCCAATTTAATTTTTGTTGCTTTTAGCATTGCATCCCAACTTAAGCCTGGTGCTGTGTAATAGTGAGAAGGATCTAAACCATAAGTTTTAAGACAAAGGTCACGGAAATTTTCAAAAACGTCAGTCAGCAATAGGACATCAGTTTTAAGATATAAATTCGAATAATCTAACATATTCTGACAACCAAAGTGTTGCCACACATCTTGGGCACGATTATAATCCTCATCGGAAATGTTACTATCAGTTAGTGAACTATAAAATTTATCTTGACTAGGGAGATTGGTTATATTTAGACAATCATAAGAAGTCATGAACTCATATGGATAAACACCTTTCTTACGAAGACGATCAAAGTCGTCTTTTTTAGGAAAGTTTTTATGTAGTTCATGAAATTCTTCATCTTCTAAGTTTTTAGCCAACTGATCTAGGCTACATGCTAAAAATTTGAAAGTATCTACAAATCTCAAAGTAATTTTTTTATTATTTATTGTTAAGTGTTTTGAGAATGAAATATATTTTTCTTTGTTTTGTGGAATTATATCAATCTCTCCCTCATCAAAATTGAGAACATGAATGATGAAGTGAGCATCGTAATTACTTAAATTATGTAGAAAGATCGGAATATAAGAAGGAGTAATGAACTTTTTTCTACATACTTCATGTACACTATCGTTTTGTAAATCAAAATCTAAAACTTCTTCTTCATCATTCAAGTCAGTCTCACAAATATAACAAGTTTTTGAATCTAAATTTGACTGTGGTTTTGGAGCTTTTTGAAAATTTTCGTCATTGCATATTATTCCTAAATCATCTTTTAGACGATTTAAAAATACTTGTGTACAGTTTGGACCGCTGTATGTCTCAAACTTTGATAATTTATTATCGTATGAACATTTGATATAATATCCAAAACTATAAACCTCGTGTTTTTGAACATTTATGGTATAAGATTTTGTATAATCATTAGCACACGTATGTATGGGCTTTAAAAACGCTTCAAAGTCAGCGTATATAACAAATGGAATTTTAATCTTTTTTTGAAACTTATCAAACTTTATTTCATCATTAGATATTGGTTGATTGAACCAATTTTTTAGCTTTTTTTCACTGCTAGGTAAATTTGTGGTGATGTGAGTGCAATCATGCTTTTGATGACTTGACAATTTGACTTTAGTAGGAAACCGCAACAAACAACCATCACATATGTTTATAGCACCATTTGTATTTGATATTTGTTTGCTTACTAATCGAGATAAGTTTTTAATGTAGCAATAATGACCATTTGTTCCATTTTGTATATTTAATAGATTGATGTGTTTGCTTTTGCGACATTTTGTAAAATAAATTGGACCGACGATGGAATTTTTGTTAGTTTTTTGATCAAATTCTAATGTAAAAATATTTACACTTATATTATTTAGTGTTTCTATTTTAGAAATGTCTTTCAATTTGACGGGGAAGGAAACACCTTTAAAGTTTAGTTTATTTGAATGCATTATATACGAAGAAGTTCGCTCCGAGTTTTTATTCACTGGAAATATTGCGGAGAGTAATGCCCATTTACAACAAAGATTATCATAATTTTATACGTTTATAACAGCTTTTTTAACTTTGATATCTTTTGGTAAATCAATATATGATGTTCCACGTAGAGGACTGAATTTGTTTAGGTTTATTTCTATGAAATTAATTTTTTTAAGGCTCCATCCACTATCTTTCTTTTCAAATGTACTTATTTTATTTGACAAAGTGTCACGTAAGGATAACATGAATATATCTAAATCATCCGCCTGAGATATAATAAAATTGTATGTTTGGAAATCAAATGAATTAGTTAGATCTTTGGTTTCTTGAACGAAATCGGCGTTCAATACAAAGTTTACCTTGACGGTAGGATGTTGTTTAAATACTTCATGAATTATGAAAAATATGTCCTTTTTGATTGAATCTAGAAACAATTCAGGCGTTTGAAAAAATAAACCAGATTGATCTTTACTTATAACTTTGTAAGATATAATACGTTTTCCGAAAGCCGATTCTATGACAGATATGTTATCTCGACTACCATGAGATTTTAAAATATTATTCTTATGTTTTGTGCTTCTAGTATGATGAATTAAATATCTTCTGTTAACTAAGATATTACATATATCACAATGTACCTTATCCGAACTAGTTGAAGCTCCTTCGTATCGTGTTATCTTTGCATCGCTGTTGGAGTTATCTGATTCAATGCCTCTTTTAAACACTCCTTGTCCCATCTGTACTGAGTGAGACGATGACTGACTGTAAAGAGAAATAATTATATTTAATTGTGTACAGCATAGGAGCACGAAATATAATTCGTGTATTTTTACGCGAATTAATGTATTTGACTCAGGTATACTTACATTGAATTAGCTTCAGCCATAGAACATATTTCATAGAGATCGTTGTCATATTCGGCATTGAATAAACTTTCATAAGTAACACAAGTTTCGTACAGGTCTTGATCGTATTGAGAATCGAACAGATCCGTTTTTTCGAGATCTTCACACATGTGTATTGTGTCCGTATTGTCACGTTTATCGGAGTCCTCTGTTACAAAGAAAGCACTAACACATTCACGTTCCATTTTTTCATTCAATTAACAAGCACAATGCACATTGTATTTGTATATGGTGGTCACTTTTGGGTAATCGTACTATATATGTTCCAGATCCAGTGAAATCTATTATTTATTACTATTAATTACTTATTAACACAAATGACCTAATAAGTAAAATGAATCAGTAAACAGTGTGTTATTTATTACCACTATTGTTATAATTAAATTGTTTACATGATTCACTCATAGAAATTTCTTTTGTGATAGTAAATGCTGTCTTCTTTATGCTTTCAAAGTGTTTATTTTTGTCATCTGCATAGTATTTGATCCTTATAGCAGCATGTTTCCAATGTTCGCTGCTAGGTATTTTTGCTATTGTTTTCAATTCATATACTTCAATTTTTATTAAATGGGTTGAAGTTGATGCATCTTCTCTATTAGTTGATAAATATGCAACACCACCATTCGCTTGAGCACGGGACACAGTCGAACACTGCTTTTTCTTTTTATTTTTTGAAAAATCAAAAAACATATCTAAGTATTCGTCCTCTTCTCTTTTCCGTTTTTGTGTAGGGGATTTTTTAGTAATAGTCATATGGTTGCTCTCATCGTCTGATAGTGTTTCGAAATAATAATTTTTAAATGTATTTTCTTCAAATAGGTTCTGAAACACAATGAAAACAATAGTTATAATAAATATTTGATTTCTAGAAAGGTTTTATCTTGTGAAAGTCGATTTAATAATTATCATGTACAATCAAACTTAAAGTATGTAATATAAATCTTACCTCCATTACAATTCCCAAGTAATTTGTTTAACACCGTTGTCAGATGTGTATACCACTGAACTAAGAAGATTTTTACTAATCATTTACTTTGACTTCGACGTTATATAGTGGAGACAACAATGGATAGTGGAAGGAACAATGAATAATATTTTCGAGTCACCGGTGAGTTATTTAAAACATCCAGCGATAGCGATTGTGGAACAATAACAGTACGCTGAGTTCGATAATGTAATTGAAATAGATAAGAACCGCAATGTAATCGTTGACTATAGTAGCTAAGTACATGTATTCTATATTAAGCTTATGCAAAATATCAATAAATTTGTCAATGAAGTTTATGGCTTTGTATTTACTATATCCTTTACCTAATAAGTACCTACACATTATCATCTTTGGCATTCGTAACAGTAATATTAATCAAATAGCATGCATTTACTTTTATAAAAAAATATGAACACACTCGAAATTCAGGAATGTTTATATAAAATTCACCCAGCTTTACGAAACAACGTATATGCTGTGAACAACCTACCAGTTTATATGGAAGCGCCCACGTTTTTAGTGAGCAATTTGGATATAAGTACACAACCAGGGTCTCATTGGGTCGCTATACACATAGATGAAAACAGCATTGGACAATATTTAAAGAAAGAAAGAAAGAAAATGTATTTATTTAGGACTCAAAGTTATTATTTACAATTTATAATTATATACTATATATTTGTCCCAAATTGGTCCCAGCTCAGCATTTGCTGATGGAATTTACCAGCGCTGATCTTCCGCTGGGGCCATTAAGTGACACCACTAACATTATATACACAATAACACGTGTGCACTTTACACATGATAGAAGTGAAACCCTGAAAAATGTAAACCTTAATGTAATAAAAAACATAAACAGAATAGTAAAAGCCTATGGAGTTATGCAACTTAGAGCTACAAATCGCTCGAACTTTGAGGTGAAATTATCAGTGTTAAAGTTTACAAATTTCAAACTTTTCCAAAAAACTTTCAAAACTATATTAAATCAAATCATTCCTCAAAGTAGTTTCCATATAAAGAGAGAAAAAAAAACTCAACTGTATCTCATTGTAATAAAGTGGCAATTCAAATAGATATATGAGTAATACAATGCAATCATTTAAAAATTACTCTATAGAATAAGCCTTAAGCTATTATTCATAAGGTTGGTATTAGTGGAGCAAAAACACTCAACTGTATTTCATTTTAATAAAGTCGCAATGCGAATAGATGTGTATAAGTAATGCAATGCAATCATTTAAAAATTACATTATAAAATAAGTCTTATGCAATAAAATAAAATAATAAACTATTATTAATAAGGTTGGTATTAGCGAAACAAAAAAAAAATTATGTGAATTTTTCGGTTTCACTAAGATTCAGATCACAATGATGCTAGAGAAGTTTTCACTTTAAAAAAAAATCATCAAAAAATCATATTTCAATTCATTTGGTCGGTTGCCTGCAAGGGCCTACAGAACTTTTCTGAACAGGAATTGTAGGCTATGGGATTTCAATTGTAAAAGAATACAAAATGATTGGACTTCAGTTTGCGGCGCGTACTGCTTGGTGTATTTGTACTATAAGTTTTGTGGTTTTAGCATGGTGGATTTTATAAACCTGTTCGAAGCTCAGGATACACTATGTAATGATGTACTAGTATATGAATTGTTCAAATCTTGTTTTAAATAAATATTAAGAACAGAGAATGTGTATAAATACCTATCCAAATATATAGATATTATCTGACCTATGTTGGTAACCTAGGAAAACAAAAACGTTAATATCCCGGTTTTAAAAAATCTACTAAAATATGTGAATAATCTTTCGAGTCATGGGTGAGTTATTTCAAACATCCAGCGAGGGCGATTAGGGAACAATAACAAATAATCAGTAAGTGTAATGTCAAAGACAATGAATAAGATAAGGTCTATTTTTAAAAAGCTATCTCAGTAAATTGAAGAGATATTAAAAAACGGATAACACAGATCGATCGGGCGTGCCCTAAAACCCCCATTTTGACACCAAACTTTTTTTTTTTTTTTTAGGCCGCGACGACCTCATGATCCCCAAATTTTAAATTTTAAAGAGTTGTGGCTCGTGAGCCAGAACTCTTAAATCCCTAATACTGACCTTCTTACTTGGTTTTACTTTTCTCAAAGTAAAGAAAAGTTCTCTAATATATTTATTTACATATATAGTGTGAATAATTAGTCCACACGGTAGTGAATGTCGTGTTCGTTATAATTTCAAATAAGATTTCCATCCTTGTCTGTGTAGTTTTCTTGTTTTGCCAGCGTTTAGGGCTTAAACACCAGATTTGTTAAATGATTGCTATTCAATAATGAGGCTAATGCCTGAACATTTGTTCAGAGGCCTTATTTCTTTTGAGTGGTATAAATTTTTCGTAAAAAGCACACAGTTACATTTTTATTCATACATGTTGTTTTTTTTAATATGGCATTGCTTGTGGCACTTATTTGCCAAAAAGCCAAGTGATGATGGTAAATAACAATATATGATAATAAACTTTTGACTGGTACTTCACATAGATTGCCTGCTAACTTGTAAAAATTCAAATGGACATACTTGGTACATCTAATATAAAGAATATTTACAAAGTTTAGAAACTTCCAAATAACATACATAACATATTATAACTGAACTGATGCTATTGACTTACATATTGTATATGGTAACATATACTTTGCGACGCCACTACGACATAATTATATATGACCATTATAAGATAAAAAATTACATAGAATATTTTACATGTTGAAAATAAGTTTTAACTTCCTTCCACAGATTCACTCGTTTTCTTCTTACGCACACGGTAAAGGATAAATTGGTGTACAAGAAGAGAATTGAAAACATGTGCGCACATAACGAGTCCTCCTTTTCAATCGAATACGCGGCACTTTTAGGGGTGGAACCAGCGTTGGCGTCTTTCATTATTGATGCGCCCAAAAAGATGTTACCATTACTCAACGAGGTTCGTATTTGTCTTACTTTGAAGGCATGATTTGATTTAGTATAGTTATGATTAGAGATGTCATGAATAGTGATATGGTCGAAAACTCTTACTACTAGTGTCCGACCGAAACTGGTTTTCCGGCCGAAACCGAGACCGAATATTCGGCCGTGGGTTCAGTTTCGGCCGAAACCGAAACTCACGTGGTCAAGTATAAAATTCCTTAAAATACTGAAATTTGGTGCATTTTACCCATTATCATTTAAAATTACGACATGAAATGGAAACACGGTATATTAATTTTGTTGTAATAATTTATTTAATATAATATAAAAAATGTTAACAATATTATTATTATTTTTTCAAATTAAGTTCTCATAGCAAAATGTTTATCAGTTATCAATAATCAAATCACTAATTGTTCTGTTTCATTAAATACCAAGTATTGGTATTTTGAAATCTTATTAATTAATACTTTGGTTGGTATTTGTACTTAGAAGAATCATCAATCCCTTTTAGGTACTTATACCTCTTATATAAAAATAATAATTACTAAAATTATTATTACACTCTTAGTTCCAGCCAGTTTCAACAAATATAATCAAATCGCACATTTAGAGTTAACAAAGATACCTAGATCACAATTAGTAGGACAGTCATATTTACATTTATTTAGTGTAGTAAATGTAAGTAACTCAATACTAAACTACAGTAAACATTTAGATTGAAAACAGTTATAAAATCAAATAAAAAAAAACTCCTAAATATCTTATATTTAGGGTTACTTTTTTGGTTTTTCGTATTATTAATATTCATAATTAAAGTCTTATATTGTACGCCAAGAAAAGCAGTTTGTACGTTTCCGCCACGTAAATTATTGTGACGATCCGAGTATACATATTTGGCCAGCAGCACTGAACAGCTGTTCACTCGGGACACTGGTAGGTGGAGCTGAAAGGTATTTTAAAACTGCACTTCTCAATATAGGATATTGACTGCTGTTCCAATAACTGTTTAGGTCAGCATTGCGTTGTAATAATGGCTCCGACAGGTAAGACTGAGTCTTGCGTCGGGCGATAACGCAAGTTGTGTTGCTACTTCCGAAATCAGTTTCGGTTTCGGCCAAAATTGGCCGAAACTTTTGGCGAAACCGAAACCGAACTTTCGGTCGGATACTACTTACTACCAATATAGTGACTGAAAGTTTGACAACAAGACCACAGACAGTGTTGCATCCGCCCATCCAGCCAAGAAAATAGAAAAGGGGTAGCTAAATTTGGTTCTCAACAGCCGAGTGCTGATCAACCTCCCAACATTAAGAGTGGGGCTACATCTATTCTCGTTGGCCGTAAGTGCACGAATCGTCGAATGTAAATTTACTATTCGCCGAGACAAAAAAATTCGATTTCGAACTTAGGCAATACATCTAGCAAAGTAATTGTGATATTGATGTTAGATGTTTAAAATAGAATCCGTGAATCCGTAAAAACCCCCCAGAGTCATCGTTGACAGAGAAACGGAAGCTTCATCTAACCGAAATTAGTAGAATGCTCTGCTTGTGATTTTTCACTTACAAGGCCTAAGAATTTCCTTCTGACGTGCTACCAAAGATAAATATAGGTCGCGCAATCTTTGTTACTACCCATATTAAATTGTGCCGACGCGACGACTGTTATCTAGTTCTAACTGAAGCATAACTGAAGAAGCTTGAACGTCATATGACGTAACTAGCTTTTGCCCGCGACTTCGTCCGCGTGGAATAGTTACTGTTATTCTGTGCCGCCGCGCACCGGCCGGGGCCTATCGGCGCCTTGTACATCATTTTCGCGCTTGATCATTATTTTGCTGCGACGTTATTAACCGACTTCAAAAAAGGAGGAGGTTATCAATTCGTCTGTATTTTTTATAATATAATGTAGTTACAATTATTGTTATTTTTGTAGTCGGTGTTAGCCAAGGAAACACTACAATATACCTAGTAATAATAATACACAAGCACATCTCACTTATAACTATGTATGTAGTTCCAATGTATGTAACTACATTATATCTATACTACTATTATAAAGAGGAAAGATTTGATTGTTTGTTTGTTTGTTTGTTTGTTTGCTTTGAATAGGTTCCGAAACTACTGACCCGATTTAAAAAATTCTTTCATTGTTGGGAAGCTACACTATCCCCGGGTGACATAGGCTATATTATATTTTCAAAAAAATTAGGGTTCCTTACTAAAACTCTAATAATGTAACCCAAAATGTAAAAAAATTACCTAAAATATTATTTAAATCGCGTGCGTTGCGAAAACTATTGATGATAGAATAAAATAATGTACTACAACTTTGCAGAACACATCATTATTTACAAAAAGTGTCGCGAGAGCATATGTCTAACTATTATAGTTATGCCACAATAAGTGTTCTTTTATTTTAAAAATTTAATTGAAATGCCGCCCCTAGAAAAGGCTCTTTATTTGGATCTTGGTATTATTCCTTATCAAAATAAATTACTTCATATTCAAAACTGTTTCAATACCTTTATATAACTTTTTGAATTATCCAATTCGGATATTCCATTCGAAAGATATCACGAGTTTAAAAATGTAAGTATTAGAAAAATATTGCGTGGTAGCCGCTCACCCTGTTCGGCTAGCTAGGCAGCACCTTATGCAATGTAGGCGTGCGTCACTGGGGTTTTTACAAAAATTAGAATACTTATTAAAAAATAACGAAAAATAAATAAAAAGTAATAGCAAAAAAAATAATTAATATAAAAGCTCATAGAAATAATAATATTCAAACTTTCTTTATAATTTTATTTTTTTAGTAACCTGACGCAAATAGAAGGGTTTGCCCCAGGGACGCTCCTCTGTCCGAGGAGTGCACGGGTGTGCGTACCCGAGGTGCCCGAGCATCCGTCGCTTCACTCCCCTCTCCGTTCGAGGCGACAGAGTCCTACCTTTCTTTCCGTCTACCTCTTACATCCTTTCCAACTTAGCTCTCTGTTCGTGGCGTGGTCCCCGATGGGATGGTTGGGAATACTGATTGGGGTCCCGGGTTCTACCCTGGGACCTGATTTGGTAGTCAAAACCATGCCTATTTCGACTGCGCCTGCACAGAGCGGGATTCATTCCCGGGGCGGGAATTGCATCCTCGCTGTCGGTTGGTCTTGCTGGGCCGGCTACGACGTCAGGCGACTCTGCTTTTTCTGGAGTGTCGTCTGGTAGTCGTACCCAGGCCTGACTAGCACGCGATGGGGATGCGAGTCCCGTCCGGAATTGGCCGCGGACCTGTTGCTCCCGGCCCTGGTTCTGTCCATGGTCGGGGGCGATCCTGGATGGACGGCCGTCGCCTCCTTTTGCGAGGCAGTAGTGTCTGCAAGGGAGGCGGCGGAACGGGAGCGGGAGTCCGCCACCGCACTCCCCTCCCGCCAACGTAGGCCGCGTCGTCGGCGCCGGAGGGCGGGCAACGATCTCCGGCCGCCGTAGAAAGCGGCCGCGGGCGGCCCCTCGGGGAGGATCCGCCGCCCGCACTATTGCCGTGAGGGAGAAGGCCGCGTGCTGTTCCGCAGCCCCCCTCAACTCCTAGAGTTGTTACAAGAGAGCGCTGGGGGGACGAAACCCTGACCCCCTGGCGCCAGCACTTTAGAAGGGGCCCGCTTTAAGACAAAGCGTGGGCCGGCGCCGGCCCGGGCCACGAGATCGGCAGGCCATATATCCGTGGGCCCGGGCGTAGGCGATAGGAGAACAGCGGGGTTTTTTAGTGGGTAGTCGGATGGTCGAACATCTTTTCCGGAGTCCCTCGGATTATATCCCTCGGTCCCCCTGGGCCGGGGGTACCCGTCAAGAGAGGTTTTTCCCCGAGACCGAAAAAAAATAGAAGGGTTTAATTTTTAATTTTTTGTTAAATACCCGTGCGAAGGTGGGACGGGCTGCTAGTTATCGTAATATAGATGTACCTACATATTGATGAGTAGTAAAAGTAAGTTGATTATTAAGTTATAGAAGAATATGCAATTATTTTTTTACTTTTCAGTGCATATTAATTTGTTTTGGAATAGTTCTTTTTATTGAAGGCGGTTTTTGTTTTGTTAAATTATTTTTTTAAACTGCGATATCTTCTAAGATACTCATTGAAATCAAATGATGTAAGGGGCAAATTTCTTTTAAATTAAATACTTGTAATGAATAACGTATTTATTTAGGTAAGGATTAATATCAACTTTATAAAAACCCCTTCACAAATAATGCTTTATTTTAGAACAAACTTGGTTAGCATAAAAAAGGTTATAGTGAGCCAACCTCAAAAGATAGATATATGCTGTCGCAGACTTTTTTAGAACTTTTAAAGGGGAACAATTCTGTCGTACATTATTTTAGCGAAACTTTAACCGTCTCCGCAGCGCACGCAGCGGAAGTTCTCAAAAGGAAAAAAAATCCGATTTTGAAACATTCTTTACTGGTGTTCCGCTCGTATTGGTCTTAGCGTGATGTTATGTAGCCTATAATAGCGTTCCTCAATAAATGGGCTATCTAACAGGGAAAAAGTTTTTTAGAATCAGACCAGTAGTGCCTGAGTATAGCGCGTTCAACAAATAAACTCTTCAGCTCTATAATATTAGTATATAGATATGATCAAGTGTAAAATTTTCGTGATAAGCTTAAATGGTTACATAATATCCTTTTCAACCCACAAACACCTTGTTATTAAAAAAAATAGTTTCCTCCATTTTTCTCATGCCCGAGATTTTTTTATCAATATCTACGCATTCCCCGTCCTTTATGAGACAGCATTTTGAGTGCGAGCCGCCTGTCTTTGGAACTGGCTTGGCTTTTGACTATGAGCAAATAAAATCACTGTTTTCCTTCAAACAAATCTTATTCACAGTCTATGAAATAGCAAACATATATATTATGATTACCAAAGTATTGTTTAAATTATCTACATAAGAACATTGAATTAGCTTTTTTTTGTCTCGGGGAAAAACCTCTCTTGACGGGTTCTCCCGGCCCGGGGGGACCGAGGGATATGTGGGACTCCGGGAAAGATGTTCGACCATCCGACTACCCACTACAAAACCCCGCTGTTCTCGGATATATGGCCTGCCGATTTCGTGGCCCGGGCCGGCGCCGGCCCGCCCTTTGTACTAAGGCGGGCCCTTTCTAAAGTGTTGGCGCCAGGGGGTCAGAGTTTTGTCTCCACAGCGCTCTCCTCTAACAACTCTAGGAGTTGAGGGGGGCCGCGGAACAGCACGCGGCCCTCTCCCTCGCGGCAATAGTGCGGGCGGCGGATTCTCCTCCGTCGGGCCGCCCGCGGCCGCTTTCTACGGCGGCCGGAGGTCGGCCCGCCCTCCGGCGTCGACGACGCGGCCTGCGTTGGCGGGAGGGGAGTGCGGTGGCGGACTCCCGCTCCGCCGCCTCCTTTGCAGACACTACTGCCTCGCAAAAGGAGGCGACGGCCGTCCATCCAGGATCGCACCCGACCATGGACAGAACCAGGACCGGGAGCGACAATTCCGTGGCCAATTCCGGACGGGACTCGCATCTCCGTCGCGTGCTTGCAAGACCAACCGACAGCGAGGATGCGATTCCCGCCCCGGGAACACTCTGTGCAGGCGCAGTCGAAATGAGCATGGTTTCGACTACCAAATCAGGGCAGGCACCTCGGGTACGCACACCCGTGCACTCCTCGGATAGAGGAGCGCCTCTGAGGGGAACATTGAATTAGCTTATTGTAACCTATGATTATCTTATATTTTGTGGGTATATTGCTATATACCTATATATATACAGGGTGACTTTGCCTCACCCGTCCAAATTCACACAGAAGAATCTTTAGTAAAAGTTATGTGAAACATGTATTTTAGTTTAGTATCACATAGTACAAAAATGTTGAGTAATCAGCATCACAAAGTTATCACAAGAACTCGCAATTTATACTTGACACCTACAGTCGACAAGTGTCAATGACCTCTCCATCGGTACAAAAATACAAAAAATACGAAATACAAAAATTTCAGTTAAAGGGCGCGTTTGTAATAAGTAAAAAATTATGTAAATCTTTAGTGATATGTACAATAATTAGTAAAAAATCAATTAGAGGTTAACTTACCATTACTGCTTTACACGTATTTTAATAAATGTTCAAAATGCAGTCCGTTTGTCTCTAAGCAAAGTCTAGCTCGTTTTTGAACATTTTCCTTTACCTTTCTAAGCACTAGAATGTCATTACGCACATCTTCAAACGCTCGCACTATTTTAGTTTTTAAGTTCGCGAGGCTTTGGACCTCTTCCACATACACGTGTCTTTTAATTTCACCCCACAAATAAAAGTCCAATGGTGTAAAATCCGGTGATCGAGGCGGCCATGGGACGGGACCACCACGACCGACCCAACGATTACCGTATTCCGTATTTTTGCACTGTTGACGTCACGAGAGAACGAACTGTAAACACAATGCACCAACGCGAGAACACGCGGCCGACTGATTATTAATTAATTATTCACGGCAGCGGCGGCAGCCGTATTTCGCACGCCGTAATTGCCCGCACACACACACCGCTACGCTGCAACCGACATAGGGCTGCCAAACTAAAAAATAAATCAGGGTATTTATTTATAAATGTACATAGTAAAAAACATAACTTCACTAGCTTCAATAATTTGTTACAGTAGAAACCGAATGTTGACGAAACTACACTGTACACTCATTTTAAAGCCTATAATAAAGATTCATCTTTTTATGGTGGGCTAAAAGTCCCACCTGAAACGTTTAGAAAAAGTATTTTTAAATAATGTTGACAACGTCTTAATGTATCGGCCTGGTAGCACCATTTTCTTTTTTTTTTGGTCTCAGGGAAAAACCTCTCTTGACGGGTTCCCCGGCCCGGGGTGACCGAGGGATATGTGGGACTCCGGGAAAGATGTACCCACTAAAAAACTTGGGTCACTAATGCCGGAACACAACACAAGGTTATTATGGCGGCATACTTAAGACCAAAGGTGGTCGCCATCCAGATGGGCTTGAGACCCTACCACGTAGCTAGGGTGGGTTGTTTTGTCGCCTTTTACGACAGGCCGCCCCCGGCCACAGAGGTTAGTATTCTTTCCGTGCCCCTGCACGGATAAAACTTAAACATTTGATTGAATAATAAAAAATATGGTTGAATCGCAACATTCGTTTTATTACAATAATCATCATAGGTACAACCCTAGCGCATTCTTACGAAGACGTGTTGACACGTGTCCCGCACGGCGGGCAACACAGTCTCGACTCTTTGTACGCGTACTTAAGGTACATTTCTTCTCGTTTACAATACCGAGGAGGAGTTAGGTAATAAAGGTCAATGTACGAACCTTGGAACATATGATTATTTGCACGATTGAATGAGCAACCAAGTTACTAAACATTTTCCTTGGGATGAAATATTTTATTTTGAAAATTTAACATACAATTTTTTTTGCAAAAATGGGTTCCATAAATGATGCTTAGTGCGTAAAAAAATTTGGACGGGTGAGGTAAAGTCACCCTGTATATATATATATATATATAATAATAATAATAATAATAATCGATAATAAATAAATATGTTGGTTAACAACGTCATCTAATCTAGTTCCAAATTAAGTTGCATACCACTTGTGTTATGGGTACTAGACAACTGATATACTACATACATACTTTTCTTTTGTAAATAAATAAATATTATATATAAACAACCAGACGCGAGACGGGAATCGAACCCGTGCCCTCCGCAAGCGTACCGACAAGCGTTAACCGTTACGCCACGAAGGTCGTCATTATCTATACAAATAAATAAAATTGGAGGGTCTTTTTATAATATTAAAATAACCGCTTTTTACCAAGTGCATTCGGACTTATACATGGTACATATACCAAAACAACATTTTTTACAATTTTTGTCTGTCTGTCTGTCTGTTTGTTCCGGCTAATCGCTGCACCGATTTTGACGGGACTCACTGGCAGATAGCTGATGTACCAAGGAGTAACTTAGGCTATTTTTATTTTAGAAAACAAAAAATAGTTTTTGTTAAAAATGATAAGTTTCGGAAATTTTAAATCCAATTTAAGTTGACCTCAGATTTATATCATCAATCATATGAAATAGGGTTCAGCTTAGGCTGGAGTTAGTAGGTTAAATTTCCAATTTAATTCGACCTCATATATCCAAAAAATTCTGCCTAAAGCCACTATTCCACGCGGACGGAGTCGCGGGCACAGCTTGTCTAATATATAAAATTCGTGAGTCACGGTGTTTATTATCTATTAAAATTAATGTATTATATACATTTAGTTTATGTTTTTCGTGGTTTGTGCTTAAAACTCTATGATGGGTAGTTTTAGTTTCTATATTATCATTATTTGGCTGGCTTCGCCAGTCGAATAGGCGGGCTAATTGTAACCGTTTATTTTAATGTTCGCGACAACATTTAAACCTTTAACAAACACCAAAGGGGATAGGTAGCTTCACATTGATGAATGACGCAGGTGAGGCCTGTGACTTATCTGGGAGGTCCTGGAGTAGTGTGCATTCGGTATCTCATGGATGAATTTTCTAATATGACTGGTACTGATTTCAACTATTATACATTTCACAGGTTGCGTCACTCGTCACCTCGGAGATAAATCCGGCATACAAAAGGTTTGCCTCAGAAATATGTGTCAAAATAAATAATATACCTGTGACATCTGAAACCAACTTCACATCAGCACACCTCGACAAACTAGTCAGGTTTGTGGGCGTCGTGACGTCAATCACAGGGACCTATGCCTCACTATCCCTTGTCCAGTTTGAATGCAGGCGTTGCGGCAATACCACCACGACTTACTTGCTTAATGACACTAGTGGAACATTAAACGAAGCTTGCGGAAAATGTCAAGACCCTGGACCTCTTTACGTAAGATATCTTCTCATTCTCTCAATTAGAATAAACTAGTAGTCTGTTTGTTATACGACGAGAAAACATAAATCATTCTCACGGAAACTTCAGAGGTTCATAGTGTGTACATATTCATTGTTCTTCATACGTTTCCTGCTGGAAATTCCATACATGGTACAAAAAAGTTTAGATTAAAAAAAATAATTATTCAAAAGTTTTTAAGTATAACAGTGTTTCGACACACATATAATAGGCACCACAGATTCGGTCCGGGCGGGCCGCGTATATAGAAAAGCTCATTCAGTACGTCCCCTCCGCCTGAGACGAACTGAAGCAGTATTTCCAAGCTCTTTTAATGAAAAACACGCGTAAATGCTGCTCCAATACGTCCCAGAGGGTGACGTACTGCAGTAGGGTTTCCAGTGGTATAATGCGCCTCAACGTAGGGTTTATCCTAGTTCTATTCGTCAACGGGAAACTGATGCTAAAAGAAGGTTAGGGATTACTTAATCTGCTTAAACTATAGAACAGGTACGATTATGATACGTGATAAATAAAGCAAATACAGTACGAAACAAAGGAATAAAAGTTTATTTAGAAAAATATTCAATGCTTCTTTGCACAAAGGCTGGTTATTATTAATATTAAAGGCTAAACAATGGGATCGCTTTTTAGCACTTTAGTCTTCTACCCATTGATCTGTCCCGTTCGACCACAGGTCGACAGAATTTTGAAAATTTGTATGCACTAGGTCGCCTAGCTTGAACACGCCCTCCTGAAATCCCTCTGTCCTTTCGTCGTGCAATTGAAGTTGGCTGCACTTTTATTTTTCTGGATCTCCGATTCATCGTTTTTTGACATATAAATGTCATTATTTGTCACGGAGTTTGTAGAGTTTCCAGAGCTGCATTAAATTTCTGTAATAAAGAAAAATGTTTTTAAATTTATGTGAACAATTAAATATTCAAAAGTTTATTCAGAAAATAGGCCTTCGCAGGCACTTGTTTACGTCAATTTACATTTTAAGAAATATACTAAGTATTGTGGTGTATGGTTCCGGGTTTGCGTATGTTAAACGACGGGTGCATTTTAAAATGATTTATTTGAAATATCGATGAAACGTTTACAACATTAAAAGGACATTTTATTAAATTACGTTCTCGATCGCGTGCGGTCATAAAGCGACTGCCTACTGCCAACGGCAGAGTATTATGACTGAAGGAGAGTCCCGGGTGGCGAGTATCGCGAGGGCGGCCTGCCACGCGTGGCGCGCTTCGGGTATCTCCCGGCCGCTATATCCTCCCCCTCGAGGGCAGGAGAGAAACACCTCTCCTGCGCTCGCACAGGACTCCCTTTCACTTTAGGCGGACGGCCTCTATTTCTCTTTGGTACGACGGGACGAAGAGGCATGTCGTTGTCATTACGAAGGTAGAGTCGCGTTAGTTGTGAAACGTGAAATTTACCCAAAACATTTTCTGGAGAATCTAAACTGGACTCGCGGTAAGTAGTTGGATCTCCCCCTGGTGCAAATACATCTTCATATTCATTAATGACCTTAGAAATTTCCGTACGTTGACGCGGATTTAAAGACGTTGCCTCGTCATCCCGCAGTACACCAAGGGACGCACACAGTAGCCCAGGTGACTTGTTTTCAAAACGTAAAGGAAATACACGCGACTTCTTTTCCGAAAAGGTCCACGTAGAACGGCCAAAATCAATATTTAAATTAAATGACTTAAGGAAATCGATACCCAGCAACGTTTCATTATTTGTTGCATTAGGGAAAACAAAAAATCGTACTACTTTAGTTTTATGTTCGAGAGTCACCTCAACTTCTGTGGCTAGTAAGTCCATAGTCTTACTAAGGCCGTCGGCTAACTTGACAATTTTTGTTACAGCATAAAACGGCTGGGCTTTCTGTTTAGGAAGTTTGTATAAAGTATGCCCAGCAATGCTACTTTTAGCCGCAGAGTCAGCTAACCCCACTCCATGTTCACCCAGTATGGATATATTAAGAATCGGCCGTAATGGCTGTTCATTTTTATTAAAACAAACGGGGTTAAAATGCAAAGGTTGACAATCACTGGCTTCTTTGAAAAAAGTTTGAGAACTACTGTCCCTAACCACATTACTGTTAACAGAAAATGACTGGGTACTACTGACTTTGTTGCTACAAGTTTGAAAACCACTTAAATCAACATTACGATTACAAACTTTACAAGCTAAACATGTACAAAGGTCATTATTAACAGTAGGACAAATTGAAAGAGGTATAAAATTACTTACATTATTACATTTCTTACTTCTATAAAAATACCTTAAGTCGGTGCAAAAGCTTCGCGGCGGCGAGTTACAAAGGTTTGTCGGCGGCGGTGCCACAAAGGATCGCGGCGGCCGCGGCGGCGTGTTAGAAACGTTTGTCGGCGGCGGCCGCGGCGCTTGGCGAATATGCGGGAAAGTCCTCAAACTTCCGGCGTCACGCTCGCGCGGCTCGCATGACGTAATCGCGCCGGTTTCGACGGAGTAAAACGCACTCGTACCTGGGTTTTTGGTTTCTTTCGGGTTACACTTTACGCACTTAGACCTGACTGTGTCCGTTGCACCGCACCCGTAACACTTTATTGAAACTTTTTCCCTTTTATCACTTTTAACACTTAACAGCTTTTCGCACGTGTCTTTTAAATGTCCGCGATGCTTGCAATAGACACAAAACAAACGATTTTGCTTGCTGTTGACGTACGCACTGTCCGTCTTAATGTCGGTCTTCACTGGAACACTGCGTGAGCTGCTCGAATGCGCTTCGGCGTGAAGAGGCGATCTCGACGATACCGTAAGGACTACACTGGTCTCTCGAGCTTCAGCTAATGAATCTTCAATGCTGCGAGCCTTCCGAAGTAGATCCTCAAAGGTGAATATGCTCTCGCGATCGACCCGCTTTCTTATACGACGATCCAAAAGTCCAAAGGTCATGTCTAATTCCACTCGCTCACATAAATCTCCAACAGGGAGCTTAGCCAGCAACGCTCTCACCTTGGCTATAAACAAGTCCGTAGGTTCGCTTCCTTGAGACAATGTGAAGAGTTCAAAATATATCCTATGAGGCGGTCGACGCATTCCGTATGCCGAACGAAGCCTCGTAATTGCTTCCGCCCAAGAGGTTGTGGTAGACTTGACGCCCTGCCACCAAACTGCTGCAGAACCAATGAGAAGCATGGACAAGCCCTTCAAGGCGTCCTCATCACTGACCCTGAGACATGACTTATATACACTTACTGCGTCTATAAAGTTATCTACGGACTCATCGGGACTTCCCGAGAAACGTGCCGTACATTGTGTGAAATTGCCGCACTTCTGAACAGCAACGTCCGAAAAGATAGCGGACGGATCTGGAGTTGACGCTCGTACTTCCCTAAGTAGCTGAGAGCAAAACTCCTGCTGTGACTTCTGCAACGACGTGATAAGGTTGGAGAACATCTCTTGTGACATCGTCACACTCTGATTTCCCTCTTCTTCACCATCCGACGATGCAGCAGCACCTTGACGAGTACGCGGCATTTTGTTTTCACTACAACACTACACAAACACGGTTTTAACACTGGTTATTTTTTATTTACGTTGGGCGCCAGATGTGGTGTATGGTTCCGGGTTTGCGTATGTTAAACGACGGGTGCATTTTAAAATGATTTATTTGAAATATCGATGAAACGTTTACAACATTAAAAGGACATTTTATTAAATTACGTTCTCGATCGCGTGCGGTCATAAAGCGACTGCCTACTGCCAACGGCAGAGTATTATGACTGAAGGAGAGTCCCGGGTGGCGAGTATCGCGAGGGCGGCCTGCCACGCGTGGCGCGCTTCGGGTATCTCCCGGCCGCTATAGTATTTAATTTAAGTAAGGTTTAATTAAATTATAATTTTAATATACATATGATGTTTTGCAAAAGTTATGCTAGTGATTGAGTGTACAATGATAATAATTTAACCAGTAGTCCAGCAAATATCTATGTTATTAGTAAATGTCAAATATTAAATAGACCAACCTGTAATTGTGGTATGTTGCTCATATTTAAAAAAAGACGGCGTCACCTCTTTGCCCAGTGCAAGATAGGCAAGTTCTTTGCGATTTTGTTCAAACAGAAGTATAGAATATTTAAACGTAAACCCGTATTGTTTCTTTACCAACAGTAAATGTTTGCAAAAACGACCACCACTGCCGCTGGGACAAGTGCAGACTCCATTAGATAATACACGAAAATATAACGTGTGCGTGAAATAGCAATATCTGCACAGAGAGACGTATCGCATTAGCTTTTCTAAGACAACTTTGTGATTTTAGCACTAGAAACCCTACTCCAATACGTCCCGCGAGGGTGACAAATAGGATGAGGGGATATATTAATATTTTATTGCGTTTAAACTTAGAAATCCTACTGCAGTACGTCACCCTCTGGGACGTATTGGAGTAGCATTTACATGAGTTTTTTCGTTAAAAGAGCTAGGAAATACTGCTTCAGTTCGTCTCAGGCGGAGGGAAGGTACTGAATGAGCTTTTCTATATACGCGTCCGGGCCCCGCACTCGGAGAAACTGATTCATCGTCATATTATTATTAAAACACTTATTTATTATTAGGTCTTTACCTATGAAATTTAAACTATTTTTTTCATGTATTTTTTATTTGTATTAATCAAAGTAATCACCCATGCAATCAATGCATCTTTGCCAACGCAGTGGCAGTTTATTGATGCCCTTCTTCAAGAAATCAAGGTAACAAATTCTTCAAAGGCATTTTATACTGCCTCTCGGGTATTGAATTTTTTTCCCCCCAAGAAGTTATCCAAATTCTAGAAAAAGTAGTAGTCTGTAGGCGCAAGGTCTGGTGAGTAAGGCGGATGACGGAGAACTTCTAAACCCAGTTCTTGCAACTTGGAGACCGTCTGCTGTGCAGTATGAGGTCGCGCGTTGTCGTGCAGAAGCAGCGGAGACGAGCGATTGACTAACGCTGGTTGGAGATGTGCCAGCTTCTCCATCATTGTGTTCAGTTCTTCACAGTACACATCTGCAGTAATGTTCACCCCGTTTGGTAAGAAGCTGTGATGAATCACACCGGCGCTAGACCACCAAACAGTGACCACCACTTTTCTAGGGGTAAGTTTTCGTTTAGGGCATTGTTTAGGTGCTGAACCAGGATCCAACCAATTTGCTGAGCGCTTGCGGTTATCAAACAGAACCCATTTTTCATCACAGGTAACAATGCGGTTCAAAATTCCTTCATTTGTGTGTCTGTTGAGCAGTCGTACTTCGCGCTGGCGATCATTGAGTTCGTGGGGCACCCATTTGTCAAGCTTTTTTACCTTGCCAATTTGACACAAAAGGACCAATATTGTTTTGACGCTAACGTCGAAAGCTGCTGCTAATTCAGCCGTAGATTGTGTATCATCAGCTTCCACAATCGCCTTTAATTCGTCATTGTCGACCAAAGTCTTCGGACGACCGCGAGGTTCATTTTTCAGGTCGAATTTCCCAGAACGGAAGCGAGCAAACCAATAACAGGTGGTGCGTTGGTTTGTAGTGCTAGCTCCGTAAACGTCGTTGATGTTGCGTGCCGCTTGTGCCGCGTTGCTGCCACGACGGTGCTTATATTCCATAATTACTCGAATTTTTAACGTATCCATGATGACAAAAAAGATTGAAATGCGATGAAAATGTAACACTAATCAATAAACAAATGACTACTTTTGGAAAAAGAATTCCATGTTATTAAAATAAAATTAATTTGAAATTAGAATTCTTAGCCAAACAAAAATTATTTTGATTTGAAATGGCCAGTACTGCAGAACGGCAATTTCATAGGTAAAGACCTATTATTAATCTATTATACGAACGTACAATGTACCGATTTATTGAATGTCTTCGTTTTTTATAATAATTTCGGTTATATTATTCTTCAGGCTGTAGAGATTAAAACTATTTATAAACACTATCAAAGAATTGAGATCCAAGAGTGTCCCGGGTCTCATTTGAAAGGGCGTAAGCCACGGAAGCATGCCTGCATACTGTTCAACGACCTGTGCGATTCCTACTATCCGGGCAATAAAGTGGATGTCACCGGTATTTACAGAAATAACTACGATAGCTCGATATTTCGCGATAAGGTTAGTGTTATTATTATTTTTTATTTGTGCAGGGCAGCAGACAGGCTGACGGTCCGCTTAGAATTTAGCAGTTACCGTCTCCTATGGATGTTTGCAACGCCAGTGGCATCGTGAACACGCTGCTGTCCCATAAGGGTACAGGAAATTGGGTCACTAATGCCAGAACACAACACAAAGTTATTATGGCGGCTTACTTAAGACCAAAGGTGGTCGCTATCCAGACGGGTTTGGGACCCTACTACGTAGCCAGGGGGTTGTTTTGTCGCAGTACTCTTTCTCCGCCCTTGCACGGATAAAATCTAATATTGGGATAACCATTTATATTTTTAATTTTACGACATGGCTGGCTCAACGGGATTGTAGAAGAGGCTCGTGTGTTCATATCTTTGGGCGCAAACCCACCCACGTTGGACCCATCTGTCCTTGGTGTATTAATCTGTCAATTATGAGTTTGTGCAGTAGCCCAGAATAAGTATTTGACATTTCCTTTGTTCTGTGGTCGGGGCCAGAGCCACTAAATTTAGTTAATCCATTTTCTTGTATCTATTTTAGGGTTGCCAACCCCAAATTTAAAAAACTAGGATATGATGTGGGAAAAACCAGGACAATTTAGTTTAAAAACAGGACGCAGTAATAGAGTTGCAATAGATTAGGTAGAGTAGGTTTAGTTGCGGGAGGCGCTCAAGTACCATCGTGTGCCTCCCTACCTCCGTCGCATAGTCGGGGCATATTTGGACGATCGTGCCGTCGTCTATCCGGTCCAGGGTGGGCAAAGTCGGCGAGACGTCGTGTGCGGTGTCCCGCAGGGGTCGGTCTTGGGCCCTCTGCTGTGGAACATCGCATACGACTGGGTCCTGAGGGGGGTGCTCCTCCCCGGCGTCGGCGTCATCTGCTACGCCGACGACACGCTTGTCACAGCGCGCGGGAGGAACCCTCGCCAGGCGTGCCTTCTGGGCACGGTTGGGGTGGCGCAAATGGTGGCTAGAATCCGGCGACTCGGCCTGGAGGTGGCCTTGAACAAGACGGAGGCCCTGATATTCTACGGGCCCCGCCAGAGGCCGCCACCGGGCCTGAGCATAACGGTGGGAGGCGTCCGCATCGCCGTCGGGCCGTCCATGAATTACCTCGGACTGGTGCTCGACGGGCGATGGAACTTTGCGGCGCACTTCGAGCGCCTGGCGCCGAGGCTAGTTCGGGCGGCGGCGGGACTCTCCCGTTTGCTGCCGAACGTTGGCGGGCCGGGCGCAGTGTGCCGCAGACTCTTCGAGGGAACCGTGCGGTCGATGGCCCTTTACGGGGCCCCAATCTGGGCGGATCGCCTGACGGCCAAAACGACGGCGCTGCTACGCAGGCCGCAGCGCGTCCTGGCCGTCAGGGCGATTAGGGGATACCGCACGGTGTCCTTCGAAGCGGCCTCCCTGCTGGCCGGATCCCCACCATGGGACCTCGAGGCCCGGGTCCTGGCGCTATTATACCGGTGGCGCCGGGACGCGGCCGAGCGTGGCTCTCGCCCCGCGCCTCGCGAAGTTGAGGTAAAGCGGGCGGAGCTACGCGACGAGGTGCTCATGGTGGAGTGGAAGGAGCTCCTCGCGCAACCCAGCGCGGGCCTCGCCACCATCGAAGCGGTGAGGCCCGTCCTGGCCGAATGGCTGGAAAGGCGCCACGGCGCCCTGACCTTCCGCCTGACGCAGGTCCTCTTGGGGCATGGTTGCTTCGGGAGGTACCTGTGTCGCATAGGGCGGGAGATGACGTCGGGGTGCCACCACTGTGGCGCGGGCGACGAGGAGGACACGGTGAACCACACTGTCGCCGTGTGCCCTGCGTGGCGCGAGGAGCGCCGCGCCCTCGTCGCCCAAATCGGCGTGGACCTGTCGCTTCCGGCCCTGGTTCTGTCCATGGTCGGGGGCGATCCTGGATGGACGGCCGTCGCCTCCTTCTGCGAGGCAGTCATGTCCGCAAAGGAGGCGGCGGAGCGGGAGCGGGAGTTAACCACACTCCCCTCCCGCCAACGCAGGCCACGCCGGCGGCGCTGGAGGTTCAGTAACGACCTCCGGCCGCCGTAAAAAGCGGCCGCGGGCGGCCCCTCGGGGGAGGACCCGCCGCCCGCACTATTGCCGCGAGGGTGAGGGTTGCGTGCTGTTCCGCGGTCCCCCTCAACTCCTAGAGTTGTTAGGAGAGCGCCGGGGGGACGAAACCCTGACCCCCTGGCGCCAACACTTTAGAAGGGGCCCGCCTCAAGACAAAGGGCGGGCCGGCGCCGGCCCGGGCCACGAGATCGGCAGGCCATATATCCGTGGGCCCGGGCGTAGGCGATAGGAGAACAGCGGGGTTTTTTAGTGGGTAGTCGGATGGCCAATCATCTTTCCCGGAGTCCCACATATCCCTCGGTCCCCCCGGGCCGGGGGAACCCGTCAAGAGAGGTTTTTCCCCGAGACCAAAAAAAAAAGAGTAGGTTTAGTTAGAATTAGTTTTTTTTACTACTGCGGAACAGCAGACAGCCCACTTAATAATAAGCAGTTACAATCAGTTTACAGTTTTTCTTTCCCTTCTTCTTTCATTAATATTTTATTTTAAATTATTATTTATTTTTACTACTATATCTCATTTAACTACTATATATTATTTAATTATTAATATAATGGTAATTATTATATATTAGTTCTTATTTTAAAAATACTGGCCCACTGAGATACAGTATTCACTAGTTCAGGGGCCAGTGTGATTTTTTCTAAGTCAAATTAGTTGTTGTACATGAACTGCTGTGATATGAATCTTTTATATTTAAAATTTGTATGTCATGTATAAATAATTAAATAAATAAATAAATAAAATCGTTTATGTATGTTTGCGACGCTAAGGGCACCGTGAACACGCTGCTGTCCCATAGAAATAAACAAGATTATTATGGCGGCATACTTATAAACTAAGGATAGTAGCCATCTAGAGGGGCTTGTGACCCTACCACGTAGCCAGAGTGGTTATGCCGCCTTTTACGATAGGTCGACCCCAGCCACAGAGGTTATTCTTACTCCGCCTCTGCACGGAGAGTATAACAAGTTAGTTACAAATATTATTTAATAATAAGTATTAGAATATTAAAAACAGGATGCTACTTAAAAACTATCAAGGACATCCCAGGACACCACAAAAACTAGGATATGTCCTGGGAAAACAGGACGGTTGGCAACCCTAATCTATTTTCATGCATGTGTGTCGGATAAAATTTATAAGTCTCTAAAACCTGTCTGTCATATTGTATGGATCGGAGTACTGGGCTACAAATGGGAAGGATGAAAGGTTTGCATGTAGAAAAAGATGCGAATGTTGATATGGATGAGTGGAGTTACAAAAATAGATAAAATTAGACATGGATAATATATCAGGAGAAGTTTGAAAGTAGTACACCAGTGATTGAGAGGCTAAAAAGTGATAGTCTCGCCTGGTGACAAGGAAAATGCTAGAAATGAGACTGGATACAAAGAACAGATAGACTATGTCGAGAGAAATATGAGCTGAGGTCATACAATAAACTCTATTAAAGCAATTTACGCATGGCAATTGAACTAGAGAAGTGCATTAAAAAAATTATTTCAGGCGGTCCTCCGATTCGAGACAGTAGTAGTGGTGAACCACTTAATCGTGAAAACTGGTGAAGAATTCAGCGACTTAATAACGCCCGATGAGATAACTGAAATCATAAATATATCTAAACATGAGCACATCGGTGAAATGATCGCTAACAGCATTTTGCCATCGATGCCTGGTTATGACTCAGTCAAGAGAGTTTTAGCTTTGGCTTTATTTGGAGGAGTGAGCGTAAATAGAGGTATGTGTCATTCTTCTATTGTACAATATAGTATAAAGGTGTAGAAGCAATGTAGAATAATATGAGAACATAATAATTGGGCATTAAATAACAATATTATTAATAATAAAGTTTAAAAATACATAAAAAAATCAGTAATTTTTTTTTAAATACCCAATGCAATAATAATACACTTTATGTAGAATATTTTCATTTCTTTATGTAGATAGCGATGTCGAAAACATTGCAAGAGGTGACATTCATGTACTGTTCTACGGAGATCCGAGAATAGCGAAGTCCCAGATTTTGCAATATGTAGAGGAGGTAAGTTTGACGAATCTACTGTTATTAGCATATCGAAATTAGTCTGAATTCGAATCGTTTCGTACGATGGCTCATTGATTTATCGCGTCACTCAGCACGCGGGGTACCGTGTGGGCTGTGTGGTTTAAGCATTCCCTTTTATGTAGTACTGACACGTGTTCAGTACTCTGCTGGGAGGCAAGTATGCTTCGAGAAATGGCAGGGCTGATTCGGAAGAACCGTGTTCCACATAAGCATTCATTCCCGCAATTTTATAGTAATCTTTTATAATATTTTTCACGCAGAGTGTTCCGAGATGTGTTTACATAAAAGGAAAGGACGCAGTCATAGGGGATTTTACTGCTTCTGCGCAAACAAACCCTGAAGAACACTGGTGAGTTATACGACAATT
Organism: Malacosoma neustria; assembly: GCA_963693495.1. Taxonomy (NCBI): domain Eukaryota; kingdom Metazoa; phylum Arthropoda; class Insecta; order Lepidoptera; family Lasiocampidae; genus Malacosoma; species Malacosoma neustria. The sequence continues at coordinate 9,818,421 of OY856371.1, forward strand.
GCCTCCTTTCAATTTTATAGAGACTATTGGCTCCAACCCCGACAGCGTTGCCACTGGAACATCTTTTACTTTGCAAACATTTTCATTTCCTTTAAATTGTGAAGTTTCTTGAGTATTTCGATTCAATTGCCCTAAACATGATAAATGTGCTGCTTGATGAGACAACTTGAATACGAAACCTCCTTTGTTATTTTCGGTTAGGCCATTTCCTAAATAACTAGTAGTAAGGGTTTCCATTTGGATTTTTAACCTATATATTAATATGTGAAGCATAAACTGCGTCTGTTTTCACTAAAATTACGCGGACGGAGGAGCGAGTATACATATAGCAGTAATCTGAAACGTCTTAGAATATCACGTCGAAATATATTCCAGGATCAGAGAACTTCTCGTATGTGGGTATATTATTGTAGCGATGACAAAAAACTTGCTGGTTTTCAATAATGTAATGTTTCTTTATCAATCATCACGCTGCGACACAGAATTAACGTTAGAATTTGGAATGACCCGTTGTATTCGCATACACAGGACAATACACCAAATGTAAATTTGTATACAAAATGCAGAATCACTTATGAGAGATACATTCAATATGTGCTAAATGTCAGTTTAGTATAATATCATTCACAGAGAAGTTTTGAACCATTAATTAATTATTGTATTGCGTGTCAGGTTACATTTATTATGTTTACATTAAAAATAAATGAAAATGGTATTAATTATTACAATCTTAAATTATTTTTATTTAAATGTTGTATAAAAGTAGGCAAATTAGTGTAGCCATGGAGAAATAGGTGAATGCAGAGGTGGTATTCTTTGACCAAATAATCTTCATAACGTTCTAACTAAAAGAGAAGAATTCGGTAGATGTGAAATGGCATTAAACAAGCTGTGTCTATAAATTAATTTGTTTTCTTATTTGGAAAGCTTATTTTTCGTCATTATGTATGGAATGTACCATCATTCAAAAGTCCTCCGAGGCAGGTATGTGGCACACACATCGGATTAAGCGAATTGAGAAAAATATATAATTACTAGCTGACCCGGCAAACGTTGTTCTGCCATATAAATAATAAAATGTCAAAAAATAAAAAATAAAATTTTGGGGGTGGGTCACCCCTAACATTTAGGGGGATGAAAAATAGATGCTCACAAAATTTCATGAGAATCGGTCAAGCCGTTTCGGAGGAGTATGGCAACGAAAACTGTGACACGAGAATTTTATATATTAGATAACAATTTAATGTATACCTTACCTTACACACTGTTTTTTTTTATATAAATGTAAATGAATTATGGTGAAAATTCGACCTGGGTTATTTAAATATGGCTTCTATAAAATTTACAGGACGTTGACAGCAGGAGCGTTAGTGTTGGCCGATCAAGGCTTCTGTCTTATCGATGGTCTCGATGAAACTACTGAAGAACTTCAGGGAGACATCGACGAACCCATGGATGAAATACAAAAACTACCTGTGAACACATATCATATCGTAACGGCATTGAATTCTAGGTAGGTGGAATGATTCAACATACATATACTAGGAACGTGAAATAACTTATACATACGCATCGCTGATATATAAATTATAGGGTCAAATGGCGTGTGGTGACCGGTGTCATTTGTGACCCCAAGATACCGATTACGTCGAAGGGAAAGAAAGGTCCATAAGACCATCATTAGATCTGATTTTTACGCGCTTTATATTAGCTTCACTTGTATGTTTGTATGTTAGTATGTTTAAAAATAATTTTCAATGAATTTAAATTAAGGATAGTGGGATTAACAAAAAAAATTAATTTTATTGTAAAAAAAGCGTGGGGTGCTTTTTAAGATATTTTCAAAATAACAATTGACAACAAAAAAGCGTGTTTTTTAAATAGGGCTGTGAAACGGAGCCGGTGCTGGAGCGATAGAACTGTGTGTTACGGAGATGAATATGCTACGGTGAATGTGTGGACTGGATCGAGTTAGCAACTCCTGCATTCGCATTGCAGCCTTAATGTCTGTGACACCGCGGACAAATGGGAGTGCCACCTCCGCTGGTATGGTCACATTGTACGGCAGGCGGCTATTTACGTGGGGAACAAAAATATGCTGCCTCCGCCAGGTCCCAACAGGAGGGGTAGACTCAAAAAGTGCTGGCTTGACGTCGTAGAGGGAGATATGCGTGTCTGTGGACTCAGTACCAGGGATGCCAAATACCGTGCAAAATGCGGACCCCGGGTAAAAGGAAATTTGGTTTGTAACCGACATTTAACACTGACCTGTTGATGATGATAACGAAAGTGGCGAAATAATGTGTTTATATAATTAATTATAAATATATGAAAACAAAATCGATGTAGTTACTTCTAACCACTGTCTCCAGGTGTTCAGTCCTTGCAACAACAAATCTGGCGAAAGGGGAATATAAGCCGCAGTTGGGTTTATATCACAACGTGAAACTGAGTAAGAAAATTTTGTCGCGTTTTGACATCCTGTGCTTGGCACACGACGAAGGGCAAACCTCGGGCGCTCATAAAGCTCAGTAAGTAGAACACGTGTGCATATTTTTTTCAACTTAAATTCGATACGAAATAATAAATAACCTGACCATACCTACAGTGTACTATTATTATTCGGGAAGATAGCTCGTTAATTTGTCCAAGTATCACTGCATTAGCAGTGATACTTGTTAAAATAATTAGGCCCGTTCATGGTTTTATACTTTTATTCTTTAATCTTAACATTATCACACAAGTAAAACGCAACTATCCTTTCGCCATCTTGTTTGGAAGAGGAAGAGATTACAATTAGTGTTGCCAATATAAATGTATATAAATCAACAATACTAATATAATTGTTTTTTTTATTGCTGTAGAATAGCAGACAGGCTGACGGCCTGCTTAGAATTTAGCAGTTACCGTCGCCTATGGCTGTTTGCAACGCCAATTGCATCGTGAACACGCTTCTGTCCCGTAAGGGTACAGGAACTTGGGTCACTAATGCCGGAACACAACACAAGGTTACTATGGCGGCATACTGTGAGGTCACACGGGCTTGAGGCCCTACCACGTAACTAGGGTCGGTTGTTTTGTCGCCTTTTACGGCAGGCCGACCCCGGCCGCAGAGGTCAGTATTCTCTCTCCCCCTCTCTCCGCCCCTGCACGGATAAAAGAATTATAAGAATGACTTTCAATACTTATAATAAAATTGAATACACCTTTGTCCGTATGCTTTCCTAGAATCAGATTATGTTTATGCATGAAATTTCTACAAAACTTTACCGTTGCCAATAACGAATACTACATAAAAATAATATAACATTGTATTGATTGTTGGCTAATTATATGTAACTTTTTTCCATCAGATTGTCAGAGAGTGCGCACAAGAGACGTCGTCCGCAGGAAACTAGCTCTGCAGTACCGAGTTGCTCGAAGGCTGCGTTCATCTTTCCTCAAGAGCTGCTCAAGAAATATATTTTGTATGCCCGATCAAAGGTGCAGCCCAAAATGGAGGTAGGGTTCTGTAATCACTTCGCAATCAATAACATTTTACGATTTGTTTGAAGCCCTCGAATGGCCAGCGCTTACTTGATTTGTTATTAGTTGTACGAACATCTTTCTTATTAGAGCGCATAGAAATAATTAATTTCTTTCTTCTAATAAAAGTAATTGTAGGCGCTGGTTCAGGTAAATTTTGGAATTCTGTCGTCATGCGAAAACACCCTATTGATAGAGCACGGGAATTGAAAGGACTCACCGAACATCATAGGATGTCCAGGTGTGAGGGAGACGACACATAGGCGTTCTCGCATGACCACTTATTAGGAATATCTCAAGCGAAGTTTTAATAGTATTAACGGCCTAAACAGTAATCTAGCAAAGCCGCTACACGCTCTACTATATTTTCCATTCCAGAAGGCAGTGATAGATCGCTTGGCCAAATTTATTAAAGAAATGAGACTTGCGGCGGCGAATTCGGGCGCCACGCCTGTCACCGCGAGACACCTCCAGTCTTGTGAGTATTTCTTACACGCGTGCTATGATTCTTTTAAATAAGCTTGAGATCCAAATTCAGGTTCACAAAACTGTACAAAAAAGACTGAAAACACGGTTTATTAGAAAACCGAGCTATTAAAATAGAAGACTTCGAATAGGCTAACGTTATTGTAAAAAATCGCAGAGAGCTGAAGTATATTTATTTATTTACAAACTTTGATATTTATACAGACGAATGTTTAAAAGCAGGCATAGTATTAATAATTTTGCTGAAATAAATGTAGGCTGGCGAAACTACCATGCATTCGTTTTATGAAATTGTCTTATAATAAAACTTTTATAGGACACGTAACATGGTATCTCATTAAAAACGTAAATTATACCTACATATATTATTGTATAAATAGTGACTGCACAATTTTTGTTACTCACAGTGAAATTCCTTTATAACGCCACTCGATTTAAGGACAAATTCATAAATATAAACAAATGTTAAACGCCATTAATTAAAGGATATTATATATTTTGATGTAAATTTCATTTTAAGTGAACTAATTATTCAAATAGTAATTCTCCTTTTTTGTCCGATAAATTTGAAGCTCGGCGACCGTTTTTCAAAGCAATATTATCATAATTTATATCAAGTTTACTTGGTCAGCTTTTTTTATAAGTTATACTATTTGAAATTTACTTATATCTATTTTGAATTGGGGTCTGCCCCCGATGTCCATTTATCCCGTTATACGGCATCACCTGAGCACATTTATGTATCTGTAGCATTTAAAAATGTTGACCTGGCTTTACACGATTTACTAAATGTATATGTTAATTTTGTATGCCTAACTTAAATGAGACCTTTGTTTTACTTCAGTGACTCGACTGACCGAGGCGCATGCACGCATGCATTTGCGCGAAGTGGTCACTATGGTAGACTTGAAACAAGCCGCCTCCGTTTTACTTGGAAATTTTATCCAAGCTCAAGAGCATAAAGTTGGTTTGGCCCTTAGGTACGTTGTGTCTTGTTATTAAGATTTTGCAAATGCACGTCCATAAACACCCATAGGCACACACACACACTGTTCTGTGTATAGTATACTCTACGTATTACCGCGAGGACTTCGTACCCACTAAAACCCCGCTGTCCTCCTATCGGCTAGTACCTGGGCTCATAAACAGGTATCGGGGTAAGGATTTGGACCCTTGGCGCTCTTACGACGCTCCCTGCCGCGGCCGCTGTGGCACGTTACGTTCTTGAATAATCTCAACCATTATATTGTATTTCTATAGAACGGAACTACACATCTCATCAAAAAAATCGAAACACCTCTGGTTTTGGATTAGTTTAATTTCTTTTTTTACGTTTAACCTAAAATATAAATAATGCCAGTTAAATAATTTAACAAATTTTAATGTTTAAATTAAAATTAAATTTATAGACTTATTGTGTTTTGTTCAACAGGTATGTTTTTACCCTTGAAGAAGAAATTGTTAAATTATAGAAACAAAGATGTAAAACAGAAAAATGTTAATAATAGTTTATTCAGTATCTCGTTTTTCCTTCCCGGGCTCCTATCACTGCTTCCTCACGGAACAAATAAGCGTAACAATCGTGTGTTGTGGGACCCTATCTCACTCTTCTTGTACAGCTATTTTAAGCTGGCAATCTCCGGAGCAGGATCTCCCGCTCTGACTCGTTAACTCATCCCATAGTTTTTCTAGGGGATTCATGCGGCCAGCCCATAACCGAATACTGACTTCGCTCAGGTGGTATGCATTTACATTTGATCACTGCATATAAATGAAGTGTTCGCCAGTAAAATCTGCGTAGGGTACCACATGAGGCTTCAGACACTCTTCGATGTAACGTGACCCATTTAATGACGGTTACCGAGGTCCAGATTCTAACGCAAGTTCTGTTTTTCTATCGGCGCTTATGCCTCCCTAAACCGTCCATGAACCGCCACCGTAACTGACTCTTTCTTCGATGCAACACTGTGCAAAATGCTCTCCCTCTCTTCGATACGCCTTCTTTCTTCCGTCATTACCATACAGCATGATCTTAATCTCGTCAGAAAAGAGAACTTAGGTATGACCATTTAAACTGCTCATGTGCAAAGTTGAGGCACGCTCTTCGGTGGTCTACCATCAATTTTGGGCTACTAGCTGGTTTATGAGGTTTCATGCCACCCGCCAATCTTCTTCTTATGGTTGAATCGCTATAATACAGTCAATCTTTGACCTTCACGGAGCCACTGCTGCAGTTGAATAAAGTGGCGATTCCTTTAGAGAAACTTACACATTATACCGGTCGTCTTGCTCAGACGTGACTCGATGTCTACCAGATCCTGGACGACGAGTAAACATACCAGTCTCCCGATAATGCTGATATACTCTATTGACAGCTGAGAGGCTTAGATGTAATCGTGCAACCACAACGCACTGACTATGCCCTACATCCAGCAACGCCACGACTTGGGCGGTTTCTGTGGGTGAGGTATCCACATATTTAAGGAAAAGATCTCTTTGGTATCATGTCACAGAGCTTAGTTAACAATCACGCTCAGCCCAGCTCAGAGCTCAGTTTAAAAAAACGGTAATTTATGAAAAAAAATGTGATTAAGTGCAAAAATTCCGACGGAATACACATCGAAAACAATCTCTACATTCAATTGTTGGACGAAAATTCGAAAATTTATATTCAAATTTGGAATTCTGATACCATTGTGTAGACTAAACTGCAGCTATTTGTTGGCGTATTTTTTTAAATGATATCAATCTTCTTTTTCATTTACATGCTGCCTGAATAATACTTGCAGTAGTGTTTCGATTTTTTTTTGATGAGAACTATATGTATATATTTAAGTGTTTCATATAGGTAATAATATTTATTTAAATTTATTTCAGAAAATTTGCGAACGATATTGCTTAACATTGTATAAGAGGACGTACTAGTAAGGCGGTACAGCAAGACGGAGAATCGCTCACGAAAATACAAATCTCTTGAAGGAAATATTTAAAATAATTATAATCTATTTTATTAAATATAAGTTAATTTGATATTTGTACAAGTGTAAAGTATGAAACATTGGGTTTTTAAAAGATTAAGTAATGAAAAATGTGAGTTGATGTCTTGTTAAAACAGGAGATTTAAAAGTAAAGTTTTAAAGATTACTATCTTTAAAACTAGCTTCACTTCGCTTACTATACAAACGCACTTAAAATTTGTAAAAAGATATTGTTGTTCTGCACCTAGAGTGATCTTTGTCAATACTCGTTAGTCCATCTGGAAAATGATCATTTATGCCTTATGAAGGCTTGAAGGCGATATTACTGTTAGATTATTATTTAATGTAAATAAATAAATATGTAATGTAGTATCGAATGATACTGTATTTACATTTCTTAAATTTGTCATTTTAAAGAAAACCTAAATATTAACATTAACTTACCGTAAGTTGGTAAATGTTTATAAACGCAATAACCAAAATTAATACAGAACTCTTGAAGAAATAATATAATAACTGATGCCCAAATAATTTTATGTTCTCATTTTATATTATTATGACAGTATAATTTTGCTATAGATTAACCAACGGAATTCTTTCCGTTTCTGTAATATATAATTTTTGGTAGAAATTTAATTTTGGTTATTGCCAAGTATTGGCAGGATGGGACAGGTAACAGAATAATATAAATAAAAGCGTGTTAAGTGAAAGTGAAATATATGTATTTGTGGTGATTAAACGTTCACGTTGGTTTTATTTTTTAATTCTCATATTACCTAATTTCTAAGGTTGTTGTAAAACGCGTACAATCCGAGCAAGCGTGCTGTGGCTTCGCCGGCGGGTGCCAGAACCTATCGCCGCTACGTTTTATAATAATACAATCACGTCTAAAGTGCCAACATAAAATGCTTCCCTTTACTCATCTTTACTACTATTATAAAGAGGAAAGATTTGATTGTTTGTTTGTTTGCATTGCATTGAATAGGCTCCGAAACTACTGACCCGATTTAAAAAATTCTTTCACTGTTGGGAAGCTACACTATCCCCGGGTGACATATTATATTTTCAAAAAGATTAGGGATCCTTACTAAAACTCCAATAAGGTGTAAAAAAATTACCTAAAATATTATTTAAATCGCGTGCGCTGCGAAAACTATTGATGATAGAATAAAAGAATGTACTACGACTTTGCAGAAGACATCATTATTTACAAAAAGTGACGCGACAGCATATGTCTACCTATTATAGTTATGCCACAATATGTGTTTTTTTATTTTAAAAATTTAATTGAAATGCCGCCCCTAGAAAAGGCTCTTTATTTGTATCTTGGTATTAATCCTTATCAAAATAAATTACTTCATATTCAAAACTGCTTCAATAACTTTATATAACTTTTTGAATTATTCAATTCGGATATTCCATTTGAAAGATATCACGAGTTTAAAAATGTAATTATTAGAAAAATATTGCGTGGTAGCCGCTCACCCTGTTCGGCTAGCTAGGCAGCACCGATATAGCGGTTATGCAATGTAGGCGTGCGTCACTGGGGTTTTTACAAAAATTAGAATACTTATTAAAAAATAACGAAAAATAAATAAAAAGTAATAACAAAAAAATCATTAAAATAAAAGCTCATAGAAATAATAATATTCAAACTTTCTTTATAATTTTATTTTTTATTAACCTGACGCAAATAGAAGATTATGTGTGTATATGTTACCGGCAATCTGTATAATTCAGGTGTTCTATACAATACCTAGGTAATGTACAGAATACCTAAAACGTTAAGTTAATGTATGAAATATTACGAATATTATTTTCCAGTATATACTTTACCTAGGTAATGTATACCTACAATTCCTAGGTATTGTATAGAGTACCTGCTGGTCCACCGGCAATGTGTAAAATAACTATATTTGGGCCTGTATTTATCAATGTTATGTAAGTAAGTAAGTAAGTAGAAGGGTATAAAATGACAGACAAAAATAACACATTAGATTTGCTTAAAATCAACTTAACAATTAGTAAGTTCTGATTAAAAACAATCTTTATTCAAAGGTAGGTATTTATAGTAAAATCACAATCAAATAACATTGAACTTACAATTCTTCTGGGTTAACTCATCATCATCATCATCTCAGCGTTCATCCCGGTTGCAACCCAAACTTCCGTTTCGGTGCCCGGGGTCCGCTTTCCGACTTTTTCTACTCCACTTCGCACGGTCTTCAGCATCCCTGGTAGTGAGCCCATTAGCACACATGTCACCCCTTACGACGTCAAGCCAGCACTTTTTGGGTCTACCCCTCCTGCCGGGGCCCGGCGGAGGCGGCATGGCCAGACATTTGTTTCCCACGTAATCATCCGGTTGCCGCAAAACGTGGCCGTACCAACGGAGCCGACACTCCTGCAATTTATCCGCAATGTCACGGACATGAAGACTGCCGCGAATGCGGGAGTTCCTAACGCGGTCCTTCCGCGTCACTCCACACATCCACCGCAGCATATTCATCTCCGTGACACGCAGTTCTTGCTTGTGTCTCTCTAACACCGGCCACGCTTCACAGCCGTATAAAAGGACAGGCCTAATGATGGTCTTATAGACCTGTCCCTTCAATTTTACCGGCATCTTGGGGTCACAAATGACACCAGTCACCTCACGCCATTTGGCCCACGCGGCAGCAATGCGTGCCTTGACGTCGTAATCGATGTCACCAGACGCGTGAAATACAGATCCCAAGTATTTTACTCGGTCCGTGCGCTCGACCGTGTCACCGCCTATGCGTACGGGTGTGGGATCTGTGGAGTTACAGGCCAAGTATTCGGTCTTCGCCACATTGAGCTTCAGACCACCGTTCTCAAGCGACTCCTTCCACGCCTTCACGCGTTGCACCAGCCTACCCCTGTCTGAATCTGTCAGCGCGATATCATCAGCATACATGAGCAACCACGGGGGCTGCTCATGTGAGTTTCTGATGCTGTCTGACAATACGTCTAATACCACGCTGAACAGAAACGGACTAAGGACGGATCCTTGGTGCACCCCAACGGTGATGGGGAAAGGTTTTGTGTCGCCAACAGCGGTCCGAACTACGGAATCGGAGTCATGGTACATGTCTTGGATGATGTCAATATAGGCCTCTGGAACCCTTTTGAATCGCAATGCCCACCAGATTATCGCACGAGGAATACAGTCGAAGGCCTTCTGCAAGTCCAGAAACAGGCAGTGCAGAGGCGTATTCTTCGTCCTGTATTTCTCCGCGACAGTCCTTAGGGCAAAAACTGGGTCCATGGTCCCATGTCCAGGGCGAAACCCATACTGACATCCCGAGACAGTGCACTCCTGCCGAATCCGAGAGTCGATAACCCTCTCGAAGAGCTTCATGGTGTGGGACATGACCTTTATTCCACGGTAGTTACCGCACTCCTGCACCGATCCCTTGCCTTTGAAGACTGGAGTAATGATACTCAGCCTCCATTGGTTCGGGATCGTACCGGTGAGGAGTGTCCGGTTGAAAAGGTTGGTTAAGATGCCCACACCACGAGAGCCCATCGCCTTCCAGGCTTCGATGGGGACTCCATCGGCTCCGACAGCTTTCCGATTTTCCATGCGGCGAAGACAATTCTGGACTTCTGCAGGCGTTACCGGTGGCACTAGTCCTTGATTTGGAGGAAGATCTGGCGGTTGCACCTCTTTATGCTGCTTGTTCAGCAGCTCGTGGAAATACGAGCGCCATCTCTCCTTCACCGCGAGGTCCTCGCGTAACAGGTTGCCCCCGGGGTCTTTTACACAGCGGCACTTGGAAATATCCTGTGCCGCTTTGACCCTGGAACGCGCCAACTTATATATGAGCTTCTGCCCCTCAGACGATTCCAACTTATCGTAAAGTGGTTGTAAGTGGTCTCGTCTGGCTCTGGCTACAGCTTTCTTGGTGGTGCGCTTGGCAGCTCTGTATGCGTCGCGATCTTCAGGAGATCTGGACGCTTGCCACTTCTTAAAGAGGGCTTTTTTCGCCCTGGTCTCCCTCTGGACTGAGTCATTCCACCACCAAGTCTCCTTGTCACATTTGCGTCCACCCTTAGACTCGCCAAGCACCTTCCTCGCCGACCCAAGGATAGCCGCCTGAATCCTGTCCCAGTAAGCTTGAACCGATTCGCCCTCACCACCGACGCACTTGTCGCCGATGGCAGAGGCGAACTCCTGGGACTTGACTTCATCAAGCAGCCACCACCTGATTCGGCGTTGAAGGCGATCTACACGTTTGCCTTTGGGCTTCACGCAGAGGTCCATGACAAGAAGACGGTGTTGTGCAGTGAGACTCTCACCGGGTATGACCTTGCAGTTGGCTACATTGCTGATGTGGTGTCTCCTAGTGAGTAGGAAGTCGATTTGGGTAGCATTCCTCCCGCTCTTGTAGGTGATGAGATGCTCGGGTCTCTTTTTGAAATACGTGTTCACGATGGCAAGGTCGGCAGCCGCACACGTATTGAGGATGTCCTCCCCTTCCACATTGCGGCTACCATACCCAAATCCACCGTGAACACGCTCAAATTCCCCACATTTATCACCCACATGACCGTTTAGATCACCGCCCAAAACGATCCCATGTGACAATGGAATCCCACGAAGCACTTCTCTGAGTAGGTTCCAGAACGCTATCTTGTCGGCGTCACTACAACCGGCCTGTGGCGCGTAGGCGCTTATCAAGTGGGTAACTACCCCACCAACAAGCACCCTCACAACCATAAGCCGATCGCTACAGCGCTTCACCTCCAAAATGTCGTCCTGGAGCTCCTCCGAGAGCACTATGGCGACCCCATTTTCCCCACCAGGTGCACCCGTGTAGATCAGCTTGTAGCCATTCCCAATGAACCGGGATCTGCTGGCCTTCCACCGAGTCTCCTGCAGGAACGCCACGGCCACCCTCCGCCTGGAGAGTACATCGGCCAATTCCCTCGCGCGTCCGGTTAGCGTGCCAATGTTCCATGTTGCGAAGCGGAGTTTCGATTGGGCTAACGTCTTTAGCCGTGCTCGCCCACGGCACGGCAGCCCTTGTCCACTTGTCACATAAGTCGGGCGAAGCTTCTGCGCGTCGTTTTGCGGCGACGCCCTATCCATGACTGGACCTTTCCTTGTTCTGACCATTGTAATTATTGGCTGGTTTTGGTTTTTACGGGAGCGACTGCCGTCCGACCTCCCAACCCCAAGAGGAAAAACCGAGATGTGCACTTCCTTGCCGCATGTAAGCTGGCGAAGGAGTAGTGCATCCGTCGCCTTTTACGACTCCCCTGGAATGACCTGGGGTGACCCTATTCTTTTCACTGGCCGGGGTCACACGGCCTAATTCTTCTGGGTTAACTAACATAATCTAATTTACTCATAAGTAATCAGTTAAAAAACTTAGGCAACCGAACAATTCTGTAAAAATAGGAAGTAGATCTACTGGCTTCTCAGAATACATTAAGTAAATCAATATTTATTTATTTTTACATGAAGAACTATTGTAGTGCATATGAATTTTGAAGTGCATAATGAAGTGTACATTTGACAAATCCCTGACCTGTCCCCGTAGATTGCCGATTTGCAACTGTACGGAGCGTCGTTTCTTCATTAGGGACATCTTCTTTCATAAGTATGATGACAAACTGTAAACTGCTGTCTTGAATACAACGTCTTTATAACACCTTGCTTTGTTCCAATTTTGTAAAATTCGTCATCCGTTTTTTGTAAGACTACAGCCAATATTTTGCCGTGACCTCTGTCGACTTCCGGAACAGGGATTCTAACAGTAGTACCTATTGGCACAGGAGGAAATTTTCTTTAAAAACTGATGCGGTTTCCTACAGCTAAGGTGTTTTCTACACATGAAGGACAAAAAACTTTAGAACCATAGCCTTCTGCAATATCTTTCTCCGGAGCAGCACAAATAGCATGGATGGGTTTATTGCATTTTCTACACGAATGAGCACCCGTAGTCTCCTCTGCTATCGTCTTTTACACACATTGCCGGCAGCGCATTCGGTATTATATAGAATGCCTAGGCAAGGTATAAAATGAAAAATATTTCATACATTACCTTAACGTTTTAGGTATTCTATACATTGCCTAGGTATTGGTATAGAATACAGTATTATACAGATTGCCGGTAACATATATAATGTTTTATTTTGAAATTTTTTGTTAAATACCCGTGCGAAGCTGGGGCGGGCCGCTAGTATACTACAAAACACCGAGTAGCCTATTTATTACATTGTAGTTTTATGGTTCTGGCACATATTTTATTATCGATGAATTAAAAGTTTAAAGTGGTTTCGCCAACAACTTTGATCTTCCACGCTGCTCACAAGCCGGCATACCCTGCTAAGTAAACGAAGCTAAAGCTGTATGGATAAGGCCTCGCTTTTTAGTCACACGTTTCTCATGAAAACCAAGTCCTAAGCCAAGCGACATACAATCTAATTTCTATTGTTTTTTTTTTAAGAAAAGGACTTCACAGGTGTGCACTGAAGTTAATTTCCCCGTGCAGGAGCGGAGCAAGAATACTAACTCCTGCGGCCGGGGCCGGTCTATCGTAAAAGGTGACAATCCTAGCTGCGTGGTAAGGCCCAAGCTCGTCTAGACGGAAACTACCCGTGTTCTTAAGTAGGCCGCCTTAAAAACCATGTGTTGTGTTCCGGTATTAGTGACCAATGTTCCTGTACCCCTATGGGACCGCCTATGAAATGTCGAGCTCGAGTAATATTATACTTAAAGCCTTCTTGGCGCAAGCTGATGCCCACAGATGACTTGCATACAAAAGTGAGGGTAGGTGCTCAAAGAATCTGGGGCCGTTTATAAAATACGTTCGCTTACAGGGGAGAGGGGGGGTCTTGCTAAGTGGAGACTGGGGGTCTATGGCAAGGTGACGTTCGCCTTTCATTATTTTTCGACATGAGCGCTATCTCTGTGACGCGGCTCTAGCGGCGTTGCGATCCATCACAACTGGTTTCTTTGTTTTTCCAATTCTTAAATAAACAATAAAAAAATCTACTTGAGAGAGTAAAGGTATGATTCCGAATTACGCTGCACGCAGCAGTGCTGCCGTGACACTGCTGCCGCGGCACTACCGGTCCCCATACAAACTCTTTCGCGCAGCAGTGCTGCCGCTACATTGCTGCCGCGTCATTGCTGCTGCGTGTAGCGTAGTTCGGAATCATACCTTAACGTTTCCACGTACCCTGCGCTCTCGATTCAGTAACAAATGAAAATACTGTTTCTCGTGTATTTATTATTATATTATTCCTTCATTCGCTATTTAGTAGTGAACTAATACAGACGTTTTTTCATATTTCTCAATTTAATACTCTTTATTACGTTCATCATCATCTAAACGTTGTATCCCGGTTGCAAACTAAACTCCCGTTTCGGTGCCCGGGGTCCGCTTTCCGACTTTTTCTACTCCACTTCGCATGGTCTTCATCATCCCCGGTAGTGAGCCCATTGGAACGCATATCACCCTTACGACGTCAAACCAGCACTTTTTGGGTCTACTCCTCATGCCGGGGCCTGGCGGAGACGGCATGGCCAGACATTTGTTTTCCACGTAATCATCCAGTTGCCGTAAAACGTGGCCGTACCAACGGAGCCGACACTCCTGCATTTTATCCGCAATGTCACGGACATGAAGACTGCCAAAAACAGGATCCATGGTCTGATGATCAGGGCGAAACCCATACTGACATCCCGAGACAGTGCACTCCTGCCGAATCCGAGAGTCGATAACCCTCTCGAGGAGCTTCATGGTGTGGGACATAACCTAAATCCCTCGGTAATTACCGCACTCCTGCACCGACCCATTGCCTTTGAAAACTGGAGTAATGATACTCAGTCTCCATTGGCTCGAGATCGTACCGATGAGGAGTGTACGGTTAAAAAGGTCGGTTAAGATGCCTACACCACCAGAGCCCATCGCCTTTCAGGCTTCGATGGCGACTCCATCGGATCCAACAGCTTTCCGATTCTTCATGCGGCGAAGGCGGACCTCTGCAAGCGTTACCAGTGGCACTAGTCCTTGATTCGGAGGAAGATCTGGCGGCTGCACCTCTTTGTGCTGCGTGCTCAGCAGCTCGTGGAAATACGAACGCCATCTCTCCTTCACCGCGATGTCCTCGCAGGTTGCCCACAGGGCCTTTTACACAGCGGCATTTGGCAATGTTCTGTGCCGCTTTGACCCTGGAGCGCGCCAACTTATTAATGATCTGCCCCTCAGACGATTCCAACTTATCGTAAAGTGTAAGTAGTGTAAGTGTTGTAAGTGTTCTCGTCTGGCTCTGACAACAGCTCTCTTAGTGGCGCGCTTTGCCATCCGGTATGCGTCGCGATCTTTAGGAGATCCAGATCTCCTCAAGTGTCCAGACACTTGCCACTTCTTAAAGAGGGCTTTTTTCGCCCTAGTCTCCCACTGGACTGAGTCGTTCCACCACCAAGTCTCCTTGTCACACTTGCGTCCGTCCTTAGACTCGCCAAGCACCTTCCTCGCCGACCCAAGGATAGCTGCCTGAATCCTGTCCCAGTAAGCTTGAACCGATTCGACCTCACCACCGACGCACGCTGATGGCTGAAACGAACTCCTGGGACTTGACTTCATCAAGCTGCCACCACCTAATTCGGCATTGAAGGCGGTCGACACATTTGCCTTTGGGCTTCACGCAAAGGTCCATGACAAGAAGACGGTGTTGTGCAGTGAGACTCTCGCCGGGTATGACCTTGCACTTGGCTACTTTGCTGGTGTGGTGTCTCCTAGTGAGTAGGAAATCGATTTGGGTAGCATTCCTCCCGCTCTTGTAGGTGATGAGATGTTCGGGTCTCTTTTTGAAATACGTGTTCACGATGGCAAGGTCCGCAGCCGCACACGCATTGAGGATGTCCTCCCCTTCCGCGTTGCGGATACTATACCCAAATCCACCGTGAACACGCTCAAATTCCCCACATTCATCACCCACATGACCGTGTATATCACCATCCAAAACGATCCCATGTGACAATGTAATCCCACGAAGCACTTCTCCGAGAAGATTCCAAAACGCTATCTTGTCGGCGTCGCTACAACCGGACTGTGGCGCGTAGGGCTTATCAAGTGGGTGACTACCCCACCGACAAGCACCATCACAACCATAAGCCGATCGCTACAGCGCTTCACTTCCAAAATGTCGTCTTGGAGCAGTTGGAGCTTCTCCGAGAGCACTATGGCGACCCCATTTTCCCTACCAGATGCACCTGTGTAGATCAGCTTATAGCTATTCCCAATGAACCGGGATCTGCTGGCCTTCCACTGAGTCTCCTGCAAGAATGCCACGGCCACTCTCCGCCTGGAGAGTACATAGGGCAACTCTCTCGCGCGTCCAGTCAGCGTGCCAATATTCCAAGTTGCGAAGCGGAGTTTCCTTTTGGGAAACCTTTCTAGGAACCGATCATATGCCTTTTCGATTTTTTCATTATACCATATGCAGGTTCTTAAGTGCAGAAATACAGAAGGTATTTCTCGCACAGTTGGCGAAGTGCAAATATGGCATCCGTAGTCTCTCGCCCGGGCATGAAACCAAATAGGTTCTTCCAAATCTTCATGCTGTGCGAGATCAGCTTTATTCCTCTATAATTGTTGCAAACCTGTCCATCCCCTTTGTTCTTACGTTTAGTAAGAAGTTTGTATGAGTGTAGGTTTGTTACTCTTTCATGCAAAAACTACTGAATGGATTTTAATGAAACTTTACAATAATATAGCTTATACATCAGAGTAACACATCCTACTAATATTATAAACGCGAAAGTTTGTAAGACTGCAGGTTTGTTATTCTTTCATGCATAAACTACTCAATGGATTTTAATGAAACTTCACAATAATATCTATACAAATAAATAAAATTGGAAGGTCTGTTTGTAATATTAAAATAACCGCTTTTTACTAAGTGCATTTGGATGTATACACGGTACATATACCAAAACAACATTTTTTACAATTTTTGTCTGTCTGTCTGTTCCGGCTAATCTCTGAAACGGCTGGACTGATTTTGACGGGATTTTCACTGGCAGATAGCTGATGTAATACGGAGTAGCTTAGGCTACTTTTGTTTTAGAAAACAAAAAATGGTTTTAGTTAAAAGTGATCAGTTTCAGATTTTTTTAATCCAATTTAAGTTGACCTCGGATTTATATCATCAATTATATAAACTAGGGTTTAGTTTATAAAATAGGCTGGACTATGCAGGTTCGAACGCAATTTGTATATTTCATTAATTTATATTTTAGGGTTTATAGGGTTTGTAATCCAAAATAAACCATAAGATATATCCAAAAAAATGCTGCCCAAAGTCACTACTCCACGCGGACGGAGTCGCGGGCACAGCTAGTCTTTTATATATTTCATATGGGTTATATACCTTGCATTGGTTTTTCAATCATTCTATAAAGATGTTTTTGACTACCAGATTTCCCAAAAACCTACACAGCTTGGCATGTTCCCTGGCCTTGAACACAGCAACAGCTATTTTTGCTCTCTTCTTGCGTTCCAAATATTCTTTCTTTTTCTATCTATTTTTTTCTCTCATTCTTTGTTATTTATTTTATTATGGAAGAAAAGGTTATTTATTAATAAAACCAAAAATAATTAAAAAATAACTAAAGTTTACTAATTCCGAATTTTTCCAAAAACTGTTTCATAATTATATTAATACTAGCTGACCCGGCAAACGTTGTTGTGCCATAAAAATAATAAAATGTCAAAAAATAAAAAATAAAATTTAGGGGTGGGTCACCCCTAACATTTAGGGGGATGAAAAATAGATGTTGGCCGATTCTCATAGATACCGGATAAGCACAAAAAATCACTAACTCAATTTAGTTATCTGCCTACTGCCTACCCCCTAAGAACGATGGCTTGATTATTTATAGCCTATGACCATTTCTAGGTTATCATCTATCACCATACCAAATTTCATCAAAATCCGTTCAGCCGTTTAGGCGTGAAAGAGGAACAGACAGACAGACAGAGTTACTTTCGCATTTATAATATTAGTATGGATGTTCCCTAATGTAGATTCTTTATAAAGAAAGAAAACTGTATTTCATTGTAATAAAGTCGCAATTCGAATAGATCTAGCGCTGTGGGTTAGAGTGAGAAAGGAGGAGCCTGCCTACCGCTGCCGCTGCGCGAGGGAAAGGGAATCCAGACAGACTGGCCCCGTAACGCGTTACGTAACGAAGCGGTTTACCCTCCCATAAGAAGTTATCACTTCAAAATTGTAGGAGTATCGTTTTCGTTGGTAGGGCCACGATATGCTGCAACCGGTTACTTATGTGGGGAACAATTGTATGGCCATGCTGCTTCCGCCGGGCCCCCACAGGACGGGTAGACCCAAAAAGTGCTGGCTTGACGTCATAAAAGATGGTATGCGTTTCAATGGACTCAGTACCAAGGATACCGAGGACCATGCGAAGTGTAGAAGAATTAGTCGGAAAGAAAACTACGGGCACTGTAGCTGAGGTTTGAGTTGCAACCGGGATTTACCGCTGAGATGATGGTTAGATCTCTTCCAGAAATAATTTATTACATTGATTTACAATCATAAATTTTGAATTTAAAAAAATCATGCGGGGCAGTCTGGGGACTGCCGATAGAAGTGAAAACTAAATAACTTGTGAATAGTATCGTAGAGCTATTAGATTATTATTTTCGGTTTATAAAAATTGTTTAGGATCAAACATTAAAGTTTAAATTGGTCATTAACACTTCTTTACAAACCAAAAATTGTTCACCCAAAAAGTGCTCAACGCGCGTAAAGAAGTTTTCACTTCAAAAACTCAACTGTATTTCATTGTAATAAAGTCGCAATTCGAATAGATATTTATAAGTAATGCAATGCAATCATTTAAAAGTTACATTATAAAATAAACCTTATGCCATTATTAATAAGGTTGGTATTACTGGAGCAAAACTCCGTCTTACGAATCTTAAGAATTTTCGATTAGGACACGTGACCTGACGCGAGTTTAAAATTTTTTACCCATCACAAAAAGCCAACGCCACTAAAGAAGTTTTCACTTCAAAAATGGTAACCAATGTTTTAGAGTAACTCAATGTTTCGTGGGAATACTATATTTTTTACACAACGCCACGGTAGAACATTTCAATAAAAATCAAATGTATTATATTAATTTGCTTTATTATAATTTCAAAACAATCGCACTTCATGAGATTTCTTTCATTATTACTGTTAAGAATTTTATTATATAACTGGATAAAAAAAAATGGATAAAAAAATTTCGAAATAAATGATTATATTATATTATTATTAATTTTCGAGATCAATCCGTCTTCTTACTGTATCGCCTTAATTGGGAGTTTATTAAGGAGCTTTCTTCATGGAATTCGTAAAATTTCTGAAAACAATTTAAATAAATTTAATTTCCTGCTTCAAATTTTGAAATTATTCAACATGAGCAACTGCGCAAAGTCCGTCCGGGCCCCTCAGGGGAGGTTCCCTCACTCGCACCTACGACAGTACAGACAGGTGAAGGGCACGCGTTCTGTTCTCGTGGAGGGAATCCTTATTGGATAAATCCTGTATTGACAGGAGAGCTCCAGGGAGTCGAGATCCTTACCCGGCGCACGGCTTGGACGAGGCCTGCTCTGAAAAGAGCCGGCGCTGGTCTGTTCCACGTGATCGTAGGCCAGTTGTCCGTCGGCCCACGCACGTGCCGATGGGGTTTGTGGGTAGTCAGTCTGAAGGAACCCACATACACCCCTACTCACTGTCGGGAACTATGTAGGATAGCGCGAATAATATTCGAATCTAATCGAATAGTGACATCCTATTCAAAATTCGAGTCGAATTTCGATTGATCGAAGGTGTCTCGAATAATCGAGAAAATATGAATGTTCACACGCTCCTCAACAACACAAAGTACTATGAATAAACAGAAAGGTTAGCGTGCGTATGCGATTATACAGATGGTTTGGTATTTCGACAGAGAATTACAATGCTTGATCATAACTTGAGCTTAATGTTGGGGTCGGCATACAACCTACCTTAATAACTCACAGATCCAGGGAACTTTGCGGTGTTGAGCGTTGGTGTAATTTTGAAGCATAATGGCAGTGGCTTTTACTACGTCTGCACTAGTGATCACTTCGCGCAGATGCATACGCGCATGCGCCTGTGTCAGTCGCGTCACTGCAGTAAAAAGAGGACATAGAAATAAAAAGACAATTTCATAAAACAACGATCCTACGTTTCTTATAGCAAAATTATTAGCATTATAATAGGTCTTTACCTATGAAATTGCCGTTCTGCGGTACTGGCCATTTCAAATCAAAATAATTTTTGTTTGGCTAAGAATTCTAATTTCAAATTAATTTTATTTTAACATTACATTTTCATCGCATTTCAATCTTTTTCGTCATCATGGATACGTTAAAAATTCGAGTAATTATGGAATATGAATACCGTCGTGGCAGAAACGCGGCACAAGCGGCACGCAACATCAACGACGTTTACGGAGCTAACACTACAAACCAACGCACCACCTGTTTGTTTGGTTTGCTCGCTTCCGTTCTGGGAATTACGACCTGAAAAATGAACCTCGCGGTCGTCCGAAGACTTTGGTCGACAATGACGATTTAAAGGCGATTGTGGAAGCTGATGATACACAATCTACGGCTGAATTAGCAGCAGCTTTTGACGTTAGCGTCAAAACAATATTGGTCCATTTGCGTCAAATTGGCAAGGTATAAAAGCTTGACAAATGGGTGCCCCACGAACTCAATGATCGCCAGCGCGAAGTACGCGTCGAGACGTGACTTGCACTGCTCAACAGACACACAAATGAAGGAACTTTGAACCGCATTGTTACCTGCGATGAAAAATGGATTCTGTTAGATAACCGCAAGCGCTCAGCAAGTTGGTTGGATCCTGGTTCAGCACCTAAACAATGTCCTAAACTAAAACTTACCCCTAGAAAATATATCGTCACTGTTTGGTGGTCTAGCGCCGGTGTGTTTCATCACTGCTTCTTACCAAACGGGGTGAGCTTTACTGCAGATGTGTACTGTGAAGAACTGAACACAATGATGGAGAAGCTGGCACTTCTCCAACCAGCATTGGTCAATCGCTCGTCTCCGCTGCTCCTGCACGACAACGCGCGACCTCATACTGCACAGCAGACGGTCTCCAAGTTGCAAGAACTGGGGTTGGACGTTCTCCGTCATCCGCCCTACTCACCAGACCTTGCGCCTACAGACCACTACTTTTTCCAGAATTTGGATAACTTCTTGGCGGGAAAAAAATTCAGTACCCGAGAGGCAGTACAAAATGCCTTTGAAGAATTTGCTGCTTCCCGTCCAGCCGATTTCTTTAAGAAGGGCATCAATAAACTGCCACTGCGTAGGCAAATATGCACTGATTGCATGGGTGATTACTTCGATTAATACAAATAAAAAATACATGAAAAAAATTCGTTTAAATTTTTTCATACAAAACGGCAATTTCATAGGTAAAGACCTAATACTTAATTCTAGACATTCATGGATATAAATATCAAACCGGGTAAATAAATCACGGTTTTTATTTTTCTAATATAGTTCTCTATAAAAATATAGTTTTGAAAATAAAACTGGCGTTATATCTCATGGAGTTGAACCTGAATTTGGGTTTTGAGCTGATAGCAATACTCACAAGAATCGAGGTGTCTCGCTATGATAGGCATGGTGCCTGTTTTCGCCGCCGCGTCCTTCATGTCTTGAATAATATGGCTTAGGACCACTTTCAGTGATCTCTACAATAGAAAAATTAATTATTTCTATGTGCTCTAATAGAGGTGTTCTTACAACTAATAATAAATCAACCTAAAAATGTATGGCCTTAGACACCCTTCTGAACCTCGGGGTCGAGGGGCTCGGAGTAGGCACTGGCCATTCGAGGGCTTCAAACAAACCGTAAAATATTAAACTGCGAAGTGATTATAGAACCCTACCTCCACTTTGGGCTGCACCTTTGTTCGGGCATACAAAATATATTTCTTGAGCATCTCTTGAGGCAAGATGAACCCAGCGTTCGAATCACTCCGTAATACTGAGCAAGGTTCATGCGGAAGATTGTACGCCCTCTCTGACGATCTGATTGAAACAAAAAGTTGTACCATATGTAGCATTCAGTCAATATATAGGTATAATGTTATAATAGGAGTAGTAAAAAGAAATTAATTTTTGCATGAAATTAAAAGATTTATTTAGCATTACTATTATTATAATCCGATATGGGTCCAATATGCGCCGTTTTGTTCAATAGCTTGTTGCCATTTTGGCGGTGATTCTATATTATTTCTCTATCATAAAAGCCCTCGACCCTATTGGCTGTTTATTAATCTATTGGTTAAAAAACTGAGGCAGTCGATTTTCACAATTCTCTCTTGAGGTGATTTTTTCACCAGAAAAATTGTTCGCACTGGACAAGACAAGACGCCAAGGTCTTCACGTGGAGTCAGATCCGGACTTTAAGGTGGATCCCTAGAAACCTCCCAACCAAGCTCCCAGAGCTTCTGGTGAGTCACTATCGATGTATGTATTTTGCATGTATTGTTATGATGGAACACAATTTCTCTCTTAATGCCCAAGGCTGGCCGCTTTCTCGTCACAGGTCTCCATCCGTTTCAAAAATGGGTCGATTTTGTGGCGACTCGGTAACGAATGCTAATGCAAATTCAGTCCATGAGATTTTTGCGTTCACTCGTGTGGTAACCACACGTCGAGCTTATTCAAATGGTTCCAAGCGGTTTCAGAATGTAATCTTTAGTTCATCGGCCATCGAAGCAGAGCGTGCGTGACGCTTGGACTCGATGGTTTATAACTAGCGATGACGACGCGACCCGCGCTAGTAATAAACCGGATTGCAACGTAAACGGTTATTACAGTTAATTATAACCGATGCCATATTTTCATAGACTTGGCTGCTGAAAATGTGGCATCTTCGCCTTTATCTCAGAAAAACTGTAAAATATAGCGTATTTACTCTTTGCTGGTGTCCATCTTAGTCGCGCGCTCAAACAAAATTGAACTAACTAATGTCCAGTCACAAATTGGTCAGTGAAGCTATTTTTAGTACAAAATCTCATCTATCATCGACGCCAAACGACGTGACCCGATCGGACTACTAAAACACAAGATACGGATAACTAAAGCCATCTATTGGAAAAATAATGAGTTTCTTTTTACTTTACCTAATATTTAGGTACGAATCATTCGTTTTGGAAATGCTCGACTTTTATAGAACGATGTACAATTAAAGTTGGTTAGTAGCCTACTTAAAATACCCCCAACTATGTTAAAGTTCACTACGGAAGCTCTTCAGCTACGAACTGTCTATTGCTAAATAGGAACAAGTTGCGCACCTTACAGAGGGCGCTACTTGGCATAGCTGCCCAAACAGTAGAGGTCGGGAGTAGCTAAGTGTGCAGCTTATCGTTGGCCTCTCGTGTATAAGGGCGCCTTCAAATTAGCCGCAAAGTGTCGCGCTGCAGCAGCGCGGCTGCAGCGCTGCGGCCGCGCGGCTGTCGCTTGGTTCGAGTATCATAGTGTTGTATACACGATGGACTCAGACGAAGAAACACTGCTCCTAGTGTTATGATTTGTCTCGTCATATTTTTTGCGAAAAATGCCTAAAGTGAAATCTAAATCAATTATAAATTTTGTAAATCAGAATTATGATTTATTAGCAACAGATGCAAAATAAAAATATAATTTTTTTTTTGGTAACATATTCTGTCTGTTTGATGATTATTTTTATGTACAATTAATGCGATTATTTAAAAAAATAAACAACATTCTTGTGATTATATTATAGTAGTGTATTTTGGTTTTAAAAAACCCTAAGGAAAACCGGTTTATTTTCAAAGTAATTAGTACATACCGGTGTTGAAAATCGTAATCGATTCACATCACTAGAACTGAAGCGTGGCCGCAGCGCGGCTGCAGCGCGGGGAACGCTGCAGTCGCGCGTTTTTGATTTATATGGATTTAGAAAACAGCGCGGCGGCAGCGCTGCAGCGCGACACTTTGCGGCTAATTTGAAGGCGCCCTAAGTGCACTCATTCTGGGCCGGCAGACTAGTATTTGGCGTGATTGTTAAATTTTTCGATGCGGAGTTAAAAGATACAGTGTTGTACTCACAGCTCCTCATAAGGGTCCGACGTTTGCCCTTCGTCGTATACCAAGCACAGGATGTCATAACGCGCCAAAATGTTCTTACTCAGTTTCGTGTTTCGATATAAACCCAACTGAGGCTTATATTCACCCTCCGTCAGGTTCGTTGTTGCAAGAACCGAGCACCTGGAAATTAGCCACTTCCGTTGTAAATGTATTAACAATGCGTATGTCTTTTCACTTCATTTTCTCGGAATACGTATGTCCGGTTACTCCACCTACCTTGAATGCATAGTCGTCACGACATGACGTGTGTTTACAACTACTGCTTGTATGTCATCCATGGATGCGTCGATGTCTTTCTGGACTTCTTCAGTCGTTTCATCAAGACCATCGATAAGACAGAAGCCTTGGTCGGCCAACACCAACGCCCCTGCTTCCAGCGTCCAATCGCTGGAATTTTTATAGAAGCCATGTTACAATAACCTAGTAATCAAATTTCTATCATAATTCATTTAAATTTTTACTGTAGTTTAGTAAGTTTCTGTGGTCTAAGACTGCCTCTATACTCACAGGCTTTTTATACAAGATTTAAATGAAAAAGCCTTAATAGCTTTACTAAGAAAATAATAAATAATAAAATACTGTTAAATATTTGATACAATAATTTTAATTGATTATACAAAAAATTCTCTATGACCGATGCCTTTTTGTGAAAATGGACATTTAGCACACATGTGTATAAGAATACAAATTCCTCCTTCTTTGTCTCTCATTCCGAACCCTTAACGTAAAATACATTAAATTATTGAAACCGCGATGAGCAAGATTTTTGTCACTGCTTCAATGATATCACTCACTTACGAGAAGGTCTCTGAACCAGGAATATCTTTCGACGTAATAGTCTAAGGCATTTCAGATTACTGCTTTATGTATACTCAGTCCTCCGCCCGGGTTATTTTAGTGAAAACAGATGCAAAGTTTATGCTTCACATATATGTAAAAATCCAAATGGAAACATAGCAATAACAATAGTTGCACACAAAACGCTGTGGGGACTGGAGCGAGGCAACAGTCTCTAAAAGTGTGAAAGGAGTATAGCTATTGTCGCATGACTCACCTGTGGTCAGAGGTCGTTTGCACAGTACCAATGAGATCGCCTATGACCGAGTCCTTTCCTTTTATGTAAACACATCTCGGAACCATCTAAGCATGAAAAATGTTACAGAATATTAAACTGAGAATGCGGGAATTCCACGCAAGGTCTTTCCGGACCAGTCCTGCAATTCCTCGCAGCATACTTGTCTCCCAACATAGCACTACTTGTTGAGTTAAAATTCAAACACAGTTGCAGTTTGGAAAGCAAGGAATTTAAAAAATTAAAAGTTAACGAGATTCTTTGCTTCCTAAACTGCAACTCTGTGTTGGCACTTTGTCTCGACATTACCTACTGCCGAACCGACCATATGGTGACCGAAGACCACGTAAAGACACAAGAATTCCCTTTTTTAACGCTTGAGCTTAATTTACATGCGAATTGAAATTTTTGTGAAATATGTGAGTTGTAAGGTATAATAAAATTAAACTAGTGGTTTTGCCTGTAGATTGATTGAGTAAAATAAAATAAAAACCTAACGTTAGAGATTCACTAGTTGACCATCTAACATATTATTATATGAAAATCCAGTAGTTGACCACATTTCTTTATGTGAGATATGCTTTAAAGTGCATATTTTTTACTGTTCTTTATACTATACAAGGGTAAGGTGAAAAGTTCTCGGCCTAATATAGAAATTGCATTCCAATCAGCGAAAATTTATTATTCCCGCCTGGGTGCATATCTCACTAGTTCGTATGACAAGTTTCAACTTGTTCTCTCAAGTTGTTTACACGAATTTCCGCAGTAGACGTCTTGCGTGCTTTTCGTTAAAATGGATAAACTAAATACCTATATAATAACTAACTGAATATCGTGCGTTCATAAAATTCGTGTAAACAACTTCGTTTTGGATGGATTAACCCCTAAGGAAATTCATCCAAAGTTGACGAAAGTTTACGAGGACTCTGCTCCTTCAATGTCAACCGTTCAAAAGTGAAAACATTCGTAAAAAATTACCCTCATGCGCGCAAAGAAGTTTCACTTCAAAAAATGTTAAGAAGAAACCAATAATACTAAAGGAGTCTGCCATTCCATGACTGTGCTAGGACCGTATCAGACACAAAAGCAACACGACACGCTCTACTATGCCCACTGAAACGGATCGACCGCGTTCTGTGCCCGTACAAATCGCGTATGTTGCCCGTACGTACTTATGTATCCACCAAAACCGGTAGAAATCGATTTCATTCCCGCATGCGTATCTGTGTTGCGTGAACGTCTTAGAGTGCTATAAAGTTTTTGAATACTAAAATAGGTATGGCTATTAGAAAATTAACTGTTGGACAACTAGCAATGATTGCCATAATATTGGATGACGCAGAAGAAGAAAACAAAAAAACATACTCGACGCTACTGGATTCACGATTCTATAAAAGAACGAAAAACAGAAGGAGAATATTGGACATTATTCAGGCACTTAGTTGATGATGACGAAAAGTTTTTTCAGTATTTTATTTAGCATCTCCAAACAGCGGTTTTTTTGTATTTTAACTATAAAAAAAAACATTTTCTTTTGTACTTTTGCTTTGGTTGATGCTAATCTTATATCTTTAAACGAGCAATTCTTGTATATATATATAATTGGAATCTCGGAATCGGCTCAAACAATTTTCATGAAATTTAGTATACGGGGGGTTTCGGGGGCGATAAATCGATCTAGCTAGGAATCATTTCTAATTTAATCTGAAAAATTACTCTTCCTGACATCTTTCGACGAATAATAATACTATTCTTTTTAAATTGCTTTAACGACACAACAACACTAAAGCTATTCCAGCAGATGGCGTTGTTAAGTAACACGAAGTCAATGAGTGTTTGCTTTGAGGTTAGACTAAGAAAATCAATTGTTAATTTCCAAAAAACACAATTTATAAAAAAAATACCGAGCAAAGCTCGGTCATCCGGATATTTATAACTTCATAGCCGTAAACGTCGGTGCTTTCGGAAAAGATAGTGATGGAAGTATTTTGTGAAAATCAAAAATGGGCAAAGCTGTATTCGAGTATAAATTTAATATTCTAAGCACCAAATTTTTGCCAGGGCCTAATGTAAGTGCACCGTGTGTTTTAATAGGAGATGAAGCTTTTCCGTTAAAAAATAATCTTCTAAGGCCCTTATCCATCACAACAGACAGCCTGTGCTTACCGGGTTGGTAACGTCGCGTGCCATGCACGGAGCGTATCGGCACTGGCGAAATATTCTCGCTGACAATTATTGACGCTCCGTGCACGGCACGTGACGGTCTAGTGGGCATAGTCACATACTTTTTAATACAAAGAATATTTTTTTGCCTGGCACGTTCCTAGCACGGTCATGGTATGGAACGGTGTAGTGGGCAGACACCTTTATACGGAGCGTCACTCGACAAACAATTGACGGTCATCTTGAATACTAAAATAAGAGAATGTATAGTTTGCACGATTCAATGAATAGATGGTAGCACCGACTATTTATTTTGGAATTAGTTTAAAATACATTGCAGATTAGTCAAACTTACCTCCTCTACGTATTTCAAAAACGGAGACTTCGCTATTCGCGGGTCTCCGTACAACAGTACATGAATGTCACCTCTCGTATTGTTTTCGACATCGCTATCTACTACACAAAGAAAGGAAAATATTCTACATAAAGTGTATTATTACATAAAGTGTGTGTATTATTAGCATGGATACTCAACTCAAAGCACTACACCTACATCACCAGACTCCATATAAAAATAAATTAAATTTTAATTTAAAAGGTTGCCTGGAAGAGATCGCTTTAAGCGATAAGGCCGCCTATTGTGTATTAGTTGTAAGAACTTCTATGTTTGTAGATAAATTGAGTATACAATAAAGAGTTATCTATCTATCTATTCTATTATTGAATTATTTTGTTCTCATATTATTCTACATTGCTTCTACACCTTTACAATATATTGTACAATAGAAGAATGACACATACCTCTTCTTACGCTCACTCCTCCAAATAAAGCCAAAGCTAAAACTCTCTTGACTGAGTTATAACCAGGCATCGATGGCAAAATGCTGTTAGCGATCATTTCACCGATGTGCTCATGTTTAGATATATTTATGATTTCAGTTATCTCATCGGGCGTTATTAAGTCGCTGAATTCTTCACCAGTTTTCACGATTAAGTGGTTCACCACTACTACTGTCTCGAATCGGGGGGCCGCCTGAAACAATCGTTTCAATACAGCACTTCCCTAGCGCAAATGCCATGCGTAAATTGGTTCACTATAGTTTATTGTACGGCTTCAGCTAAAATTTCTTCCGACACACATGCATGAAAATAGATACAAGAAAATGGATTATCTGAATTTAGTGGCCCTCACAGCGGCCCCGGAACAAACGAACTGTCAAATAACTTAAGGTGGATAATTTGTCTGACGTGTCGTGTCGTGACGCGTCAGAAGCATATCGGTTTCATACATTTAATATGGCATTTATATACATATATGTATATATGTATGTTGTGACGCGTTCTGTCGTCTGTCCTAAATGTATGAAACCGATATGCTTCTGACGCGTCACGACACGACACGTCAGACAAATATAAATCCACCTTTATTCTCGAAAGCGCTTTTTAAGACAGTTGCCTACACTTAGTAAGAACCTGCATCGCAAGGCTACTCAAAAACGCACAATTGAAGGACACATACACAAAGGACGGACAATGTGGGTTCGCGCCACAGACATGAACACACCAGCCCACTCCCGGGGCCGCTGAGCCAGACATTTCGGGAAATTTAAAACAATATTTGATAAATCAATATTTAACTGAAATGTTTATCACAATATTAGACAAAATTAATTCAAGTACGGAGCTACAAATTCAATAAACTACCGAGTGCATAGATGAGAACCAAAATTTAATAATACTAACACGATCGCGAGAAATTGAGCTATCGTAGTTAGTTGTGTAAATACCGGTGACATCCACTTTATTTCCTGGACAGCAGGATTCGCACAGGTCGTTTAACAGGATGCAGGCTTGCTTCCGCGGCTTACGTCCTTTCATATGAGACCCAGGACACTCTTGAATTTCTATTCTTTGATAGTTTTTATAAATATTTTTAATCTCTACAGCCTGAAGAATAAATAATCAAAATTATTATAAAAAACGAGCACATTCAATAAATCGGTACAATTTACGTTCGTATAGTTAGATATGCTAGAAATGCAATCTAACTAGCTTAACAAACGAGAGATAAACGTGTTATAATAATAGTATGACGACGAGTGAGAATCTGTGGTACCTATTATGAGTATGTGTCAATAATAAAGACTGTTTATAGACACGACATGTTATACTTAAAAACTTTTGAATTCTGCTTTTTTTCAATCTAAACATTTTTGTGCCAGGTATGGACTTTCCAGCAGGAAACGTATGAAGAACAATGAATATGTGAACACTGTGAACCTTTGAAATTTCCGTGAGAATGATTAATGTTTTCTCGTCGCATATCAAACAGACTACTAGTTTATTATAATTGAGAGAATGAAGTAGACGTCTTACGTAAGGAGGTCCAGGGTCTTGACATTTTCGGCAAGCTTCTTGTATGGTTCCACTAGTGTCGTTAAGCAAGTAAGGCGTGGTGGTGTTGCGGCAACGCCTGCACTCGAACTGGACAAGGGATAATGAGGCATAGGTCCCTGTCGCTGACGTCACTATCCCCACAAACCTAACAAGCTTGTCGAGGTGTACAGATTTGAAGCGGATTTCAGGTGTCGCCGGTATTTTATTTATTTTGACACATATTTTTGCCACACTTTTATATCCCGGATTTATCTCCAAGGCCACGAATGACGCGACCTGTGAATTGTATAACAGATAAAATCAGTACCAGTCTTTAAGTCATATTAGGAAATTCATGCATGATATACGGCATGCAAACTACTCCAAATCCTCACAAACAGGCTAAAAGCCATCTCTCAGCCTCTGTCATTGATCTATGTTTAAGCACAAACCATGAAAAGCACAAACTAAATGTATGTGATGCAGTAATTGTTGCAGGATGTCACTACAGACCCTTTCTGCCCTTTGCCCTGATAGAATACAATTCACCCACGAACTACGACCACTAGCGCCCACTCCTACAATACACTATTAATTATCATTTGTATGGCTACTAGAACTACATCAACGGGTGTAAAACATAATATACGGATATGCTCGATAAAAGGCCTGTGTTGGACGCGGCTTAAAGCGAAGCTGCGCAGCCAAAATTATATCCAGTGGCGTAACGTAGTGGGGGCGGCAGGGGCGACACCGTTTAAGGAGCAGACAGGCTGACGACCCACTTAGTAAGTAGTTACCGTTGCTTATGAATGTTTGCGATGCTAGGGACGCCGCGTACACCCTGCTGTCCCATAGAGGTACAGGAACCTTGGTCAAATACCTGATACAGGATACTTGGTCATATATCAAATACCGATCATAATACAGGGTTATTATGGCGGCATACTGAAGACCAAGAGATATGGGCCTGAGTCCCTACTACACAGCTAGGATTGTTTTGTCGCCTTTTATGACAGGCCGACCCCGGCCACAGGGGTTACTAGTCTTAGTCCGCTCCTGCACAGAATAAAAAAAATATTATCCAGTAAATATTTTAACCATTTTTTATCTATTGTCGCGCCTGCCATTTGGACCGGTTGAAATGAGCACGGAATTTACCATTATTTATATCGTGACAAATCTGGGAATTTCCCTTCTTTAAATACATAAGGGGGCGTCCATAAATTACGTGAGGTGTTTTTTAAATTTTCTGTGCCTCGCTCCCCCCCTGGTGAGATGTCGTGAGATTTTATTCAACCCCCTCCCCCATCCCTCAATCTCACGTGAGATTTTTCAAAATGTGGGTTTCTTACGTAAACGCGTTGGATTGTTATTGTAAAAAGAAAAAAAAATTTGCTTCGTGCTTATATTTACGACTAGTTAAGACTAGTAATCAATATTGCTGAGAGTTTAATTATAAGTGTAATAAAAATTTAACAATAGAATACTTAAATCGTAACTACTGTGATTAAAAAAAGAATATCTACTCTAATTCAATCCATGGAGAATCATGCACGGTCTCAAGAGAGACTATTGGAACCAACATGTCCATATGATTTTCAGTAAAATCATCTGCTCCTTCAACTTCGTTCTGATCTAGTCACTCTAAGACAGTGGCGCGAAAACAAAGGACGGGCTACACTGTACCGTAAATTCAGATTAAATTGAGCTATTTGGTATAAAACAAATATGGTGGTTTGAGTCAGTAAATGTATAACGTCGAAGTATGAATGAAATTATTTTCTTTCGAACGAATTAGTGAATGATCTTAATCGTATTACGCGATTACGCTCAAGATTAAATCTTAAGCATGTACAATCTGGATTAAATGGACCAAAATAGTACAATTTTTTTTTTGTTTCAATCAAAAAAAAATTGCGTGATATTTGCCGAGACCCCCTCTCTCTCCAACGTAAGATTAGATAAGATTTGACTCGACCTCCTCCCCCCCTTAAACACCTCACGTAATTTATGGACGCCCCCTAAGAGGGCGGCGAAATGTTCTTGCACCCCGGGCGTGCGACCCTCACGCTACGCCACTGATTGTATCCTGTTCAAAAATCGTGAAAATACGCACAACTCGTCACCAGCTCACGCTTTGGAGCCAGCCATAAACAATTACATAAAAAATACAATAGCGCAGTGAAAAGCCCAGCTCAACTTGCGTATTAAAAAAATCATAGATGGTGGTGATAGATAACCATACAGCTAAGTATCTACCACACATTTTTTGTAGAAAGCAGATCGGTAGCCACACTATTCACTTTCCTATTTTCTTGGCTTGGTTGTCGGTGGCAACACAACTTGAAATTACTTTTATTATGTAACTTCGAAAAAAGTAGGTAATAATAAGTAAATAAAATACACAGTAATTGATAGCCATCCGCAAATTTTAGTTAGGTATAATGTTAGTAAGAGTTTTCGACCATGTCACTATTCATAGCATCTCTAATCACAACTACACCCAATCAAATCAAGACTTCAAAACAAGGCAAACGTAAACCTCGTCTAATATCGGTAACATCTGTAAGGGAGCTTCAATAACGAAAGACGCCATTGCGGGTTCCACCTCTAAAAGTGTCGGATATTCGATTATAACGGAGGACTCGTTAAGTCCGCACATTTTTTCAATTCTCTTCCTGTACACTAATTTGTCCTTTTCCGTGTGCAAAAGAAGGAAACGAACAAATCTGTGGAAGCAATTGAAACATATATTATCGTTTCTTCTTCACGAGGAGTGTTTCGTTTCGGAGTCCAAGGTTTAATGTAGACTAGTATAGAACTCCAGCGCCCTTACTGCCTCGGTCGTCGAAAATTCGGATATAAATTAAATAAATGACAGGAATGATGGGACGACTGCCGTTTGACCCTTCAATAATAAATGGAAAACTAGCAAAACAAGCAATTTCTTTGTCTAAAATAACAAATACATTTTTTATTAATTTGTTTTCTTTTTTCTTAATTTTAAACTAATAATTTCTGCCACGCTATGTATTCAAAATATAATATTTCTTCAGTATTCTCTCAGATCACTTAGATGATCTCATAATTAAACAGAAAATACTATATCTATGACAGGTGATGTAGTCCTGGAAGCAGCTCTCTCTCCCCCACACTCGCAAAGTTGACTAACTTTCGACTAGTAGTATAGTAACTAGAATGTGTGAAGAGGTAAGCGGTAACACGCCTAAATTTTAAATATTCAACAAACATAAACCGTTAAAACCGGTGCAATAAAAACGTACAGTTTGAACTTTAGACATAGAAGATATAATATATACGAGTATATACGTATGTACTTATAACTATTGGGTTGTCAAGAATTTTTTTTCGGGTTTTTAATGTGAAATAAATAATGTTTTCTATACAACAAATGGACTGATGGATGACAGATGATGGCATCAGAGATGATCACATGACTACACGGCCAACTATAGGTATTTCTTTTGTTTTTAATATACTGTGACAATTCACACAGCGCCATCTAGTTCCAAAGTAAGTAGCATAGCACGTTTATTATGGGTACTAGACAACTGATATACTACATATAAACTTTTCTATTATAAATAAATACATATTATACATAAACACCCCGACGCGAGACGGGAATCGAACCCGTGACCTCTGCAAGAGCACCAAAGTGAGTTAACCGCTACGCCACGGAGGTCGTCGAATTGTTCTGTTTAGTTTCTTTTACCACGCTTTTATTAACTAGATCTCTGTAACGGAATTTCCTTTATCTCGATGTATACCACTTTGAACGATCAAAAAATTCAAAACTTTGCAAAATTTTGATGAGTATACACAAATTTAATAATTTTATCAGGATCATCAGGATTAACGCTTTCTTTGCTTTCTGTCGGAAGATGGCGTTAAATTAATAAAAACATTTACCGATTGGGAATTGACCATAAATAAATTAATGTTTAAAAAATTTTGTTGCATAAAGATTGCATTACATACTAGGAATGTGTATACTATACCAACTGAATGACCAATTTCAATAGTAATGAAAAAAATGAATTTTTTACCTCATACTTATTTCCATCTTAGAAGCCGCCCTGCTGACCCAGTCCTTTACAGAGTGACCTTGTGTATCGCCCAGATCCATTTCACTGTCACCCTCAAAAACATCATCACCTTTGGCAACAATATCCATTGCAAAACATTCGCTAGCTCGATCTGGAATGTAATTTTTGTATATTTTTCAAAGATTCAGTCTTAAATTTCATTGCCACAACATGCAATCTCTTTTGATGCAACTCACTCGGCGGACAGCAAGTACCTACATTGTGCAAATATATTGTTTAAAGCGCTGACTGGTTGTCACGAGAACAATCCAGAGCATAGATCTGGACATTAAGTCTACTTTTGTAGATTTTAATGGAAAATGGTGAAAACATTGCAAACAAATAATGTAGACATAAATAAGTTATGCATTGGAACTCTAATTTGGATTTATCTCATCAAATTGGTACTCATTTGTTGTACATAATTTGTGTAAAATGTAAATTGTGGTGTATGGTTCCGGGTTTGCGTATGTTATACGACAGGTGCATTTTAAAATGATTTATTTGAAAATATCGATGAAACGTTTACAACAATAAAAGGACATTTTATTATATTAATTTACGTTCTCGATCGCGTGCGGTCATAAAGCGACTGCCTACTGTCAACGGCAGAGTAATATGACTGAAGGAGAGTCCCGGGTGGCGAGTATCGCGAGGGCGGCCTGCCACGCGTGGCGCGCTTCGGGTATCTCCCGGCCGCTATATCCTCCCCCTCGAGGGCAGGAGAGAAACACCTCTCCTGCGCTCGCACAGGACTCCCTTTCACTTTAGGCGGACGGCCTCTATTTCTCTTTGGTACGACGGGACGAAGAGGCATGTCGTTGTCATTACGAAGGTAGAGTCGCGTTAGTTGTGAAACGTGAAATTTGCCCAAAACATTTTCTGGAGAATCTAAACTGGACTCGCAGTAAGTAGTTGGATCTCCCCCTGGTGCAAAGATATCTTCATATTCATTAATGACCTTAGAAATTTCCGTACGTTGACGCGGATTTAAAGACGTTGCCTCGTCATCCCGCAGTACACCAAGGGACGCACACGGTAGCCCAGGTGACTTGTTTTCAAAACGTAAAGGAAATACACGCGACTTCTTTTCCGAAAAGGTCCACGTAGAATGGCCAAAATCAATATTTATATTAAATGACTTAAGGAAATCGATACCCAGCAACGTTTCATTACTTGTTGCATTAGGGAAAACAAAAAATCGTACTACTTTAGTTTTATGTTCGAGAGTCACCTCAACTTCTGTGGCTAGTAAGTCCATAGTCTTACTAAGGCCGTCGGCTAACTTGACAATTTTTGTTACAGCATAAAATGGCTGGGCTTTCTGTTTAAGAAGTTTGTATAAAGTATGCCCAGCAATGCTACTTTTAGCCGCAGAGTCAGCTAACCCCACTCCATGTTCACCCAGTATGGATATATTAAGAATCGGCCGTAATGGCTGTTCATTTTTATTAAAACAAACGGGGTTAAAATGCAAAGGTTGACAATCACTGGCTTCTTTGAAAAAAGTTTGAGAACTACTGTCCCTAACCACATTACTGTTAACAGAAAATGACTGGGTACTACTGACTTTGTTGCTACAAGTTTGAAAACCACTTAAATCAACATTACGATTACAAACTTTACAAGCTAAACATGTACAAAGGTCATTATTAACAGTAGGACAAATTGAAAGAGGTATAAAATTACTTACATTATTACATTTCTTACTTCTACAAAAGTACCCTAAGTCGGTGCAAACGCTTCGCGGCGGCGAGTTACAAAGGTTTGTCGGCGGCGGCGCCACAAAGGATCGCGGCGGCCGCGGCGGCGTGTTAGAAACGTTTGTCGGCGATGTCGGCGGCGGCCGCGGCGCTTGGCGAATATGCGGGAAAGTCCTCAAACTTCCGGCGTCGCGCTCGCGCGGCTCGCATGACGTAATCGCGCCGGTTTCGACGGAGTAAAACGCACTCGTACCTGGGTTTTTGGTTTCTTTCGGGTTACACTTTACGCACTTAGACCTAACTGTGCCCGTTGCACCGCACCCGTAACACTTTATTGAAACTTTTTCCCTTTTATCACTTTGAACACTTAACAGCTTTTCGCACGTGTCTTTTAAATGTCCGCGATGCTTGCAATAGACACAAAACAAACGATTTTGCTTGCTGTTGACGTACGCACTGTCTGTCTTAATGTCGGTCTCCACTGGAACACTGCGTGAGCTGCTCGGACGCGCTTCGGCGTGAAGAGGCGGTCTCGACGATACCGTGGGGACTACACTGGTCTCTCGAGCTTCAGCTAATGAATCTTCAATGCTGCGAGCCTTCCGAAGTAGTTCCTCAAAGGTGAATATGCTCTCGCGATCGACCCGCTTTTTTATACGACGATCCAAAAGTCCAAAGGTCATGTCTAATTCCACTCGCTCACATAAATCTCCAACAGGGAGCTTAGCCAGCAACGCTCTCACCTTGGCTATAAACAAGTCCGTAGGTTCGCTTCCTTGAGACAATGTGAAGAGTTCAAAATATATCCTATGAGGCGGTCGACGTATCCCATATGCCGAACGAAGCCTCGTAATTGCTTCCGCCCAAGAGGTTGTGGTAGACTTGACGCCCTGCCACCAAACTGCTGCAGAACCAATGAGAAGCATGGACAAGCCCTTCAAGGCGTCCTCATCACTGACCCTGAGACATGACTTATATACACTTACTGCGTCTATAAAGTTATCTACGGACTCATCGGGACTTCCCGAGAAACGTGCCGTACATTGTGTGAAATTGCCGCACTTCTGAACAGCAACGTCCGAAAAGATAGCGGACGGATCTGGAGTTGACGCTCGTACTTCCCTAAGTACCTGAGAGCAAAACTCCTGCTGTGACTTATGCAACGACGTGATAAGGTTGGAGAACATCTCTTGTGACATCGTCACTCTCTGATTTCCCTCTTCTTCACCATCCGACGACGCAGCAGCACCTTGACGAGTACGCGGCATTTTGTTTTCACTACAACACTACACAAACACGGTTTTAACACTGGTTATTTTTTATTTACGTTGGGCGCCAGATGTGGTGTATGGTTCCGGGTTTGCGTATGTTATACGACAGGTGCATTTTAAAATGATTTATTTGAAAATATCGATGAAACGTTTACAACAATAAAAGGACATTTTATTATATTAATTTACGTTCTCGATCGCGTGCGGTCATAAAGCGACTGCCTACTGTCAACGGCAGAGTAATATGACTGAAGGAGAGTCCCGGGTGGCGAGTATCGCGAGGGCGGCCTGCCACGCGTGGCGCGCTTCGGGTATCTCCCGGCCGCTATAAAATGTTTTATTTACTCTTGATTTAAATATGTCAACGTATAGCGCCATCCATCTAGTATTAGAGTCTTCATATGTCAATGTCACCCAAAAATCTGCCAGTGTCATAGTGTCAGCGTGACTTGTTACTGCTATAGGAATGAGCGATATTAGTAAAATATCGATATTGATATCGGTAATTCGATATTATCGGGCACAAAATATCGACATTTTATAATATCGATCGAAAACCATGGTGAACTGTATGTTATGTGGAAAAAATATTGTGAGAAATAATGGACATCACATTTTTTATCAGAATTTATTAAAAAATACAAAAATATGTAATATTAAATATTGCACTTAAAATCTTTTAAAATAACACAATGTTTATTAGAACTGAGAAATGAGCTGACTACTGACTGACTTGTAATAAATGAATTAGTGAGAATTGACTGACTTTATTTTTATTTCATTTATTTTAACGAGAAGGTAAAATAGGGATGCTACTCTGCTGAGTTTGCTCATAAAAATTATATCGATGTTTATGAATGAATACATTAAACAATTTTTTTTACATAAGCAAAAGAGCACTGATCGAAATTGTGATCGAGTTTCGATATTTCGAGAATAACCCGATGTCATGTTAAAAATATCGATATTTTAACGTTACAATTATCGATATTTCGAAGATTAATAACGATATCGATAAATATCGCACATCCCTATACTGCTATCCTGTCTGTAGTGTATAATCATGGACCTTATATATTTCTTTCTTTCAGTGTTCCTAATCCTATTCCTATTGATATTTTTGATATTATCGTAAACGTTATAGATTTGTATTTACAAGATCCTTGCTAAATAATATATACATCAATGGGCTGATTGGAAGAAAATGAATTTAAAACCAAAGAATAAACTAATGAGCACGATTTTTGATGAACAATTGGAATATATTAGTGAATGTACAACATCGTACGAAATGTTGAAAAAGTTTGACAAAATGTATACAACACAGCTATGCAAATAATATGCAGAGGAAAAATAGAAGAAATTCAACTAAATAAATGTGATACAATAGAAGATTTTGTTTATTTTGAGAAAACAACGAATGATTGCATAGCGGCTGGCGGAAAGATAAACGAACCAGAGAAGATGAGATATTTGCTCAGAATTCTTATCTACCCCTAAGTTATATTGCAGATTTTATTGGTGTAACTGCGGAAGAACAAAAAACAGTAGATTAAGTAAAGTATCAAAACAATGACACAGAACAAGAAAAGTAATAAGATTATATTTGCAACAAAAAGAAAAGTACAATGTTTCATCTGTAGAAAGACCGGCCATCTCAAAAAGGACGCTTGGCACCGTCAGAAACATTACCAAGGACAACAAAGCTGCCAAGGAAGAAATGTCCAATGAGGCAAGACCAGCAAGGGGTACAGAGATGGATTTTATCGAGGTTGTGGCCCAAATAGCGGTCCAGGTCATCCAAGAGGTGAGTTTTCAAGCACTCAGAAGAGTGTAGCATATGGGAATATAATAATGATTATGAAATTAATAGCTTGTTAGATAGTGGATGTACAGATCACATTATAAAGAATGATACAAGTTTTCATAAAAATGTAGATTTAGATTCCTGCTGGTGTAAAACTGCCAGATGGTAAAATCGTAAAATGTTAAAAGCAACTAAAGTGTATTCCAAAAATTACTACAATGAAAACCATGTTGATATTAAAAATGTTTATTTTGTAAAAGACATTAAGCAAAATTTGTTAAGATTTTCAAAATAACCAAACCTTGTACAATATTAGCAATAAATGAAAATGCAAAA
The DNA here is from genome assembly GCA_963693495.1 of Malacosoma neustria. Lineage (NCBI taxonomy): Eukaryota > Metazoa > Arthropoda > Insecta > Lepidoptera > Lasiocampidae > Malacosoma > Malacosoma neustria. The sequence goes on from OY856371.1 coordinate 9,857,484, forward strand.
ATTTATAATCAAGAAAAATAATAGTTGTAGCTAACAAAGTAGACAATTTGTAACATATAAAAGTTTTGTTTCAAAAGGTAATACCAACAAAACATATGTAAATGCAACAAAACTAACATAGGTACATAGTTGGTCATGAAAAATTTTCAATATTTTAATAAGCTAATAAATAAGTTGACGGCTTGCTAGATAAGGTTGAAAGCACAGAAATGAAATGTTCAAATTGTATTGAAGGTAAAATGGCTAATGTACCCTTCGAAAATAAAAGAACAAAGACTACTGAAATATTAGAATTGATTCATACAGACTTAATACAGTTCAATTAGCAGAACTGGTTATGGTGGAGGAAAATAGTCTGAAGTTACAAAATCGGCAGCATACTTAAAAAAACAATTGCTAATACAGTAGAGGATAAAACTTCCTATGAAATATTTTTCGGTAGCAAACCAAATGTAGAACATTTAAAGATTTATGGCAGAGTTTATGTCAGGGTTTCAAAAGTATTAAAAAAGAGTAAATGAGGTGATAAAGTCCAATTAAAAGTGTTAGGAGGTGGTTGATGAAAATGGTTAGTCTTATTAAATAATAGAATAATTAACGCCAGACATGTACATGGAGTCAAAGAGAATACTCGATTAATTTGTTAAGAAAAGGTTGACGATGAAAAGGATAGGGATTTGGTAAAAACAAAACTTTAAATATCAAAAATGAAGAATAGAAAACAGATATTGATGAAAACAATGTAGATGATAATGTAACTAGCTCTGGTAATACTGAGAAATACTTTGTTATTGATGATAATTCAAATAGGGCCACCAAACTTGTAATAAAAGAAAGATAAGTTCAGTCATTTATTTATGTAAATTACACAGATGTGCATCGACGACGACATGTATGTGTGTCGGTCATACATGGTCGACACTGACTATGCGGGAATCTAGATAGAAAATCTTCAACAGGCTTTGTAATCAGATTATTTGGATACTTAATTTTATGGAAATTACATAAACAAAGAACTGTAAGTGATCAACTTTTGCTGCATACATTGCTTTGTGAAAAGTAGTTACTGAATTTCATAAGAAACTAAATAAATAAGTTATTCAATTTAAAATTTAATAAACTGGTGAAATTGTATGAAGATAATTCAGGACCAAAGATAAGACCAAATTTTTAAGAAATAGATAAGTTTGGGGTAATTTAGTATACATATTTAGTTTGTTTGTACTTATTACGTAAAAAATGAAGAGTACAAATTTATGGAGACATGTTGTAATTTGTTTAAATGTTATACTCTTGATTTAAATATATTTACGTATAGCGCCATCTATTGACAAGTATTAGAGAGTATATTCATATGTCACCCAAAAATTTGTCATAGCGTCACTTGCTTTTATTTCGTTACCAGTTTGCCCCGGCAAATGTTGTTATGCCATATGAATTTAAAAAAAGTAGCCTATGTCCTTCTTTAATGTCCAATCTATGACTATACCAAAATTGGTTCAGTGGTTTAGGCATGAAAGTGTTAACAAACAAACTCACTTTCGCATTTATAATATTAGGATATGTACAAGATGTAAAAATTATGTTTGTCTTTAGAGAATAAATAGTAAATAAAGCAGAGAATTTAGTTTTCCTTCATGAAGAGTCTATCTTTCCAATAGTCCAACAAACAAATATATTTCAACGTATTTATTGATAAAATTTCACTTTGCAGGGGTGGAATAAGAATACTGACTACTGCGGCCGGGATCACCCTGACATAAAAGGTAACAAAACAACCCTAGCTTCGCGGTAGGGTCCCATGCCTGTCTGGATGGCAACCTCGTGGTCTATAAGTATGCCGCCATAATAACTTGTGTTGTGTTCCAGCAATTGTGTCCCAGTATCCAGTACCCCTAAGTAGACAGTAGTGTATTTAAAAATCATATTAGATAAATTATTTGAATTAAGTCAGTTCACTCACCTTTTTTGTCACTTCTCATCCTATTTTTCGCAATGTCCTGTTGGTTGTCCACTGATATAGGGACACTCATGTTGTCATGCGATTTCTGGTGATCAGAACTACACGATGCTCTTATTAGCCTAAACAATATCACATTATAAATTTATTCATCAAAAGACCAGTCTTTAGAGACAAGTAACTCTACAGTACTCATTTTATGATTGGATTATTCATACAAGTCTTTCTTTTTACCCAGACGGAGATCTGAATATTATAATAAGAACACACATTAATTATTATTGCGACGCCACCAAGGTTTGAAGACAAGTGACAGTCACATAACAACAATTAAACACTTAATGTCAAAATTATTTATTTTCTTCTTTAGGACTACTACAGACTCTGCATGTTAGCCTAAACATACGGTTTAAAATAACCATAATGGTGCAAGTTTCTGCCGCCTCAACAGTTCAGACAATCAATGCGCATAAGCCCATTTACTGTTTCCATATAAATCATTATAAATGTAATTGTATGTATTAAATATTCACTTACTGTTTCATGGCATCGTTCATTATCTCTCCAGGTGTTATTTTATCTTGCTGCTCGCAATTGCGGCTATCGAGATCCATGAACATGGTTTGAGCGGGTGATGAGATTAAACTATAAGTGGGTGCTGGTATATCAGAGACTGTAGAGAAAGCCATAGAACTTCTTGACCCACTTTCATATATAGGAGGTTGAACACTTTTGTTCAGACCTGATGGTCCTGGGCGAGGAGAACTCTGCACATAGAGATAAATGTAAAAACATTTGCAAGATGTGACCTTCAAACAGCATTTTTTGTCATGACAATTTCCACTTTCTATACACTTTACCAAGATCTTTTAATTAGTGTGTATACAGAGGAAAAGTACATAATTGTTATTTTCTACAAATATGGGAACAGGGCTATTTGAAAGATTTAATTTGGTTGTTCCCAGTGTAGGGTAGGAAAAGACAACCATTACCCCTGTGAACCAAATTACACACATCTATGTAATTTTACTTTGTGGCTCCTTCTTCAGAGAAAGGCAGTGTAAAAGAGAGCCACTGTGGCAAACAGCAGAAGTGTATTGTAGCGTACAATACCCAGCAGCGTACGTCGGGCTCCAACCCGAAACCTGCTATTCTAATGCAAATGATAAGAAAATATTCTACCCTTTGAGAAATATGCTACGCAATCAACAAGAAATCTGAGAACTAGAATCAGTTTGCACAATGTGGATTAGTTTTGAAATAAATTATACGAAATACTCACCATCGTCGAAGCCCACAATTGAGAGTTAGGCGCACGTAAGAAATAAATAATTACGACTTTAGCAGTGAACGCACTTACTACGAATTGTAGAATATAAATAATAGAATGGAATCAGCATTGCCAATACCTGTTTTCTTAATTCCCCAAAAATTAAAGTAGAAGTCCCCGAATTTGGGGCAAAATCCAATCAATCCAAATTCTAATAACCCACATAAAAATATAAAAACAAATTAATATTTTATCGATATTTATTCAGGCTTTTGCCATATCTTTAAATTTACCTTGTTTTTGTTGGTGTAAATTTTACAATGCCATGTTTTTTTAATGCATCCCCATAAAGATAATTATAGTGTCTGTGTGTAATCTGTTTCTATTAGATGTTTTGATATTATTTAAGTCACTGAATTTCCCCTCCGCGGATGCGTTGGCGTATAGCAGCAAGTAATAACCGGGTCGCAAATTTTAGATTTGGAAACAAATCTTGTCCTTCGGCGGTTTTAAAACTGAATACTCTGCGCCAGTAGCTTTCAGCGTCAAGTCCGTGCTGAGCAAAATCCGGTATCCATGAGCTCGCCATTCGTCGTCTAATTTATGGGCTGTTAGGGATGTTTCAAGTATTGGAAATCGCTTAAGCAGAAGCCAGAAATTTAATGTAAATTTTTCGGATTTAACTGATTGTGAGATAGGTATTATTGTGAATAAAAGGAAGCTGAATTCCAAACCCCTTAGCAATGTCCGACATTAACTCCATGTAAAAGCTTTGATATGTTTTATAAAAATCTGTGATAGATTGATGGGGTATATTCTCGTAATTTTTTTAGATTTGACATATTTTTAAAACCTTTATTCCTACTTTGAATTTTTAAACTCAGCGCTTAAGATATCATTCAAGCATTTTACGGTACTCATTTCCAGGTAGATCGTAGACAGTGATCTTAAGAGCTTTTCAACTTCTGGTTACTGGTTAGCTTAGCTTCCACTCCAGAAGAAGTTTACAATACAATAATGAGCCTTAAATCAAGCAGTGCTCCCGGGTTCGATAATATTAATGCATACTTCTTAAAATTATCGAAGATTCATTTAATTCCTGTCATCACTCGTTTAATTAATTTTTGTTTCAATTTAAACAACCCATAATCACCCCTGTATATAAGAGTGGCGAATAAAAAAGACATTGCAATTATCGACCGATTTCTGTGTTACCTGCGTTATCTAAAATTGTAGAAAAAAATATTAGTACTTAATAGGCTTTTAAATTATTTAGAACGATTTAACATGTTATCTGCTTCACACTTTGGGTTTAGGCATAGTCTATCGACGCAAGGCGCTGTAACATCACTTACTTCCTTAATAGTCGATAAACTTGATAGAGGACATAAATGTTTAAGTGTTTTCTTAGACCTGAAAAAAGCATTTGATTCTGTTTCTATCCCTCTATTTGAGAAAAAACGCGAACACATAGGTATTCGCGGAATTCCTCTAAAACTAATATCCGATTTTCTATATAACAGAAGCCAATTGGTAAAAATAGGGCAGTTAAAAAGGTCCAACGCTAAAGTCACTTATGGGATTCCGCAGGGAAGCGTATTATGACCAACTTTATTTTTAGTGTGTATTAACAGTTTGATTAATTTGCAAATTTATTGTGGAAAAATATGCTGATGAAGTTATGACACAGCTATTGTCTAGCGGTTCAACCTGGGAAGAAGTAAAAAAATAGTGTGGAGTTAGGCTAAGGTCAAATAGCTTCGTGGCTTGAACTTAATTTACGTACCCAAAACGCAAATAAAACGAATTCATTATGTTTTTCTATAATAGTTCACAACCGGATAGTGATTTCAAACTTAAAATACACAAATGTGCTAACAATCATAATGACTATAACTGTCCTATTATTAAGAGGGTCTCAAATTGTAAATACTTGAGAATTATTATTGATCAACGTTTATCACGGCACTCTCCAATAGATGCTATCGCTAACCGCATACGCAAACTAATCTGGGTATTTAAATAATTGAGATATGCATCCAAAGAACTACTGTTTACATACATCACACTAGCTCAATCTGTTATAGTTTACTGTATACCAATCTGGGGAGGGGCCAACAAGAGTAAATTCATTGACATTGAACGAGCTAAACGGACACTTCTCAAAGTTATGCTCTTTAAAGATTATAGGTTTTGAACTGAAACCTTATACTCTTTATATGGTGTCCTAAGTATAAGAAAACTGCATATTCTTAATCTTACTTTAAAAGAACACAATAACACAGAATTTAATAAAAAGTTAACAATACATAGGAGAAAGTTTAACATTCGTACTTGTCACATTAATACTACAACTTTTGCTCTTCGTCAATGCATAAAACAGGCAGCCAATGTATATAACAAAATCAATGAAAACTTGATATATATCCCGTGAATAAAAATAACTAAAATTTAAGTATTAAATTGGTTAAAAAATAAAACATACGATGAAATAGAAGTCTATATAAGACAAACTTAGAATCGGTAACTGGTGCAATTACGGGAATACTTTAATCATGTATAACAAATAAATTATATATTATTCAAAGTAAAATACATTTGTTATTAACATTATTATCTTGTTATTGGTGACAAAATTACAAAGTTGGAATTTCTGTAAAGGGTTTAATTCAATAGACTATATGTATATTTTTAATTTGCACTAATAAAAAATTAACTATTTGATTAAACATTAATGTGTTTTTCTCTTTTTTCAGGCACAAAGAGATTACTTTGGGGCTCACACATACGAGTTACTGTCTAAACCTTGTGAATTTGTCCACAAACTGGACTTGCCACGGCGGGAAAGTTTTCGCTTCTACATACAATAACTGATTCTATTAAATTGTGTCATTTTCATTGGTCAGTGCTTGGATATAAAACCGTACGTAAATTTGCTTCTATAATGTAGCATGCCTTGAAAATGTTCCCTGAAGAAATTTTAACGAACAATATACTTTTGCTTGATATGCATGTGGAATAAAAATATCTAATTATGTTTGGGTCTTAGTGTTTATAAGTATTTCAACACAAATGACCAATGAAAATGAGTCACATTATACTTTATATTGAAAAACCGAAATAATTTTCATGATTTCATTATAAGGAAATATAAGGGACCATAATTATATAAGTATACATTCCTTTTTGCAGTTTTTAATGTTTTCACTTGATTGGGTTTTTTAAGGATATATTAAAAATATTATTCTTTTATATGATGTTTTATTTTACTCTTCTGATTAAACATAAGAAGAATTTCAATAAAAATTGGTGTGTGGACAAAATTATTATTACTATTTGTTTAGAATTTCTACTTACTCATTCACAATTTAAATTGTGTGTGTTAAGTGATATATATAAATTTGTAGTATCGAATATGACTCAGGGTATAGAAGCATAACGAATATTAATAATTAATGCTCCATATATATATAATATTTTACTTTGCGAATGATGTTTATAATGGTAATAAAAGAACAATGTAGTTACAGAATGAGCAATGCTAAATATTAAGTTTATTGTAATTTCTTGATTCTGCGAATGTGCTGTGCTAATTATACATTATTCTAAATTAGCCTGATGCTGCTGAAGAAACAAGTCTTGTGGACAAAATGTCAATTGTAATTTGAATTACAAGTCCAAGGCTCTGAATAAGTTATGATTGCTCCCTATAAGACCAATGCAGATGTACTAAGCTGATCAATTCATGATCTTAGCGTGGAATGCCGGTTGCAGATCAAATTCTCGCTTCGTTGCCCGGGGTCCGCTTTCCCACTTTATCTTCTCCATTTCGTATGATCTTTGGCATCTCTGGTGGTCAGTCCATTGGCACGCGTATCAACCCCTACGACGTCAAGCCAGCACTTTTTAGGTATACCCCTCCTGCCGGAGCCCGGCGGTGGCGGCATGGCCAGACATTTGTTCCCCACATAAGTAGCCGGTTGCCGTAAAACATGGCCATACCAGCGAAGGTGACATCCCTGCAATTTATCCGCAATGTCACAGACATGAAGGCTGCCGCGAATGCGAGTTTATAACGCGGTCCTTCTGCAGTTATAATTATAATAGGTTGAAATATACCAGGATATAATAATAATAAAACCTTTATGGAAAAAGAATTTATTGCAAACTAAAAACCGTCTTCTAGGTGAACATAAGTGCTTATCTTATTCTAAAAACATAAAGTCTGAAAAACTTCTTTCAAGGGATTGTGTTAGCACGTAGAGGGTACACAACTGCTATACTCCTTCATTTTTGGCTCTTAATCAAGTCTTAACAAATATACTGAAAGTAAAAATTATAAAATATTGATAATTAAAGCCCATACAATATATGTTTACATTAAACTATATAAATGTTTTATATAAAACAATTATGAAACATTTTTTGACTGTGGGGTCAAGACAAGAATATGTGGTCTCACCATGACTCTAAGACAATACAAAAGGCAATAGATGGATTTCTCTTTGTACTATCTCTCAGAAGGCATACAATAGGGCAGCATTTGGTTTTAGGTATCCGAGTTGTTTGGTTTAACTCCCCAGTCCCGAGAGGTAGATATTGATATTTCCTTGGCTTAGGGTTGCCAACCCCAAATTTAAAAAACTAGGATATGATGATGGCAAAACCAGGATAATTAAGTTTAAAAACAGGATGCAGTAATAGAGTTGCAATACTTAAGTAGGTTTAGTTAGAATTGGTTTTTTTACTGGTGCGGAACAGCAGACGGCCCACTTAGTACAATAGTAAGCAGTTACTATCGTCTATGTATGTTTGCGACGCTAGGGGCACTGTGAACACGCTGCTGTACTATAAACATACACAAGATTATTATGGCGGCATACTTATAAACCAAGGATAGTAGCCATCTAGAGGGGCTTGTGACCCTGCCATTTAGCCAAAGTTGCCTTTTACGATAGGTCGACCCCAGCCACAGAGGTTATTCTTACTCCGCCTCTGCACGGAGAATATAACAAGTTAGTTACAAATATTATTTAATAATAAGTATTTGAATATTAAAAAACAGGATGCTACTTAAAAACTATCCAGGACGCCACAAAAACTAGGACATGTCCTGGGAAAACAGGACGGTTGGCAAGCCTACCTTGGGTATATAACTCAAATTCAGTTACAAGCGATTTGTTAATGTCTGCTAAAGTCCCATTGGGAGGTTTCACTAAAGGAATAGACACCAAGTATCCTTGGTGTCTATTCTATACAGTTTCTAGAAAGAATGGTTAATTCATATAAAATGTAACATTGAAAAACATCTCACCACTTAATAAAACACTGTTCTCAATAGCTTTTTACTCCAAATTATTAGCTACTTTTTCAACAGTTGCATTCGTCGTATATGTCTCTGAAGGGCTTGATCTTCTAGAGCCTGGTTTTGTAATTGATGGCTTTTTATTATCAATACGGTGCCTGGAAAAATACTAGGCGATGTAATGACTAGACAAACGGGAAATTTTTCAATAACTAAAAACTAAACTTACTTCGGTACGGACATTCTTGACACCAAGATCGGACTTGACGGCATGGGTGGTTCTTTTTTCTCTTCTACTGCTGTTCCTGTCCTAGGTATTTTAATCTCAACAATAGTTTCAGAATTATCGTTGTGTTTTCTTTTCAATGTTACGGTTAATATTAACTCATTCTCAGGAGTATTAATTGTCTGAGTAGATGCATCATTTCTTAGCTTATTCATTTTTATTCAATTAATTAAATATTTCTAGTTTTTTTAATTATGCGAGAATGTATCCACTGATGCCGCTAAAGAGAATGCGTTAAAAAGTTCCTACGTTCCTAGTCTTTTACTTGATTCCCGTCATTTAATGCCATCTATGTTTATTGGAAATAATGGAATGGATAAAACCACTTTTTTCATTTATGACTTCGATTAATAGTGTAGCCAATATCAAGTCTTATCGAATACATATAATGAATATTAGTGTTTGGATGATTTTTTTACCGGGCCATAATATTTTAATTAAAAAATAGCGCTCATGTCGAAAAATAATGAATGGCGAACGTCACGCTGCCGTAAACCCCCTGTCCCCCCTTGTCACACTCAGCATTACTCAGCAAGACCCATGTATGCGAACATATTTTAATTTTATGAACGGCCCCTGTATATGTATCTGTATTGATGTGTGGCGTTTAGGAACGACCTTTTTAAGATGCGTAGTCCGGAACGCACGACATGTTGGTGCCTCTTCTTTCTTTGGACTTATGGCTCTAATGCATTTAGTATTGATTTTGCCAATGTCTGCGTTATTAATAAAAGTGACAGGTTAAATGTAGCAATATTAAAGAAATATGGTCGGTAAATTGAATTCTGAGATCCTGAGGACAACACAAGAAGCAAGTTAGTATTAAATATATGTATATATGTAGCCTTATAAGTAAATACTGTTATTAATTAAAAAGTTAGAGAGTGTTTATATTAGCTTAGAGTGCACAAGTGTTATGAGGAAGTTTAGATTAATGAGGCGTGGGATTTGTTTTGGCAATAGGTCGTATATAGGGGTTGATATCTTTGGACAGTGGAAGAATATGTGTTCAAGGTTTCCTTCATCAAGTCCACACTCACACAGAGAATGATCACGAATTCTAATTTTAGCTAAAAAGACAGGGGAAGACACCTGTCCAAGGCGAAGGCGTATAATTGTGGACGTAACCTTTTTTGGGAGGGACTGGTAGCGTGCAAACCAGGGTTTGCTAAAATTTATATTAGGTTGCAGAGGACATGTTGGTAGAGAGCATGGAGTTAATAAGTACAACTGGAGTGCTGTCAGTGTCTAATGCCGAGATACCGGTCTCGAAAGAGAAAACATTTTGGACGCGCTGTCCTTGTCTAATGTGGTGACAATATAAAATTTAATTATAGGACAAAATTATACAGATATCAATTTTGAATTTTACTTCAAGGATTTCTGTGTAGCCTTATGTAAATACAACACACGTGCTTGTGACAGTTTATTTATGTAAATTAAGTTCCAAACATTGCTTCGTCTAATACTTTCGTAGGTAAGACGGATTTTTGGGAATTACTTCGTTGTCGAAAATCTAGCATTGAGTTTTGTTACAAACGTCATTACCTCAGTTCTATTACTTATACTTCCTCAAACTCATGTCTAACGCCCGAATACTCAAACGCGACATAAATATTATGTTGCACATAACTACGCAAATCCCGCTTAAATGTACTGGCTAAGTGGGCCGTGCACAGTTAAAAGCAAATTAACATTTGAATAGCGTTTGAGTATTCAGCTGTGAGACACTGCAACACACATGGTCTGCGCGTATCGGGCGCTCATTTCCTACATTCACATGTTCAATTGATTTAAAATTGGTTGTATTGTTACTTCTGTGGTATTTTCATGACACGTGTATGGTCTACTAGTTACATTTTAGGAAATAAAACACAAGGGTAATGAAATGAACTGATATTCGTTTATTTCTTATATGTAGACAATTAAATAACTCTTAAATGACAAGTCAACACATTTTTTTTTTTTTTTTTTTTTTTTTTTGGTCTCGGGGAAAAACCTCTCTTGACGGGTTCCCCCGGCCCTGGGGGGACCGAGGGATATGTGGGACTCCGGGATTTTTCCGACTACCCACTAAAAAACCCCGCTGTTCTCCTATCGCCTACGCCCGGGCCCACGGATATATGGCCTGCCGATCTCGTGGCCCGGGCCGGCGCCGGCCCGCCCTTTGTCTTGAGGCGGGCCCCTTCTAAAGTGTTGGCGCCAGGGGGTCAGGGTTTCGTCCCCCCGGCGCTCTCCTAACAACTCTAGGAGTTGAGGGGGCCGCGGAACAGCACGCAGCCCTCACCCTCGCGGTAATAGTGCGGGCGGCGGGTCCTCCCCCGAGGGGCCGCCCGCGGCCGCTTTTTACGGCGGCCGGAGGTCGTTACTGGCCCTCCGGCGCCGCCGGCGTGGCCTGCGTTGGCGGGAGGGGAGTGTGGTGGTTGACTCCCGCTCCCGCTCCGCCGCCTCCTTTGCGGACATGACTGCCTCGCAGAAGGAGGCGACGGCCGTCCATCCAGGATCGCCCCCGACCATGGACAGAACCAGGGCCGGGAGCGACAGGTCCACGCCGATTTGGGCGACGAGGGCGCGGCGCTCCTCGCGCCATGCAGGGCACACGGCGACAGTGTGGTTCACCGTGTCCTCCTCGTCGCCCGCGCCACAGTGGTGGCACCCTGACGTCATCTCCCGCCCTATGCGACACAGGTACCTCCCGAAGCAACCATGCCCCGAGAGGACCTGCGTCAGGCGGAAGGTCAGGGCGCCGTGGCGCCTTTCCAACCATTCAGCCAGGACGGGCCTCACCGCTTCGATGGTGGCGAGGCCCGCGCTGGGGTGCGCGAGGCGCTCCTTCCACTCCACCATGAGCACCACGTCGCGCAGCTCCGCCCGCTTTGCCTCAAATTCGCGAGGCGCGGGGCGAGAGCCACGCTCGGCCGCGACCCGGCGCCACTGGTACAACAGCGCCAGGACCCGGGCCTCGAGGTCCCATGGTGGGGATCCGGCCAGCAGGGAGGCCGCTTCGAAGGACACCGTGCGGTATCCCCTTATCGCCCTGACGGCCAGGACGCGCTGCGGCCTGCGAAGCAGCGCCGTCGTTTTGGCCGTCAGGCGATCCGCCCAGATCGGGGCCCCGTAAAGGGCCATCGACCGCACGGTTCCCTCAAAGAGCCTGCGGCACACTGCGCCCGGCCCGCCGATATTCGGCAGCAGACGGGAGAGTCCCGCCGCCGCCCGAACTAGCCTCGGCGCCAGGCGCTCGAAGTGTGCCGCGAAGTCCCATCGCCCGTCGAGCACCAGTCCAAGATAATTCATGGACGGCCCGACGGCGATGTGGACGCCTCCTACCGTTATGCTCAGGCCCGGTGGCGGCCTCTGACGGGGCCCGTAAAATATCACGGCCTCCGTCTTGTTCAAGGCCACCTCCAGGCCTAGTCGCCGGATTCTTGCCACTGTGTGCGCCACCCCAGCCGTGCCCAGAAGGCACGCCTGGCGGGGGTTCCTCCCGCGCGCTGTGACGAGCGTGTCGTCGGCGTAACAGATGACGCCGACGCCGGGAAGGAGTGCCCCCCTCAGGACCCAGTCGTATGCGATGTTCCACAGCAGGGGGCCCAGGACCGACCCCTGTGGAACACCGCACACGACGTCTCGCCGACTTTGCCCACCCTGGACCGGATAGACGACGGCACGATCACTCAAATATGCCCCAACTATGCGACGGAGGTAGGGAGGCACCCGATGGTACTTGAGCGCCTCCCGCACGCAGCTCCACGGCAGGGTGTTGAAGGCATTGGCGATGTCGAGTGACACCGCCAATAGCACCCTACCTCGAGCAACTGCGTCCCCCGCCTGGCTCCTCAGACGCGTGATTGCGTCAATAGTGGAGCGCCCCTGGCGGAATCCAAACTGTTCGTCTGCCAGGTTCGGCCCCTCTGTCTCTAGGTGCCGGACGAGGCGGTCTGCGAGGATCCTTTCGAAGATCTTCCCCACCTCGTCCAGCAGCACGATGGGCCGATAGGCAGACGGTGAGTCCGCCGGGCGCCCCTCCTTCGCGATAAGGACCAGCCTCCCCGTCTTCCATCTGCGGGGAAACCGGCCCGATCGCAGACACGCGTCGAAGAGCCTCAATAGTCGGGGCTCCAGGACGTCGTGGGACAGAACCCACGCACGCCCCGGTATGCCGTCGAGGCCGGGGGCCGTGTTCTTGGCCTTCAGCCGCAACATCGCTGCCCCCAGCTCTGCCCGGTCCACGTCGGGTACGGGGTCGTCGTCCGCGCTAGGGTCCCTCTCATCCCAATGAGGCGGGACCATGGCAGGAGGCGAGTGCTCAGCCCTCGTGGGGAACAGAGCGCCGACAAAACCATCCACCTGGCGCGGGGGGAGACTCTCGGTCAGCGGGGGCGCCCACGGGCGGAGCTTGCCCCGCACCGTTTTGTAGGGTCGCCCCCAAGGATCTTGATCTAAGCTGGCCAAGAGCTCCTCCCACGCCGCCGTCTTTGCCTCGCGTATAGCGAGATGGAGGTCGTTTCTGGCGCTCCGGTACTCCCCGTCAAGTCAACACATGGTACTTATTCTATATTTACAAAATAATTAAATATATTATTATATAAATTAAATTTATTTAGTTTTAGTTTTTGGTAGTCATTTATTATTTATAACTGTTTATAGTAAGTAAAATGCTATTCAAGGAAATACATTATTTACGTTAATCCATATTTTAGTGGACTATGAGTATTACTAAAACGACGTGCAGCGATTTAATGTTAACTTTTTCTTAGCTTCTGTTAAATAGTCATCTTGATTAAAATGCAAACTACAAACGCATGCATATTTTGATACATTATTATCAAGATTCATGGAAGTAATCCACAAAGCCCTCCGTTCTTCATTAGCTGGAATCCTGAAAACAGGACAGGAAATTGTGACAATGCTATAACAACCGGCTGATATTTAGGGTTTACACTGTATGGAAAAACAAAAAAAAAACAACTACATATTTCTCACGCCAAATAGCAGTATATATGCACTGTTGTGTTCCAGTTTGGACATTTTAGCCAAAGAACTACTAGACATATTGAGACATAACATATTATGTCATGTCTAAGCGCAGTGGAATGCAAAGCATTGCTTTGTAATTCATGGTGTCGGTTGGTTTTGCTACTGTCCATAAGCGGTCGTATCGCTTATCGTCAGGCTAATTGCATGCTTGCGACGCTATTCAATAAAATAAAAAAAAGTTAAAAAATACCACGTGATGGCTCATATAATAATATTGCAAAATTATAATTTTTCACGATTGTTTTTTCAAATTTAGTATATGACATAGATTAAGTACCTACAATTTACAAGACAAAGGGTATTAAATATTATAATGATAAAAAATATTTCACATTATAAAAATATATGCTCACACTAGTAAAAATTTATCAATGAATCTTACCTATGGAAGTATATTCCACAACCTGGATAGGATTCTCGCTTACAACCACTTACAATACAAGTATTCGCCATGGTTACACGGAAACTTTCACGATTTCCGAAAAAAAACAAGCCACAAACTATAATAGTGTTCATTTAACTTCGAACATCAAACGTAAATAGACCCCTTTTTGTTTGTAACCATTCATAGCCCTTTTTCGGTGTTGCCAACAATTAATCTGGTTTCCCACCAGATTCAACATGAAAACCATTAGAAATCTACGTACCATTAAATTTTCCACTAAACAACAATAAAAATTTTGTTAAGGAGCTTTATTGATATAGGGTGTTCTAGTAAAAATCAATATATTTATGTATATTTTTTATATTATTTATTTTAATAAAATGTCATCATCAGAAAAATCATTTCACCATCATTTTTTCACTTATTAAGTACGTTTCTTTTGTACCAATTTTATTTTTGACGTTTGATGGAAATTCGAAATTGTCGCAACATTTTCAAGTTAAGTTTAAGTCACATCGTATTCATAAGATAGCCGTTAAAATATTACGTCTTTACCTATGAAATTGCCGTATTGTATGAAAAAATTTAAACGAATGTTTTTCATGTATTTTTTATTTGTATTAATCGACGTAATCACCCATGAAATAAATGCATCTTTGCCAACGCAGTGGCAGTTTATTGATGCCCTTCTTAAAGAAATCAGCTGGACGGGTGGCAACAAATTCTTCAAAGGCATTTTGTACTGCCTCTCGGGTATTGAATTTTTTTCCCGCCAAGAAGTTATCCAAATTCTGGAAAAAGTAGTAGTCTGTAGGCGCAAGGTCTGGTGCGTAGGGCGGATGATGGAGAACTTTCAACCCCAGTTATTGCAACTTGGAGACCGTCTGCTGTGCAGTATGAGGTCGCGCGTTGTCGTGCAGGAGCAGCGGAGACGAGCGATTGACCAATGCTGGTTGGAGATGTGCCAGCTTCTCCATCATTGTGTTCAGTTCTTCACAGTACACATCTGCAGTAATGCTCACCCCGTTTGGTAAGAAGCTGTGATGAATCACACCGGCGCTAGGCCACCAAACAGTGACCATCACATTTCTAGGGGTAAGTTTTCGTTTAGGGCAGGGCTTCTTAAACTATGGGTCGCGACCCCAAATGGGGTCGCGTAGCAAAATTCTGAGGTCGCGAGAGATTTTAATGTCAAATATTTATATATACCATTTTTTAACATCATTAGAGTTGGCGGAATATCGTCAAGCTACTTAGTAGTAGAACTACAATTAGTTAGTTATAAGTACTAAGTAGAACTACAATTTCAAAAAAAGCCCATGACTGAATTCTGGATCGGAACTAGAACTGAATTTCCCACAATCGCTGATATGACGTTAAATGTACTTCTGCCATTCAACACCACCATTTATGTGAAGTTACTTTCTCAGCTTTAACACATATTAAATCCCAATATCGTTCAGCGCTAAAAAATGTTGAAGAGGTCTTACGTCCAGCAGTTTCAAATATTCCGCCAAGATTTGATTTGTTATGTAATAAAAAACAGGCACATCCATCTCATTAAATTTTTTTATCTATATTTTAATTTAATACTTACCACGCAACTACTTAAATATATTCGAGCGAATTAAGACGGTCAGAATCCACTTTTATTTTTGAAACTATAAATACAATTTTAGTGTGTGGTGTCGCATCAGAATAGCACCACCCCATCTCCTCCCGTGGGTGTCGTAAGAGACGACTAAGGGATAGAAAAAACGGAGGATGGGCAGCAGCATCTTTCCGTGAAAGCATCACCAACTGCGAATACTGCGATCGCCAACCCGCCTGCCAAGCGTGGCGATTATGGCAAAACCCTCCCCTAAAATGACAGATACACACAGGCCCCGGCCCCTAGTCCCCGGCGGCCCCATTCGTGGTGGTCACGGTAGCAGCCACATAAGCGACGGGGCAGGGGGTGCGAAGAATCCCCGGGTTCGGATTCGCTACCAAGAACGACGACCTTTGGCCCTGGCAACATACAATGTCAAGACACTGCGGACCAACGAGAAGTTGGAGGAACTGGAGGAAGTTTTGAGCAGACTGCGATGGGATGTTGTGGGGTTATCTGAAGTCCGAAGACAGGGAGAGGACTCAATAATCCTAAATTCCGGAAATCTGCTCTACTTCCGGGAGGGCGACCAACTGTCCCAAGGTGGTGTCGGGTTTCTCGTTCACAAGTCTCTTGTGAACAACGTTACTGAGGTGGGGAGTGTTTCGACTAGGGTAGCGTACCTAATACTCAAAATTACCAAACGGTATTCGTTGAAGGTCATTCAGGTTTACGCTCCGACTTCGACACATCCTGACGAGGAGGTGGAAGCCATGTATGAGGACATCTCAACAGCCATCCACACTTCTAAAACCCACTTTAACGTTGTCATGGGAGACTTCAACGCAAAATTGGGGAAACGTAGCGGCGATGAGTTGAGAGTGGGGCAATTTGGGTTCGGAAATCGGAACACCCGAGGCCAGATGCTGGCCGACTTCATGGAGAAGGAGGACCTGTATATGATGAACTCCTTCTTCATGAAGCCAGAACAACGCAAATGGACTTGGATTAGTCCCGATGGTGCCAACAAAAATGAGATTGACTTCATTATGTCGACCAAAAGACAGATATTCAATGATGTCTCTGTGATCAATTCGGTGAAAACTGGGAGTGATCACCGCTTAGTAAGAGGCACATTGAATATCAATCCAAAATTGGAGAGGTCTCGACTGGTGAAGTCTACGCTCCGACCTGCACCCATACAGATCCAAAACCCGGTAAACTTTCAACTCGAATTGCAAAACCGCTTCGAATGCCTCGGTGACTGCGTTGACGTGGACGAGTATAATAACAGGTTCGTGGAAGCTGTTCAAACGGCCGGGTCTAAATTCTTCAAGGCCAGCCGTTCAAAAAGAACCGGAAAAATCTCAGATTCTACTCTCAAATTGATGGATGTGAGACGTCAAATGACCCTTCAGTCCCCGGACGATGCTTCCCAGTATAGGCAGCTAAATAGACAGATCTCCAAGTCCTTGACTCGCGATATCCGCCGCCATAACACAGACTGTGTAAAGGCGGCTATAGAGCGTAACAAGGGCTCTAAAGTATTCGCACGAGACTTGTCTATTGGGCAGAGCCAACTGACGAAGCTGAAGACCGACGACGGCAGGGTCGTTTCGTCTAAACCCGAACTTTTGAGGGAAGTCGAGAAGTTCTACGGACAGCTATACACGACCACACGGGCACCTGTTAACAACAAGGCTAAAGACCCAAGAGCCAAATTAACCCGACACTACACCGTAGATATCCCAGACGTCAGTCTGTACGAGATTAGTGTGGCCCTTAAACAGCTTAAAAACAACAAGGCGCCGGGTGATGATGGAATTACAGCCGAGCTTCTGAGAGCTGGTGGTACTCCTGTGCTTAAAATCCTCCAGAAGCTATTTAATTCCGTCATCCTCGATGGCAAAACGCCGCAGGCCTGGCACGGAAGTATAGTGGTGCTGTTCTTCAAAAAGGGCGACAAAACCCTTTTGAAGAACTTTAGACCGATATCACTTCTGAGCCATGTTTACAAGCTGTTTTCAAGGGTCATCACGAATCGTCTCGCGCGCAGATTTGACGACTTCCAGCCTCCCGAACAAGCCGGATTCCGAAAAGGTTTTAGCACCATAGACCACATACATACGCTGCGGCAGGTTATACAGAAGACGGAGGAGTATAACCAGCCACTATGCTTGGCGTTCGTGGACTATGAGAAAGCCTTTGATTCGATCGAGACCTGGGCGGTGCTTCAGTCTCTCCAGAGGTGCCACATTGATTATCGATACATCAAAGCGTTGAAGTGTTTGTATGAAAACGCCACCATGTCAGTCCGTCTCCAGGATCAGAACTCGAAGCCTATCCGACTGCAGCGGGGAGTCAGACAAGGCGATGTCATATCGCCGATGCTGTTCACTGCTGCGTTGGAAGATGTCTTCAAGCTTCTGGACTGGAACGGACTGGGCATCATCATTAACGGTGAGTACATCACTCACCTTAGATTCGCAGATGATATCGTAATCATGGCTGAAACCATGGAAGACTTAAGCCATATGCTTGATGGCCTCAATACAGCTTCCCAAGGAGTAGGTCTCAAAATGAACATGGACAAGACGAAGATCATGTCTAATGTCCATGTCGCACCTACCCCCGTAACAGTTGGGAACTGTACTTTCGAAATTGTTGACGAATACGTCTACTTGGGTCAAACGATCCAGTTAGGCAGGTCCAATTTCGCGAAAGAGGTCACTCGTCGAATCCAACTCGGATGGGCAGCGTTCGGGAAGCTCCGTAAAATCTTTTCGTCCCAAATACCGCAGTGTCTCAAGATGAAGGTTTTTAACCAATGTGTGTTGCCAGTGATGACATACGGAACGCAGACGTGGTCGCTAACTATGGGCCTTATGAGAAAGCTCATGGTCGCTCAGAGAGCAATGGAGAGGGCTATGCTCGGAGTTTCCCTGCGAGATCGAATCAGAAATGAGGAGATTCGCAGGAGAACCAAAGTAACCGACATAGCCCGGATGATTGCAAAACTGAAGTGGCAGTGGGCTGGGCACATAGCTCGAAGGACTGATGGCCGTTGGGGCAGAAAAGTCCTCGAATGGCGACCGCGTACCGGAAGACGCAGTGTTGGTAGGCCCCCCACAAGATGGACCGATGATCTGGTCAAGATCGCCGGGATAGGTTGGATGAGGGCAGCGCAGGACCGATCATCGTGGAGATCTTTGGGGGAGGCCTTTGTCCAGCAGTGGGCGTCTTCCGGCTGAAATGATGATGATGAAATACAATTTTATAATTTTTTGTGCAATTTTTAATTTTAGATTTTTGTATGTTTCAAAACGAATTCTATAACTGTATATTTTCATATATATATATGTATATTGTTACTTAATAAATAAATCATCAAAAAGTATTAATTTATTTTTCTTTTATATTTGTATGGGGTTTTCTTTATTCAGAAAAGTAAAAGTCGCCGAAAGGTAGGTGAAGGTGGTAAGGTTGTCAAGAAAAGGCACAACCTCTATGTAAATATCCACTGCTACATATTCAAGTTTAAATATTTTGACCTAAATTATATCATAATTGTATTACAAATTACTACACGTGTGCGAGTATGTACATCGGTATCGTTTACGTTGCAAATACCCGAGTGACGCAATGTTCTCAGAAAACGTCGCGAAATGCTGATACGAAGCGTTGCCGGAGGTCGAAATGCATCTACAATGCTCATTTCACGTTCGTAACGAGTGATTGTAACTCGTGCAGTTTATTCACATTTTGTGGCGCATTGAAAGAATTTTGCTGCGTTGCCTTACCCGTTCCTGATCTGTTTAACCAGAAGAAGTACGAGATGCCCGGGAGGCGCGAAGCATCGCAGGTGTTCTCGGAGGTGTTCGACGTGCTAGTCCTAGCATTTATTGGTAAGAAACTTTTTAATACTAAAGAGATTCATATATTCCATATATGTTCATGTCCAATTTTGTAAACACGTGTGTTATACTGTACATGGGACAGGCTGCAGCACGAGTCGGAAGTATAGTAAATATCAGAGTACTCTTTGCTGAGGTTTTTTTGCATATTTTGAAAGTTTAGATCCTTAAGAATATGTCTTTATACGAATTTTTCAAAGTTCTAATTATTTTCGGAGGGATTTTGTGACGCGGCATCTAAGCCGGCCTATTGGTTTATCGGTTTTTTATATAGAAAAATACTTTATACATATATATGGAAAACTTATTTTATTCACTTAATTAGACAGAACATAGCAAGAAGACTTAGTGACAATGACAATACATAAAAGGTCATAGACAATGCTGCCATCTAGTATCAATGAAGATATATGTATTGGAATTAATATTTTAAATTAAATTTTTCTTTAAATCCAATACGGCCGAGCGGAGCGCGTCACTCAGCAAATGGCCGA
Organism: Malacosoma neustria; assembly: GCA_963693495.1. Classification (NCBI taxonomy): domain Eukaryota; kingdom Metazoa; phylum Arthropoda; class Insecta; order Lepidoptera; family Lasiocampidae; genus Malacosoma; species Malacosoma neustria. The sequence goes on from OY856371.1 coordinate 9,877,729, forward strand.
TGTTGCCGGACGACTTGAGGACTCGTTCTTTCTAGAAACTCTCTTGTACTCGATGATGATAATCGACTTGTAGAAAAAAAAGAGTGTGTTGGGCATATGTGCAGAAACGTATGGGTGCCAGGTAAAGCGAAAAAGGTAATAGTGGTATTGGCGGCAGAGCATCTGGTAAATTGACAGATAACTTATAATCCTTAGACCCCTATTTAAGTAATTAGTGTTAACGGAAGGGGTCTGTAAGGCTAATTTTGTTAACGGAATAGTATGCGGAAGAAAAAAATGTTTAATGCTGTGGAATTGAACTGCGCCAAAGCTGACGGACTCATAAACTGTTTGTTTTGTTTTGTCTTGGGGAAAAACCTCTCTTGACGGGTTCCCTCGGCCCGGGGGGATGGAGGGATATGTGGGACTCCGGGAAAGATGTTCGAACATCCGACTACCCACTAAAAAACCCCGCTGTTCTCCTATCGCCTATGCCCGGGCCTACGGATATATGGCCTGCCGATCTCGTGGTCCGGGCCGGCGCCGGCCCGCCCTTTGTCTTAAGACGGGCCTCTTCTTAAGTGTTGGCGCCAGGGGGTCAGGCTTTCGTCCCCCTGGCGCTCTCCTGTAATAACTCTAGGAGTTGAGGAGGGCCGCGGAACAGCACGCAGCCCTCACCTTTGCGGCAATAGTGCGGGCGGCGGGTCCTCCCCCGAGGGGCCGCCCGCGGCCGCTTTCTACGGCGGCCGGAGGTCACTCCAGCGCCGCCGACATAGCCTGCGTTGGCGGGAGGGGTGTGGTGGTTGATTCCCGCTCCCGCTCCGCCGCCTCCTTTGCGGACATAACTGCCTCGCAGAAGGAGGCGACGGCCGTCCATCCAGGATCACCCCTGGCCATGGACAGAACCAGGGCCGGGAGCGACAGGTCCACGCCGATTTGGGCGACGAGGGCGCGGCGCTCCTCGCGCCACGCAGCGCACACGGCGACAGTGTGGTCCACCGTGTCCTCCTCGTCGCCCGCGCCACAGTGGTGGCACCCCGACGTCATCTCCCGCCCTATGCGACACAGGTACCTCCCGAAGCAACCGTGCCCCGAGAGGACCTGCGTCAGGCGGAAGGTCAGGGCGCCGTGGCGCCTTTCCAGCCATTCGGCCAGGACGGGCCTCACCGCTTCGATGGTGGCAAGGCCCGCGCTGGGGTGCGCAAGGCGCTCCTTCCACTCCACCATGAGGACCTCGTCGTGCAGCTCCGCCCACTTTACCTCAACTTCGCGAGGAGTGGGGCGAGAGCCACGCTCGGCCGCGTCCCGGCGCCACCGGTACAACAGCGCCAGGACCCGGGCCTCGAGGTCCCATGGTGGGGATCCGGCCAGCAGGGAGGCGGCTTCGAAGGACACCGTGCGGTATCCTCTAATCGCCCTAACGGCCAGGACGCGCTGCGGCCTGCGTAGCAGCGCCGTCGTTTTGGTCGTCAGGCGATCCGCCCAGATCGGGGCCCCGTAAAGGGCCATCGAACGCACGGTTCCCTCAAAGAGCCTGCGGCACACTGCGCCCGGCCCGCCGATATTCGGCAGCAGACGGGAGAGTCCCGCCGCCACCCGAACTAACCTCGGCGCCAGGCGCTCGAAGTGCACCGCAAAGTCCCATCGCCCGTCGAGCACCAGTCCGAGATAATTCATGGACGGCCCGACGGCGTCCTGAAAATGTTGCTGCAGGTTGCACAATCCATTTGCATGATTTTTGTGGTTGTGTACATAAGAGTGTGTTATTTTATTTTATTGGATGTTTTTTTCTTTCTTTAAGATTGTGACATTTGTGATTTTGTTTTTTATTCTTTTAACTATTTTATTTTACTGATTGATTTATATATTTTTGTTCGACAATTAAATAAATTACTATTATATTTATCTTAGTTTGAAAAATGCCTAAAATTTACACTTCTAGACCAGAACAGTACGCGGCATTTATTTTCTCTTAACAGGCTTCTTAAATTTTGGTTTTAATACATTTTCAGGAAATTTCGTCGATACAGAGCCTGCAACAGCACAAACGCCGGAGGCCAAAGAAATCTGTGCTGGATTCATAAGGGATCAGTATTTGGACTCGGCGTTCGTATAAATTGGCAAAAACACCACACCAAAGCTACTTTTTTCAAAAGTGAAGTAGCCACCGCAGTGGATTAGGGAATGACTGTCCGATGAGTATTAATATTAATGTAATAGTTGAAGACTGAATGGATAAAGGTGATTTCATTCAAGATGTGAATAAATCGAAAGGTTGTCTCACTTCGAAAATGTTGTTATTATTATACAATTTATATTGTATTCGTAATTTGTTTTAAATTGTCATTTTAACTTGTCTTTTCCATAGCAATATTTTTCAACTTTTAGTCTTTAATATTTTTCTTAGCACTCTTTATATGTGTGTAAATCACCTTATACTTGTAATAGTATTCATCAAATAATTATTCCAGTAACCGGGCTTAGAACTGTCATTACATTTAAAAATGTCCTTCCTTTCCTGTCCGGATTTCTATCCATATAATTAGTATTAACATTTTTCGGATCGAATTATTATTTCTATCATAGTAGTTCTCCATACGGATACGGATATCGTCTATAAGCAAATATCCCCATTTGATGCAGAAGTAAACACACTTTATCCATTCAAGTCTCAAATCCATTTAATTCTACTGAAATAGTCCTAAATAGCATAATATTTGTTTGAAAATTTCTTCACTTTGCTACCAAAAGTTAAATTCGTTGAATGCATTGTTAATAGTAATAATAGTAATAATTAACTTTTACTGAAATAATGGTCCTTCGTAAGTAAATGAAAATATCTGCGAATCACGTATTCCATAAAAATAACTAAACCCTAGTAAAATTAAACTGTCTCTTTACTATTCACTTTGATATGAAAATAAACCATGCCATCATGCCACCAAACAAACTTACAATTCAGATTACTGCTTTTATAACAGTTTTTACGATTCAAATACACGCGGGGTAGACATTTACCCCGGTTGGAAGTTGAGAGGATAAAAAAGAGGTTGTAGTTGTAGGTTACCACTGTATGTTTATTACCTATTCAAAATAAAACCAAATAGAGAAAATATTGACAACTTAAATAGATAATTTATTTAAATAGAAGATATTTATGAAGTTAGTTTATAACATATTTCATTGCAATTGTTATCTCGTGCGCTGTGTGGTTTGACCTTAGTAAATGTGTCATATATATTTTCAGCTAAAACACACGTTTAGTTCTTGATAATGCGGTGGCGCTTGTGGCTTTCAAATACCCAAATTGTATCTATTAATGATCACTTTGATAATTAAAATGAATACATAGACCTTCTTTATAGGTGCCAAGCATTTGTTGATGTTTACTGTCTTAGTAGATTAATTCCATGTCGACATGCATGCTTAGGCAGTATTTCTCGCGTAATGTGCCTATAACGTACATAGCAATTATAGCATTAATAAAATTATAGCATAATTGCTGTGTTCCGTACGTGAAAGAAAACATCTAGGGAAACCCGCATACCGAGACCACCGAGAGTATGTGTAACCGCCGATGTATTTTCTCATTTAAATTGTTGATTTAGGTGGCCTCAAAACTGGGTCTCAATCGCTATTGTATGTCAAAGTGCCGGCGTGAACCGACAAATATTTTCCCGAATAAATTTCGTGCATAAATGCTGAAAATAATTGTTATTCTTATAAAGATTAAAGTAAAGATGTCATAAGAAATATGTATGACATCAGTAATTTTAAGTCATATACCTATGGATTTTTTAAACATAGGTACGTGAAAATGCACTCTATTCATTCCAATTTTTTTTAGTTAGTTTTCTCAGTAACAAGTGCATTACAGTTACAAAATTTTCGTATTTTATTATATTTATTAATTATTGTATAGTGGGAATTGGTATATATTATAATACATATTTCACATATATGTATGTTGGTATTATATTTCTTATTCGTATTCTATACTACTATTATAAAGAGGAAAGATTTGATTGTTTGTTTGTTTGTTTGTTTGTTTGTTTGTTTGTTTGCTTTGAATAGGCTCCGAAACTACTGACCCGATTTAAAAAATTCTTTCATTGTTGGGAAGCTACACTATCCCCGGGTGACATAGGCTATATTATATTTTCAAAAAAATTAGGGATCCTTACTAAAACTCCAATAATGTAACCCAAAGTGTAAAAAAATTACCTAAAATATTATTTAAATCGCGTGCGTTGCGAAAACTATTGATGATAGAATAAAATAATGTACTAAAACTTTGCAGAACACATCATTATTTACAAAAAGTGTCGCGACAGCATAAATCTAACTATTATAGTTATGCCACAATAAGTGTTCTTTTATTTTAAAAATTTAATTGAAATGCCGCCCCTAGAAAAGACTCTTTATTTCGATCTTGGTATTAATCCTTATCAAAATAAATTACTTCATATTCAAAACTGTTTCAATACCTTTATATAACTTTTTGAATTATTCAATTCGGATATTCCATTCGAAAGATATCACGAGTTTAAAAATGTAAGTATTAGAAAAATGTTGCGTGGTAGCCGCTCACCCTGTTCGGCTAGCTAGGCAGCACCTTATGCAATGTAGGCGTGCGTCACTGGGGATTTTACAAAAATTAGAATACTTATTAAAAATAACGAAAAATAAATAAAAAGTAATAACAAAAAAAAAACATTAAAATAAAAGCTCATAGAAATAATAATATTCAAACTTTCTTTATAATTTTATTTTTTTAGTAACCTGACGCAAATAGAAGGGTTTGCCCTCAGGGGCGCTCCTCTGTCCGAGGAGTGCACGGGTGTGCGTACCCGAGGTGCCCGAGCATCCGTCGCTTCACTCCCCTCTTCGTTCGAGGCGACAGAGTCCTACCTTTCTTTCCGTCTACCTCTTACATCCTTTCCAACTTAGCTCTCTGTTCGTGGCGTGGTCCCCGGTGGGATGATTGCGAATACTGATTGGGACCCCCAATGGATGGGATTGCCCTGGGCCCTGATTTGGTAGTCGAAACCATGCCTATTTCGACTGCGCCTGCACAGAGTGTTCTTGGGGCGGGAATTGCATCCTCGCTGTCGGTTGGTCTTGCTGGGCCGGCTACGACGTCAGGCGACTCTGCTTTTTCTGGAGTGTCGTCTGGTAGTCGTACCCACGCTTGACTAGCACGCGACGGGGAGCGAGTCCCGTCCGGAATTGGCCGCGCACCTGTCACTCCCGGCCCTGGTTCTGTCCATGGTCGGGGGCGATCCTGGATGGACGGCCGTCGCCTCCTTTTGCGAGGGAGTAGTGTCTGCAAGGGAGGCGGCGGAACGGGAGCGGGAGTCCGCCACCGCACTCCCCTCCCGCCAACGTAGGCCGCGTCGTCGGCGCCGGAGGGCGGGCAACGATCTCCGGCCGACGTAGAAAACGGCCGCGGGCGGCCCCTCGGGGGAGGATCCGCCGCCCGCACTATTACCGCGAGGGAGAAGGCCGCGTGCTGTTCCGCAGCCCCCCTCAACTCCTAGAGTTGTTACAAGAGAGCGCCGGGGGGACGAAACCCTGACCCCCTGGCGCCAGCACTTTAGAAGGGGCCCGCTTTAAGACAAAGCGTGGGCCGGCGCCGGCCCGGGCCACGAGATCGGCAGGCCATATATCCGTGGGCCCGGGCGTAGACGATAGGAGAACAGCGGGGTTTTTTAGTGGGTCGAACATCTTTTCCGGAGTCCCTTATATCCCTCGGTCCCCCCGGGCCGGGATAACCCGTCAAGAGAGGTTTTTCCCCGAGACCGAAAAAAAAATAGAAGGGTTTAATTTTTAATTTTTTGTTAAATACCCGTGCGAAGCTGGGACGGGCTGCTAGTATGATATAATTTAATTTAGATTAGGCATGTATAAGATGATAGAATAGATAGTTTTCTAAACATTAATATACATAGTTTTTAGGGATTTAGTTTAATGAACAATGCGCAGTACCGCTTTAATAGCTTACATGCAGCAATGTGCTCCATTACACAAATCACAAGTACTCTTATTTTAAGTTATTTCCAGCTAAATTGTAGTTTACATTAGCTTTTAATATTTCTATATTAATATAATTTAATACATATTTCGCATCTATGTATCTTGGTATTATATTTCTTATTCGTATTATGATATAATTTAATTTAGATTAGGCATGTATAAGATGATAGAATAGATAGTTTTCTAAACATTAATATACATAGTTTTTAGGGATTTAGTTTAATGAACAATGCGCAGTACCGCTTTAATAGCGTACATGCAGCAATGTGCTCCATTACACAAATCACAAGTACTCTTATTTTAAGTTATTTCCAGCTAAATTGTAGTTTACATTAGCTTTTAATATTTCTATATTAATATAATTTAATACATATTTCACATATATGTATGTTGGTATTATATTTCTTATTCGTATTATGATATAATTTAATTTAGATTAGGCATGTATTAGATGATAGAATAGATAGTTTTCTAAACATTAATATACATAGTTTTTAGGGATTTAGTTTAATGAACAATGCGCAGTACCGCTTTAATAGCGTACATGCAGCAATGTGCTCCATTACACAAATCACAAGTACTCTTATTTTAAGTTATTTCCAGCTAAATTGTAGTTTACATTAGCTTTTAATATTTCTATATTAATATAATTTAATACATATTTCACATATATGTATGTTGGTATTATATTTCTTATTCGTATTATGATATAATTTAATTTAGATTAGGCATGTATAAGATGATAGAATAGATAGTTTTCTAAACATTAATATACATAGTTTTTAGGGATTTAGTTTAGTGAACAATGCGCAGTACCGCTTTAATAGCGTACATGCAGCAATGTGCTCCATTACACAAATCACAAGTACTCTTATTTTAAGTTATTTCCAGCTAAATTGTTTACATTAGCTTTTAATATTTCTATATTAATATAATTTAATACATATTTCGCATCTATGTATCTTGGTATTATATTTCATAATCGTATTATGATATAATTTAATTTAGATTAGGCATGTATAAGATGATAGAATAGATAGTTTTCTAAACATTAATATACATAGTTTTTAGGGATTTAGTTTAATGAACAATGCGCAGTACCGCTTTAATAGCGTACATGCAGCAATGTGCTCCATTACACAAATCACAAGTACTCTTATTTTAAGTTATTTCCAGCTAAATTGTAGTTTACATTAGCTTTTAATATTTCTATATTAATATAATTTAATACATATTTCACATATATGTATGTTGGTAATATATTTCTTATTCGTATTATGATATAATTTAATTTAGATTAGGCATGTATAAGATGATAGAATAGATAGTTTTCTAAACATTAATATACATAGTTTTTAGGGATTTAGTTTAATGAACAATGCGCAGTACCGCTTTAATAGCGTACATGCAGCAATGTGCTCCATTACACAAATCACAAATACTCTTATTTTATGTTATTTCCAGCTAAATTGTAGTTTACATTAGCTTTTAATATTTCTATATTTAAAATGTTATTTTAAATGTTTTCTTCGTTCATCTGTTATTAGTCCATCATCTTAAAAATACAAATTTTTATGACATATTTCAAATAGCTACACCATTTATTCCAGAAGATTACCCTTGACGAGTAACTGAAACACTAGCATATTCTTTCCATCCTCATCCCATTATATGAAGTCATATCCTCTCTTTCCACTCTCATGTTAGCCGTTCCTTTAACATTTACAGTTTATTTCGCAATATCACCTTATATACAATCCATCTTTTCTTTAGGAGAGTTAGGCTCTATATTTAGGTATTCTTATTCCTAGAATTTCTCTTGCTACATGGCATTGATCCCATCGCATTTCATGTCATGCCACACGAACATATTAATTTTTAGTTTGACTAAAACTAGCGCTACTGACAACTATTTTGAAATAGGCATAAAATATAGACCCAAAATTTTCGTTTTGTTTAATTTATAAATCTTCGACCAATCATGAACCATCTCCGACATATTTTGAAATTCTCTATAGCTGCTTTTAAGCCCCTCTCGAGAATAAATACCACAAGTGACTTACAAAGTAATTATTTCTAGTAAAAATATTAAGGTATTATTAAGTTGTAAATATGAATAGTTGTGAGCGGACTGTTGTAATGGAAAATGTAACCAAGCATAATAATAGTGTGTAAATTCTAGGCTTAAATTAATTTCGAATAGATGGTATTAGGAAAACCTAAAATTAAATGTATTAATTAGTAAGTATAGGTGGAGGAGAGAGCGGAGTTGTTTGTTGCGAGTGTCGAGTCTGAATACAAAGCCAAGAGAGGAATCCGAAAAAATCTATGTATATTTGCATTTCCTGGATAAACCTTAAAACGAAATCAAATAGATTGGATATATTAAATACTTCTTCAGGACCTTATCATTTGTCGTTAAGGTCTAATTCCTAGCGACATATCCGGAATGCTTCCATAAATAATAAACTTATTTTTCAACGACTATACTGACATATTTAATATCTATCGCATTTTTATAGTGACGTTTTCATGTGCAAATATATCAAATCTGACTTGTAATTTGGATCGTAACTCGACAACGTTGTAGGCGTTCATCCTGACCATATACCGTGAGGGTCGCCAGATCATGTTCTCTTTTCCCTTCTACTGTTCTCCATTAAACGTCATCTCAACATTCACTCTTGTTCACCATATCATCTTTTACGTAATCCATCCGCCTTTTGGTCTACCCTTCATTTCTAGCGTTTACCTTCGCCTATAGCCACGCTACCCTATTACTTTTTAGTTCGTATATCATTGCTGCTACTTCCAAACTTCTCCTAAAGAACTCATATCGATTCATTTCATTAATCAATTCGTCTTTTCGATGTTTTTGTTCAGATTTGCATTTAAGATATCAAGCAGGCCCAGAAGAAAGCTTTGGCATATATACAGACCCGCGCTCGGCTGTGCAAACTGTTGCCAGTTGGAGGACTATGCACTCGTTGGTGGTGAGGGCAAGTAGTAAATTATTGAAAGTATCAAGAGGGGCAAGAAGATAAGACTGTTCTAAGTAAAAGCGCATGTGAGTGGATTAGGCAGAATGAGGGAGCAGACGAGTTGGCCAAATCCGCAGCACTTAGCCAAAAACACAGTATGACTATGAGAAGTACCGATCTCATTTGCTAAGCGTCAAATTCGTAAAGGAACGCTTGAGGAATGGGTATAAAGAAGAAACTACAGGCGCCATAACTAAGCTATTTTTTCCTGATGTCCCACGGGTGTTCGGAACAGTTAGACAACTTCAACCCACGGGCCTAATGACCCAAACATTGACAGTGCATGGGGCATTCTCTGAGTACTTGAATAGGTTCAAGTGCAAGGAGAATTCCTCGTGTATCTGTCAGGAAGGGACGCCAGAAACAGTGTTACATATCCTGTTTGAGTGCCCAGTTTTTGGACACTAGAGATATGATCTGGGTAACCGCACTGGAGTAGACATAAGAGTAGAAGGCATTAGAGATCTTATGACAAAAGCACACCGTGAAGTAACTCGTTAGGTTAGTTTTACTATTTCATTGTATACATTGAAATTTTAATGTTGGTTTAATATATGCTAATGATACATATTCCAGCATTCCTTATCAATCCATAGGTACTTATTCCTTTTTACCACTTTCCTTGCTATATCAATAATAATTGCTCAATAAATAAAGTATTTAAGTTACTTTATTTAATATGTATATGGTAATTTTAAATCTATATGTATTATAAATAGAATTTGTTAAATTAATAAACATGTAAATTAATGTCCTGACTCACTCGTGTCAGGAGGATGTTTATAATAAATAAATAAAAAAATATATAAAAAAAAAACACTAGTGAGGTAAAAACATTATTTTAGTTAATTTAGCGAAAACAACTCTAGATTAAAAATATTCGAATCAAAGTAGTGAAAATTGTTTATCTTTATTTAATAATATATATAAGTATCTATACTTTCTTACGTATAATATAGATTTAACTATTTATTAAAAAAAATCTTTTATTAGGTATAGATGTGTTTTAACTCTTGAGCCTACATTCACACGTGCATAGCGGTTGAGATTCAGTCTATTTTTTACGTTCTGTATTTTTGAAAGCAAAATAAGCTAAATTTAATATTCGTAGGCAACATCAGCCACCTCATGTCATGTCAAGAACATGACGAACAGGTCTCGTGGGTACATACTGACCAAAATTTGGTATAAAAATTCTTGCTATGACGCTAAAGCACCGATTTTAGCTATATTATATTGTAACCAAAGAATTTTAATTAAACTGACATTTCATTTGTGAAGCAAGCAGTAAGTACTTCTACAAACTTCTACAAAGTTAAGTCATTGTTGTCGATTTGGTCATTTTTAATCAGCAGAAGAGAATTTAACTTCTATTAATTATTAAAGACAGAAAAATAATTGTTAATCGTGTTTCACTCTCTTGTAAACTAAATTGTATACAAACAGAAATTGTAAAATTATTCGTATTTATGCTAAACAGAACCGACGAATTTAGTTTTTTGACTGTTTATTGGAGACTGTCCCGTTTAAAAATGGTGCAATTTAGTTTGCAATACGGAACAATTTTAGATAGGTATATGCACTTTTTACTACATTCATACTTTTTAAAACCTGATATTTCAGAATGTTGTTTGTTTGGTGGTTTTGTTAGTTTCATTGTGGGCAATTAAAACTGAATGTGAATCCAATTTATTATTGTGAAACTCCATTTTGATAATAATATATTCTGCTGTACTCTTGTGCGTTTTATTGTATTCCTTTATAACGAATTAGTCTGATACAAAGAAATGTGTGTTTTATAGTTTAATTGTCGGACAGCGGACTTGGTACTACGGACAGCGGACTTGTCGGTCTACCAAGTTGGTAGGCATTTAGGCAATGGTAGGTGGCCTAGGTGGTGTTGTAACTAGGCTTGTTGAAAAACACACATGTAGTCAGTACTATATAGCAAATAGTAGACGAATTTGTTTTCCTGTGCAGTTTAGTGCTGCTTCAGCAAGCATACTGTCCCAATGATTGTCGTCTGCTAGCAAGCCTAGTGCAAGGCATGCATCTTTATACGTCGGATACTGTCGTTACTATTAGAATAAAATTAACATGATTATGTTACTGCTACGATCGGGACACACAGATAGAACCAAAACAAAAAACGAAAACTTTATATAGTGAGAGAAACGAGGCCGGCTTCGTTCTCATCCCTACTCCGAGATGTTTGCTGGTTGAGAGGTGACAACGGTAGACACCTGGCGGGGGATAACTGATCGATTGGTACTTGAAGATTAATTTAAATTGAGAAAATAAAAATTATTATAATCATGATAAAAAAACAGGGGTTGATCGTAGATAGGTTAATAAAAATAAAATTGTCAATAAAATAAAAATAAATTTTATTGATAACGGTCTTGTTCTTGCTTCTCCGGTCTTGGTCTTGCTTAAATACTTGTAGTCTTGGTCTTGCGTATTCAGTCTTGATATTGGTCTTGCTCAAATAGTCTGTTATTTATTACTTACTTTGTATTGAAAAATTTTCAAGGTTTTTTATAGATATAAGTTATAAATGATCAACAATCAATCTCTATAATTAATTAAGCTTTATTTAACAATAATCAATAAATGTAACCGTATCCTATTGGTTTAAATACTTATATATTATTATACATTACTTATACGCATAATATATTTATAAACTTTTATTTGATGACCAAGAATTGATGCACAATAGCCATCGAACCGACTCGTTATTCAATCTATTGCGATGCTTTCGTATCACAGCAGATGTTTTCGAAAATAACCTCTCACCTGGGACAGATGTAGCCCATATTGACAAAAAATCTCGAGCTATTTTTTCCAAAATAGGATATTGAAGCTCATGACGTTTCCACTAAAGTAGTATATCTTCGTTACTCAAAGCTCTAGGCTGACTCAAGTACTGTTCTAACTCTTTTCTCGAGAGTTGAGAAGCTGACGAAGAAGATGGAGCTGAATATAATTTATTGAAGTCTTTTTTTCATCTGACCGCGCGCGATCGTGATCGAAAATAATTTTTAAAATGTCTAAAATTCTTGTAAACGTTTTCCTCGGTATTTTAAATAAACTGTTTTAAAATGTATAACCCGTCGTTTAACATATGCAAACCCGGAACCATACACCACACCTTACAATTCTTGGACGCATAAATTGACCTTTTACTGTAAGAAAAAAAAGTACAAAGTACTCGAAGAAAGTACAAATATAAAAAAGTAGCTTAGCTCTACACTCTACATCAACCATGTGTTAACCAGACATCGAAAAAGAATAGTAACTTCAAGAATGTTCTTGTAAACCCTTTTTTTCAGACAATGGTAAGGTTTACCGCCTTTTTTTTATATTCAGTGTCTAAATTTAGTGGAATAAACTGGAAATTATAAACACACAAAATGTTTTATTCCGACAAAAACATTTATAGAAGTTGTGACAAACATTCTATATCCTATTTACAACGGAAGTTATAATTTTTAGTTTAATCTTGCATTTTAGTCTTGGTCTTGCATTCTTGGTTTCAGTCTTGTTCTTGTTCATTCGGTCTTGGTCTTGCTAGTGTTTGTATGATCTTGGTTTTGGTCTTGCAAAATCGCAAGACCAAGACTGCAAGAACAAGACAGATTTTGCTCATCACTACAGAGTGTAACACTTCCGGAGTATAAACGACACATGAGAATCTAATGTTTGGACAACCAATGAGAATCACACTTCCGGATGGTGAAACTATATCCGAGGTACAAAACACTCCCGCCTTAGACGATGATGAGGAAGCTGGGCCATCTACACCTGCCGAGGACGTCAGGATTTCAGGAGAGCCTGTTATGAATATCGAACTCAAAATTATCTTATTAGCAACACTGACTAATATTTAAAACAACCAAAGAGAATCACTTCCGGAGTATAAGCTACCGATGAGAATCTAATGTTTGAACAAAAGAGAGTCACTTCTGGAATATAAGTGACCAATGAGAGTCGCTTCCGGAGTGTAAAATGGGGACGAGTGAGGGATAGGCCGACCGCTTCTATATAAAGCAAGTAGGTGCCAGCCCTTTTTTTCGTTCCGACCGATCATGACGTACTCGAGCGTAGTCTTCGCCCATGCCGGCAAATGCTACATCCAATCGATGCAGAGGCTGCAGAATAAGTTCTTGCGCATGGCAGTCCAAGCGCCACGTTACATGCGCAACGCGGACCTTCACCGCGACCTGGAGCTCCTTCTCGTGAAGGAGTACATGGTATCCCTATCGCGATCCTTCTTCGGTCTCGCTCCCCACCATCCCAATCCACTGGTGGTGGAGACAGTCAACTACACGCCCAACCGCCGAGCACCCCCCGCGCGTCGCCGACCGCGAAACGTGCTCACGGATAGACGCGACCCCATCTCTAGGACGCTGAAGCGAATGCTCTCGCGGACGCAATCCCCCCCAGTCCGGCATGGACCAGCCCGACGCAATAGGTTTAGGGACGCCTTCCGCCCCCCAAAGCCTGTAGCCGTACACAACCACACATTACACAAATACACGTAGAATAGATGTGTTGCGGGGGAGTTTCTTTCGCCGTTTCTTCTCCCCCAGCTGTAAGCACTCCGAAACGGTAGTAGATTAGTATAGGATCGGCTTCACCGGTGGAGCCGATAGTCCCCAAATAAAGTATTCTTGCCATTCGTGGCTGCCCTTCGTTTATTCCCCATGCAGCGTTCGAGCCGGGAGCGCGCCTCCTGATCGACCCCGCTCCCACGGGGTCGGAATGCCTTTTCCGCCCGGTATTGCTGTCTTTAGTCGTCTGAGACGATGACAGCCTTAGCTTTAAGAAAAGAAAAAAAAACCTTTTATTCGTTCGGTCGTCGTCGCATGCGGAGGCTGTCCGTCGGTCTGCCTGCCGTCACACCACTAGGTACTATTCATAACAGAAGAAAGAACGGAAGCTGTCGGTCTTCCTGCCAGAAAGCTGTCGGTCTGTTTGCCATTTTTCTGAATCGTCCACCGCTGGTTCATAAAGTTCGTGGGACTGGTTCAGGAAATTCATAAAATGGCCGATTCATAAGGGTTTTGTTAATGTATATACAGGGTGACTTTGACAAACCCGTTCAAATTTTTTTTACGCACTAAACATCATTTAAGGAACCCATTTTTGTAAAAAAAATTGTATGTTGAATTTTCACCATAAAATATTTCATATAGGATCATTAATTCAATCGTACAGAATAATCATATAGTGCAAACAGCGTCCTTAACCTGTTAATACCTGTCTCTGTCGCACCCGCGTAAATGAGTAGTGCGTATTCGCTCGCCCGGTTCAATGCCGCCGTCCTCGGCCTTTTACTAGGTCAGATGGAGAGGTCATTTCACTCTCGCGCCGTATTACGTAAATTGCGAGTTCTTTGAATGACTTTGTGATGCTGATTACTCAACATTTTTGTACTATGTGATACAAAACTAAAATACATGTTTCTCATAACTTTTACTAAAGATTCTTCTGTGTGAATTTGGACGGGTTTGTCAAAGTCACCCTGTATATACACACATATATTATACAGGCGAAAATTTGACATACATTTTTTTTTAAATGGGTTCCTTAAATGATGTATAGTGGTGTGGCGTTTAATAACGCACCTCTTTTTATGATGCGAGATCCAGAAGGCACGACATTTTGGCATAGAGATAATTTGTGACAAGAATAAAACAAAAAGCAACAACGCCAATTGTCAGTAAAAGATATTACCTCGAACCACCGATTCTAAAATATTATCGATTTATCAGAGGCTTTGTTTGTGTAGCGTCCAGTCATATATTTCTACTAAATAAGTGTTATAATTCTTGTAATTATTTGAGTTATCAAATATACGAACTGCTGTAAATTGCAACGTGTTGTATTTATATGGTAACAGTTTAGTTGGAGTGAAAAGGGTATTTCTCCTGTAAATTAGCAGGGACTCTATCCAGAGCCCCTCAATTGGTGACCCCGACGTGATTGAATACAAGCTACATAAACCTGGTGCAGCATCCAGACGTGATCGAGTTCAAGCCATATACAGTTGGTGCAGAATCCAGACGTAATCGAGTACAAGCCGTGGGGTTGGTGCAGCATCCCACAACATAGAACCTTTTTTTTTGGGTTTACTGATTAACTCGGTGAAGTGTTTTTTAAAATAATTACAATTTTAAGTCTTATTTACGTGAATCACATTCATAACATTTGTATTAGAATACCTAATTTTTATTTCTTGTTACTATAATTTTATCACATTGTTTTACTGTGTCTCGTATTGTTAGCATTTTGCCTCAGTTTGTGTTAATATCTTTTACCAAAATTTTTTTTTTATATATAATTGTAAATATTAAAGTTTAGTGATGGAGACAAACACAGTCGCTGAGTTAGCGGACAGAATTCTGGAAGTTTCGCCTGGTATGGCCGCTCCTCATTCATCAGCTGTTTTCTCAGCGAGCACGTCTGCCGTTTCATCTTCTTGGTTAGAAGGTATAATACGGCGCCTGGATGAGGTCACGCGTCAGCTTGCTGTACTTATTGCTGAACGTGGTAGAAATAGGACGCGGGATTTCTCAAATCAGCGACGACGCTCACAAACGCCTGGTAAACCTAAAATGTGTTTTTACCATAGGAAATTTAAAACCAAAGCTATTAAGTGTATTCAACCATGTACCTGGACGTCGCCACCACCTTCGGAAAACTACAAAAGCAGTCAATGATGGCGACGTCTGACTGTTTAAAGGAGAGTCGCCGATTATTTGTCACCGAAAGCACAACCAAGCGCCGTTTTTTAATAGACACAGGCTCTGACCTCTCCTGTTACCCTTATCAATGGTTAGCAAATAAGCCGAAACGTTCAAACTATACATTGGCGGCTGCAAATGGTAGTGAGATACGCACTTTTGGCCACATACAAATGACGCTTAATTTAGGGCTACGTCGCACAATTCAGTGGCAATTTATTATTGCTGACGTCAACACCGCCATCATCGGCTCCGACTTTCTGGCGCACTATCGGCTGTTGCCGGATTGTGCCAGTAAGAGACTCGTCGATAGCAGTACCGGTTTGTCATGCGTTGCTGCCGTTGCTGTTTTAGATCAGACCAGCGTCAAAGTTGTCTGTGCTCCGTCATCCCAATTTAGTGCACTTCTTGCGGAATTTCCGTCCATTACGAAGCCACCGGGACTTCTTCGCGAGCCGAAGCATAGCACAGTTCATCATATTCTGACCACTGAGGGCGCCCCAGTCTCTTGTCGTCCTAGACGTCTGGCGCCTCAAAAGCTTCAAGAGGCTAAAAAGGTTTTTGATGATATGGTACAGTGCGGGACAGCCAGACCTTCGAAAAGTTCGTGGTCTTCCCCACTTCATATGGTCCCTAAACGCGACGGCACTTGGCGACCCTGCGGCGATTATCGTGCGTTGAATTCGCGTACAATACCCGACAGGTACCCTGTCCGCCATATTGGTGATGTTGGCCACAACATATCCGGTTGTAGTATATTTAGTACAATCGACCTCGTTAAGGCATACCAGCAAATTCCTGTTGCGCCCGAGGATATTTGTAAAACTGCCATCATAACACCCTTCGGACTTTATGAATTTAATTACATGACTTTTGGTTTGCGCAACGCAGGCCAAACGTTTCAAAGATTTATAGACGAAGTTGTCCAAGGTCTCGACTTTTGCTTTGCGTACGTTGATGACATATTAGTGTACTCCCGTGATGCTCGCCAACATGCTGTACACCTCCGTACTCTTTTCAAGCGATTTGAAGATTACGGAATTGTTATCAACCCCGCAAAATGCGTGTTTGGTGTTCCTAAGGTTACCTTTCTCGGAAACTGCATATCTGCTGACGGAACACAACCACCAGCAGAACGCATTCAGGTTCTAAAAGATTTTCCTCTACCAAAGACCGTACAAGGACTCCGCCGTTTTATTGGGATGGTCAATTACTATCGCCGATTTTTGCCCAATGCGGCCAAGTTACAAGCACCGCTAGTCAACGCGATCGTGACCGCCAAAGGTAAAGGTCTTACACCGGTCAATTGGACACCTGAGCTCGAGGAATGTTTTAATGCCTGTAAAGATAGCTTGTCATCTGCAGCTCTGTTAGCACACCCTTTGCCAAACGCTGAACTAGGGCTTTTCACCGACGCTTCCAGTTCTCACGTTGGCGCCTGCCTTCAGCAGAAAGTTGGTGATGCTTGGCAACCCTTGGGTTTCTTTAGTAAAAAGCTGAATCCCCGTCAGTGTCAGTGGCCAGCATACTACCGTGAGCTTTTAGCAGTATACGAGAGTGTACAGCATTATCGACATTTCCTAGCCGCACAGCACGTAACGATTTATACGGACCATAAACCATTGGTTTACGCGTTCTCGCAACGTCGTGAGAAGCTTCCACCGGTACAGTTAAATCAACTGTCCTTTATCTCGCAGTTTACCACGGACATTGTCCATATTAAAGGGGTGGATAATACGGTGGCGGACGCAATGTCCCGCATCGAAGCTGTTAGTTTTGAAACTGACCATTCTGCTCTCTCTTCTTGCCAAAAACTCGACGACGAATTGAAAAAGTATCGTAACGATGCGAATTCTTCTCTGAAACTAGAGAACGTCTTAGTTCCCGGCACAAACACTACTTTGGTCTGCGACATGTCCACTGGACGACCACGACCATTTGTACCGGAACCTATGCGAAAGAAGATTTTTGGTCAGTTACATAATCTTAGTCATCCTGGTACTAGATCAACCATTCGATTGATCTCAGACCGTTTCGTGTGGCCTGGCATTGCCAAAGATTGCCGTTATTGGTGTCAAACCTGCGTTGCTTGCCAGCGAAGTAAGGTGACGCGGCATATAAAATCTCCACTCGGACACATCTCCAGTCCTACATCTCGGCTCAAGCATGTCCATGTTGACATCATTGGCCCTCTTCCATCTTGTTCTGGCTTCCAATACTGCCTGACTGCTGTAGATCGCTACACTCGGTGGCCCGAAGTTTGGCCTATGAATGGAATAACAGCAGAAGAAGTGGCGAACACCTTTGTCTCCGGCTGGATTGCTCGATTCGGAGTTCCTGGTGTCATCACAACCGACCAGGGACGACAGTTCGAGTCGGACCTTTTCAGACGCCTTACTAATTTATGTGGTACTAAACGTATACGCACTACTAGTTATCATCCTTGTGCCAACGGGCTCGTCGAGCGAATGCACAGACAGCTAAAGGCCGCTCTAATGTGCCACGAAACCTCGTGGCTGAGTGCACTTCCTTGGGTGTTGCTAGGAATGCGCTCTGCTTTTAAAGAAGACCTACAGGCAACATCAGCGGAACTGCTGTACGGAGAGTCACTTACTCTTCCGGGTGAACTTTTAACATCTTCAGGACCTAGTATTGAAGAGCCGTCGGAATTCATCGTTAACCTGAGACGACATATGTCTAAATTACGACCGACACCAGCGTCCCATCACAGCAAACCGTCACCATTCGTTTTTAAAAATCTTAGTACCGCGTCCCACGTCATGCTTAGAGATGACACTGTACGGCGCTCCCTACAATGCCCCTACTCGGGTCCTCATAAAGTCCTTTCTAGGGCTGACGACGGGAAGACATTCACCATAGAAGTAAAGGGAAAACGGACAACTGTCAGCGTCGACAGGCTCAAACCAGCCTTTGTAGAAGATTCTTCGGCTTTACGTTTTCAAGTGCCATCTCACATTCCTTCTGTTCCTCCCCCTCCTTCTGTTCGTCTCCCTCCTGCTCATCCCCACCCTCCCGCACCACAATATACTACTCGCTCTGGTCGCAAAGTTCATTTTTCTAGACCTTTTGATCTATAATTCTTTTTTTCTCTTTACGGATTCTCCTTCTCCGTAGGGGGGTGGTGTGGCGTTTAATAACGCACCTCTTTTTATGATGCGAGATCCAGAAGGCACGACATTTTGGCATAGAGATAATTTGTGACAAGAATAAAACAAAAAGCAACAACGCCAATTGTCAGTAAAAGATATTACCTCGAACCACCGATTCTACAATATTATCGATTTATCAGAGGCTTTGTTTGTGTAGCGTCCAGTCATATATTTCTACTAAATAAGTGTTATAATTCTTGTAATTATTTGAGTTATCAAATATACGAACTGCTGTAAATTGCAACGTGTTGTATTTATATGGTAACAGTTTAGTTGGAGTGAAAAGGGTATTTCTCCTGTAAATTAGCAGGGACTCTATCCAGAGCCCCTCAGTGCGTAAAAAAATTTGGACGGTTTTGTCAGTCAAAGCATGTCAAGGCTTTATCCACTGTTTCAAGATGATAGCTTAAGCTGCATCTTCTTGTGGTGATCAATGTATTGTAAACTAGAAAAAAAAAGCATTAAATACAAGCCAGTTTTTAATAAGTAATAAACATTTGCTGATGTGTACGATTTTGAACTTATATTTCACAAAATAACTACATTTACCTAATGCACGTAAGTATGTACTGTTTATAAAATTAGAAAAAAATAGTTCACAATGTTCACATTTTAGTTAGCACTTAGCAGCTCCAACTCCAACTAGCGATGTGCCGAGTACGGCTTGACTCGAGTCAGACTCGATTCTTACTTAGGGCGCGCTTACTCGAATACCAATTTATTATGATGCGAGTAGGCCGGACTCGATTCCGGTACTCGAGTCAGGAAGATTCAATTTGTTCTCGCCGACTCGATGCTATTTTGCGAGTCCAACTGACTCAAGTCTTGTATTCGAGTAAGGTTGACTCGTTCTTACTCGATCTCTGTTTACTTAAGCTATGAAGTGACGCCTAATACCTAATACAAGTTTGAACCTGATTCCGTAAAAGACTTTAAAAATACCACAAATTTGTCAAAACAAAGAAACAGCTTCTAAAAAAATCTCTTGCTATGGTGTAATACAAATAGAACTTGATCTCATTTCTGCTTCATAGATAAAGACACCTCCTTAGATTGTCCTGTTTTTGTTTTGTTGTTTAAAATATTTTCAATAAAAATGTTCGCTTTTTTAACGTTGTGTTAACTCTAAACCTCCATGGTGTATATAACTTACTACTTTTTGAGATTCCTTTTTGTTCTAAAATCAGTAACAGATGCGAGTTCTGGACTCGAATTTGCAAACTATAGTTCCCGACTCGAGTCCAGGTCCCGGGTCTTGACTCGAGTCTAGACATTCGAGTCAATACTCGAATACCTAAATGGTACTCGAGTACTGGGCTTGAATCGCGTAATCGAGTCATGATTCGAATACCGTGTAAACTGACCGAGTCGACTCGATCCCCCAAAACAGCGACTCGGCACATCGCTAGCTCTAACTGCTCACGTCACATTTCATTCTGTGACACTGGCAACTTATGAGATTGACAACTAGTGATGTCGGTCGGAAATCGATTAATCCAATAATTATATTTCAAATCGTTTTAGTAATTGAAATTTCACTCTCACAAAATCGACGTACAAGTTTTATAGATTTCAGTTAAAAACCATAGAACTATTTACAGTTTGTTGGATGTACACATAGGCAATATATAGAGTAGAGGACCCCGAACTCTTACGTGCCTTTAAAGGAGTTCATCACCACGAGTTGTATCAACCATCAACCAAGTTCCCAGTTGGTGGTGTCGATTTTGCTTATACATTTATTCTCCATAATGCTCGACAAATGTTAAGAAAAAGAACAAGATTAGGATCACAAAACGAAGCCTTTTGGGCCTAATTTAGTCTGTATACATCAGAAAGAATTTTAGTACATGTATACATGTCGCTCATCGAAGCGATTTGTTGAATTACCTGCATTGCCCCAATATTACTCAAGTACACAAAAGCGTTGTCAACGCTAACTGCACAGTACATAGTTAGAATTTATTAAAAATCTAACAAGTATATTGAGAACATTAGAAATAAAAAATAAATAAATATCAAGAGCAGATTATGTTAAAGCCAGCTTAATTATACCAATCGTATCTTGTAATATGAGTGAAGTATATAGAGCAATGAAAATTTCAACACATATTGAGATAGTGCTTATATAAGAACTTTAAACATTGACAACTTAAAAAGTGATTTGCAAGCGTTGAACAAGTTCATTTGTTAACAGCTGTGATAATTTTAAATACTAGTTTAAAAAAATAATATGTTGTTCTCGAGTAACAGATAAAATAAATACTTCCATTTTAGATATCAAATCACAGCAACAACTCCCACAAGACAAAACGAGGAAGGGAAGCAATAGAAGGGAATGATGTGCAGAAATAAATTTGGGATTTTCATATTTGTTGCTTGTAAAAAACAACTCCCCCCATGAAATTTACTTGCATTGGAAAGTCAGAGCTTAAACGAAGTATTTAAACACTGTCCCAGACATGAAGCCATGAAGTATCGTGATATTTATTGTACCATGTGAATGCCTTATTTTGATTGCCTGAAACATCACAAGTGATAAGCAAAACCATTTGAATCCGAGTAGACTTGAAAGACTGTTGCTTCTCAAAACCTTAGGCAATGAGAATTGGGAAACTATATACATTCTAAACTTTTTACTATGACAATTAAATTTAGAAAAGGAAATGTAATAATATGTTTTTTATACCCGATGTAAGATCTTGTATGGTAATGACAACCATTGTAATTTTTATATTCCCATTGCTTTGAACTAGAAAATTGCCTGACATAGGTATTGAGGTGCTTTTCTTGTTTTCCATAAAATTGATTTATATCTACCTTGTAAATGCAGACTATAAAAAATTTAGTGGAGAATCGATTAATCAGTTGCAATCAGAATTTATTTAAGAATCTATCTTTTTCGAAAAGAAGCGTCATCCTCATCCCTATTGATAAGCGTTTGGGTGGGAACTTTAAATCTAATAAATATTATAAGAAAAGAAAAAAATACAAAAGTTCATATTAATAATTATGTTTACAACCCCAATAATAAATTAAACTAACTATAAAATTATATATTATACTAACATAAAACATTTTCAAGGAATATGTAAAAAAGACATTCAGTTCAGCCATAACCTTATATGGGTCCAATATAAAAAAAATTTGACAAATGTTATTTACAATTACTTCCAAAATGAAAGCGAACAGTTAAGAAAGCATTTCATTACAAGTCATCATTATGGAACGAAATGATGACATGATTAGTTTTCAAAAGCTTATAGTGGATTTAAGGCCTAAAAAGCCTCAGTAGCTATGGCAAAGATTTTACGACAAAATGTTCGGCAATGTGGTTAGATTTAGAAATTGAATTTCTTCAATTTAAATGAGTATGAGTATTTTATTTATTCGTATTTGTGAGTTTGCCAGGACAGGACTACCTTACAAATTTATTCAAATGATAAATAAAATTGATTTCATACCGATCTCAATAAAATAGTCAATACGGAAGAGATTATTTATCAACTGTTAAAGAACTTTAATAAAAAAACTATTGTTGATAAATTATAATTAATTGGCAGTCACTAAAATACATTGAGATACTTTATTTCAATGTCTGTGAATAAGGAAGATATTTCTATTGTAAGTTATATTAATTGTTATTTTTTTAAGATTAATTGATTTGCTTATTTTACTAGTGTTTGGTATTATGTTTATAGAATGTTTGTAAAGCAGGGCTAAATTTATTTGCAAAAAAATTATATGCTTAGATTGAATACCTAAGTAATATGTATTCTTTTATTATTTTTTCTAAAATTATGATACTACAACTATTTTAATACATTTATATGATTATGAGCAAAGCTGAATGGTTGTCAAAAAATGCACAACTGAAAGGTTTCTTTAATTATCAGCATGACTGTTCTGGCCCATCCCGTCCCTGCCAACAATTTGGCACTGGCCCATAAAGGTTTGGTGTCTAAAGTGTGTCTGACAATAATGTTAACTGTTTTATTATTACTTGTTCCTTTATATTATTTTGTCTTTAAGATTTTTTTTCAAAGGCTAAAAATATTCATGTTAAAATTATCATGATATGGTGCAATAATATATGGAATATAATATTGCACCATACTTTTCCACATAATATTTCATACAATATAAAAAAATAAAAATATTAGGACATTTTACACATCGCCATCTAGTGATTGTGATCTAGTCTAGTAATACTATATTTTATTATTATTAGTATATCATACTATACTATAATATTATAAATGTGCAAAGTAAGTTTGTTTGTTACAATTTCACATGAAAACTACTTAACTGATCATCATGAAACTTTATACACATATTCTTGGAGGTATTAGAAGTAACATAGGATACTTTTTATTGAATAAAATTATTTTTATGAAGATTTCTTTCTCATTTTTTTTCGATTTATTTTGCCTCGTAATCGCCCAACGGTGCGGACGTGATCGGCTAGTACTACATAAATCTTTTCTTATATCTGCTTTTCTTTTGTAAATAAATACATCCAATGAAATGTAACCATGACCACTGCAACCACACTGATGTGCGTTAGCCGTTATGCCAGGAGATCATTATATTGCACCATGTTTCATTCCAATAACATTAAACATACATGGATGCTTAAGCATCTTGTTATCTTATGGTGTCATTGATGTTTTTATCTAACTCAAACATGAGTTATCAAGAAAATTAATCTACTAAAACTTATGTAATGTAAAACTTATGTAAAATTCAAAATAATGTTGAAATTATTTTATTTTATAAATTACACTTGCTATCAAATGTTGCAACTGCTTTTGTGAAAACCAATTTATAAATATTGTAATACATTTATCAATTGACTTGATAAGTCTACAAGGTTTAAATGAAATCTGACAAAATCAGTTTAAAGGAGTTGGTTATAAAAAAACATACAGGTGAAACTTATAAAGGCCTGTTAAAAATGGTATAAAATTGTATGACCAAAGTGTCACCTTCAAAGGTGATATTGAATAATAAAATCAAATTTTATCTAATATATTTTACTATGTTAGCCTACAAACTTTTCAGCCCACCTGTTAGATGATAGAATTGATAGAATTCTTGTCAGTAGATACCTTAGAAACAATTAATGAGGTCATATGGACAACCAAATTCCTGACTCCTTGTAGTCGATCGGGAATGAACGGGTCTGAAGAGGTAGCCATATGTTTTAGAGTTGACGATATCCCCTGTCACTAAGAAATGTATGGAATTGACAATTGATATAGCTTATTAAATGGTAGCAAAAACTTGTGTTGCGTATAAATCATGGCAACAGTGTGATTCAAAAATGCATGAGTTAGCTATGTTAGCTGTAGCTACCCACCCCTGTACCGTTTATGTGAGCCCAATTCTTTTTCAGTGTTCTTTATATTTAAGATGCAATTGTAAATAGATGTTTATATTGTATTATGTACCTTTGTTAATAAATATTAAAGATTTTTGAATAAAAAAAATTGTATCTAAGGAAACAAATATGCTGGACAATTCACATCTAGTCCCAAAGTAGCATAAAACTACACACACTGTGTTATGGGTACTAGACTACAATTACTAATGTATGGCTTGCATACTTTTCTTTTGCAAACAAATACATATTGTACACCCAGACGCAGGAGGGAGTCCTACCTGTGAACACAGTCACAAAGTAGATAATATACAGAGACACCATCCAGTACTAGCAAATGGTATCATCCTAATACTGGCTATTGAACTGGCTATTTCTCTTTCTTCGAATTTCCAATAGATGGCGCCAGTGAGAACACAAATAACACGACACGTATTGCCATCTAGTGAGAGAGTGCCGCTAACAGTATGCCATTTTACAGTCAATATTTGTACGCAGCCGGAGACTTGATTACAAGTAAAAAGATTTTGTATGAGTTTGTATTAACAAACTCATACAAAATCTTTTTACTTACTCACTCCAATGTGCTTTCGTTTTTTTCAATTGCATCAAAGCGACGACGGTTTTGGATGCCTCGCTCTTAAAATTGTGTTTAAATTCAGTTTTTGATTTTTTACTATCATAAATTTTTTTCTGCAAACGAGCACATTTATGTTTTTGTTTTCTTAACAATACTGCGTTTGAATTTTTTATTGAGATTTTTAGTCTACACTTTGGTGTGTCATTTCATTCATTCTGGTGTTCATTTTATTTTAATCGTGATTAATTTTGTTCACGATTAAATTATTCTACGGATTCTTCGATTAACGATTAAATATCCGTGCAGGGGCGGAGAAAGAATATTAACCTCTGCGGCTGGGGTCGGCCTGTCATAAAAGGCGACAAAACAAGCCAAGCCACGCTCGGCTGCATCCCGGCGCCACTGGTACAATAGCGCCAGGACTCGGGCCTCGAGGTCCCATGGTGGGGATCCGGCCAGCAGGGAGGCCGCTTCGAAGGACACCGTGCGGTATCCCCTTATCGCCCTGACGGCCAGGATGCGCTGCGGCCTGCGAAGCAACGCCGTCGTTTTGGCCGTCAGGCGATCCGCCCATATCGGGGCCCCGTAAAGGACCATCGACCGCACGGTTCCCTCAAAGAGCCTGCGGCACACTGCGCCCGGCCCGCCGATATTCGGCAGCAGACGGGAGAGTCCCGCCGCCGCCCGAACTAACCTCCGCGCCAGGCGCTCGAAGTGCGCCGCAAAGTCCCATCGCCCGTCGAGCACCAGGCCGAGATAATTCATGGACGGCCCGACGGTGATGCGGACGCCTCCTACCGTTATGCTCAGGCCCGATGGCGGCCTCTGGGGGGGCCCGTAGAATATAAGGGCCTCTGTCTTGTTTAAGGCCACCTCCAGGCCTAGTAGCCGGATTCTAGCCACCGTTTGCGCCACCCCAGCCGTGCCCAGAAGGCACGCCTGGCGGGGGCTCCTCCCGCGCGCTATGACGAGCGTGTCGTCGGCGTAGCATATAATGCCGACGCCCGGGAGGAGCGCCCCCCTCAGGACCCAGTCGGATGCGATGTTCCACAGCAGGAGGCCCAGGACCGACCCCCTGCGGAACACCGCACACGACGTCTCGCCGACTTTGCCCACCCTGGACCGGGTAGACGACGGCACGATCGTCCAAATATGCCCTGACTATGCGACGGAGGTAGGGAGGCACCCGATGGTACTTGAGCGCCTCCCGCACGCAGCTCCACGGCAGGGTGTTGAAGGCGTTGGCGATGTCGAGTGACACCGCCAACAGCACCCTGCCTCGAGCCACCGCGTCCTCCACCTGGCTCCTCAGACGCGTGATCGCGTCAATGGTGGAGCGCCCCTTTCGGAACCCGAACTGTTCGTCCGCCAGGTTCGGCCCCTCCGTCTCTAGATGCCGGACGAAGCGGTCTGCGAGGATTCTTTCGAAGATCTTCCCCACCTCGTCCAGCAACACGATGGGCCGATAGGCGGACGGTGAGTCCGCCGGGCGCCCCTCCTTCGCGATCAGGACGAGCCTCCCCGTCTTCCATTTGCGGGGAAACCGGCCCGATCGCAGACACGCGTCGAAGAGCCTCAATAGTCAGGGCTCCAGGACGTCGTGGGACAGAACCCACGCACGCCCCGGTATGCCGTTGAGGCCGGGGGCGGTGTTCTTGGCCTTCAGCCGCAACATCGCTGCCCCAGCTCTGCCCGGTCCACGTCGGGCACGGGGTCGTCGTCCGCGCTGGGGTCCCTCTCATCCCAATGAGGCGGGACCATGGCGGGAGGCGAGTGCTCAGCCCTCGTGGGAAACAGAGCGCCGACAAAACCATCCACCTGGCGCGGGGGGAGACTCGGTCAGCGGGGGCGCCCACGGGTGGAGCTTGCCCCGCACCGTTTTGTAGGGTCCCCCCGCCCGATCCCTCCTGGAGAATATCGCCGGGTCCACGTCTGGTCTCCGCTCCGGCACGACGATACTCCCCAAAGATTTTGCACCAGTTGTACTTTTTGCTTATACAGTCACCAACTACTCGTAAAATCAAACAAACCCAAACACGACGGGTTTATCATATCTAATTTAGGAGTTCTTATAGCCACCTTCCGCCTCCATCATCAATCAGTTCAGCTCGATTTTAAAATAATATTGCATTGTCACCATTTGAATAAGTACACAAAATTCCAACTCAATGGGTTGAAGATATCTGCTTCAAAATTAAGTTGCAAGACTTCACCCGAACATACTTACATACCTACACTCACATTGTGATATGGAAAGACAAGCAGTATCGCACCATAAGGGTTAAGATTTTTTCTATTTAGGCACTTGTGGTTTTATAAAAGCCAAAGTACAGCGTAATTTGTTAGGTTTATAATGGACTCAATACACTGTGGATGTGCATTTTATGAATAGAATTCAGATCATATTCCATTAAAAGGCATCAAGATATGTACCTAAATACTTTTTAAATAATATTTTGCAAATCAAGTTTGATATGCATGATGTCTCTGTCTTATTTACTTCGTTAGAAGAGAATGGCATGTTTCTCTCAAAATATAATTTCGACGAATGTGTGCAAGCGCGGGGCAAGCCCTCTATTCCCCATAAGCGCATTCCGGTTATACGCCATCTAGCGTCACAATCGCAAAACACTACGAAAACTTCATAGCTGAAATGTAGCCACATGTAGCCTGTATTTCGTATTCTTAATTGATTATTAGTTATGGTGTTTCTTATCTTCAAATTTAGGAGTTGAATTAAGGTTGATGTGAAGTTGTGTTTATAAAATATGCTAGTCTTTATTTTAATCTCAATATTTCTACTTAATTCGGCTTATTCACATTTTATAATTTACAAATGTTAATGGTGGTGCCATCTATTGCTATTTTTTTAGAATTAAATATAGCTTGTATGGGTTTGTAGCCCATGACACAGTGGTTGTTTAATGAAACAGTTTTTATATTAGTTTGCAACTTTAACAAGCACCTAATTAATAAAAAGTTTTAGCTGCTTTTTATGCAAATGATTTCTGTATATCTCCCTAATTAAAAACCAAATAGCCAGGGTCGGACTGGGCCGGAAGGGCATGAGTAGCTCATCACAAGTCTGGGACCCGAGATTAGATGATGGCAATTAAAATAATATGCAACTTACCTTTCCATTGTAATGGACTATTCAGTTTTTTGGTGCAATAAGTGTTTAACATAATATAAGGAGAGTTAAAAAAACTACATGCATCAAAATATAAAAACCATCAATAAATTCCAAAATAATACTTAACATTATGAACTTGCACTAACTAGAGTATCGGCGATAACGGCAATACAAACCAACAAAATAATGGAACACGATGCCAAAAGCCAGGACCGCGCGTCGGGGATTCCCCAGTTCCCCAACCACAAGATTCTTTACTTGAGTAATGCGTTCCGTTTCATCATAAATACATTACACTCGTTAATAATAATAATATTTATAAATGTTGCAGTACTACCGAATTTATGGAGTTTCTAAGAACATCTAAAAATAAAATTTCGTTTTTTTAATATCTATGAAACAAACTAAAATGTAATGCATTAAGCGCGCTATACACTCCTGCCGAGACGTCTCGGCCAAATGTTTTGCTGAGACATGACGAGTTATATCTGCTGCAATTATATCTTAGAAAAAGAAAAAAAAGTTATAAACCGTCGTTGGAATAGACGAAGATAAATTAATTAATTATTATTTTAAGTAATTAATTTTTCACCTATGCATCCTGTATGTTTTCATAAGAGAATCTTTCTTAGTTTTCAATTCTTTTACGGGAATATTTATATTCCACTAATTAGGTTCCAAGTATCGTGCATTTATTTTTGTCTTTAAGCTCACGGTGCCTATAGGATCCCATATAATGGGATAACACTGGTAAGTTTCTAAAAAGGTCGAGATCATGTGTCCATTTCGTAGGTATTTTGATAACAAAAACGACGTGCGCACACTTATTTTATTGCCGGTGGAATAATCGAGACCGCGAGACGGGAGTGAGGAGGGCTCTGTCTCGCGCAAACACAAAACTCTTTGAGAGTACCGACATGAAACCGAGACTAGATGAATGTAGGCGAGACTTGTCGAATAGGGCTTCTACACTCCCGTATTCGGCTAGTCTCGTGTAGTTTTACCGGGAATGAAGAGCGGGCTTTACGCTATAACGATACTCCTCTAAATATGTTGATTCGAACAAAAGTTAATGCCGTTCAGAAAAAAATTCCAAACTAATTTCAGGGGGTGGCTTGCTCAGATTCAACCATTTTTCAAATTTTTCTATTTCATTTCTCTCTAATTCTATGAACAAACTACTCGTATATAAAACAGCGGCATTTCAATAAAATTTTTAAAATAAAAGAACACATATTGTGGCATAACTATAATAGTTAGACATATGCTGTCGCGACACTTTTTGTAATTAATGATGTGTTCTGCAAAGTCATACTATATTATTTTATTCTATCATCAATAGTTTTCGCAGCGCACGCGATGTAAAGAATATTTTGGGTAATTTTTTTACACCTTGGGTTACATTATATGAGTTTTAGTAAGGATCGCTAATTTTTTTTGAAAATATAATATAGCCTATATCACCCGGGGATAATGTAACTTCCCAACAGTGAAAGAATTTTTCAAATCGGTTCAGTAGTTTCGGAGCCTATTCAATGCAAACAAACAATCAAATCTTTCCTCTTTAAATATTATTAATATTATACCAAACATTTTCGTTCGAAGCGCAGTCCATTTATTAAACTTGGATTATAGAAATCTATAAGGCGCCGAGTCATGGCCGTCTAGAGTTCACTAGA
The DNA here is from genome assembly GCA_963693495.1 of Malacosoma neustria. Taxonomy (NCBI): domain Eukaryota; kingdom Metazoa; phylum Arthropoda; class Insecta; order Lepidoptera; family Lasiocampidae; genus Malacosoma; species Malacosoma neustria. Next base: position 9,907,482 of record OY856371.1, read on the forward strand.
TTGGTTTGCCAAAGAAGTTTCACTTCTGACCTGTGTACTTTGTACGCACCATAGATATAGAATATCTATGGTACGCACGCACTTTTTTATTTTTTAATATCTAGAGTTCAGCAGACAGGCAAACGGCCCACCCTGGCAGGTAGTCACTCCAAAAAATGGGGATTAACACCCAGCCGATGTCACATTCCTAAATTATTATAATAATCTTTGGTGGGGCTGAAGGACCGTAAATTATGCGGGGGGGTAGCGGACCCATAAAAGAAATGGTGCGGCTTAGGCCTCGAAAGGAGTAGCCGCGGTGCGGGAAACAAAGGTAGTGCGGGTTCGATTATTATACGTGGAAAGGAAAGGAGACGGAAATACCCAGCAAGTCAGAAAGAGCCGCGACTCACCTGAGGTTCTCCGATCTGCTACTCTCCACGGCTGGTTCTGCGGTTAATAGTCTAAGACTTATAGTCAGTGGTTCACTGATATACATAACACACATATAAAATTCTTGCGGGTTTAATTGAGACTCGACGGTACGTGTCGTCGGCGCGGGCGCTCGCCAAGCTGAGAGAGGGCGGCGAGGCGGTGGTAGAGTAGTTTTTTTTATCGAATACCACCTTCAGGCGCCGCAGCATCTTAACTAACTTGCGGGTAGGCAGGAAAAAAGGATAGCATGAGGCGCCTAACCAATCTTTGTTTTCTTTCGTTACTTTCAGACTGGAAACCATCTACCATGGTACAAGTATATAACAGTAGAACCGGTCATGTTCTTTTATATGATGGCATTTATGATAACAAATGTGGTGGAACAAACATTTTATTTATTCCAAACATGTAAAGTTAACCATGGATACAGTGAGGAAATATGCTACAATCTATCCCAATACACGGAGATTAATGCTGAAGTGCAGGTACTTAGAAATTTATATTTTCCTGTTTTATCATTTTTAGAAAAGCCACAAGTGTTCAGATGCTATCTCTAGATCCTAAATGATTCCTGATAAGATTATCGCGCATACCTGTCAATTTTAAGTAGTCTAGTCTTTTTAACTAGCTAGCCGCCTTTCACACAGGGCTATTGAAGTTATATCATCATATGGTTTACATATTACCATAAGAGATAAAAGGGAATTTATTATTTCTAAATATTTAGTTAAGATATGACTTTATAGCCATAGCTTTAAATTTTAGCTCTGAATAAAAAAAAGACATATTTAAATGTTTCTTTGTTATTCTTGGTTCATGCACACGGGCAAAGCCTCGCTAAGTTATCGTGATGTAAATGGCACCAGAGGGCGTCGTAAGACATATAAAATATCTGCTATAGACAGTGGCTGCGTACATTGCAATAGAGGTGGCAATTTTCGAGTTGCTCCTGTCAATCGCAGATTGACCCAAGAGATAACCAGGGTTTTTTTTTGCTGACGAACAGCAGACAGGCTAACGGCCCACTTATTAATATCCAGTTACCGTCGCCTATGGATGTTTGCGACGCTAGGGGCCACGCAAACACACTGCTATCCGTATAGGACTATTGGAAACTGTGTAACCAATGCCGGAACACAACACATGGTTATTATAACGGCATATTTATAATGTAAGGGTGGTTGCCATCCAGACATCCAGACAGGCTTCGAGCCCTACCACGACGCTAGGGTTGTTTTGACGCCTTCTACGACAGGCCGACTCCGGCCGCGGGGGTAAGTATTCCTACTCTGCTCATGCACGATTAAAAAATTTACCCTCTGGTGCACACCACGGAAGGTGCCCTGAAACAAACGTTACGCTACTGTCAGCCTGGGCCAGGGTGTTAGCCAAGACACACCATGAACGCCCATAATGTGATTTCGTCCATGATGGTTTTTCTTTAGATAAATATCCGCAAAACGTGTTTTTTTTTCATTTGTTTAAGTTGGAGAGTATGTATACTTTTTTTAATCATGATTTTTGAAGAATTTTATAGCTCTTACATTATATTTCAAATTTCAACTAATATAAGCTTCAAAGATGTCTCAATATTATACATAGCATATAGCTTTCATAGAAAATAACAACTAATCTTAATATGAAATAAACTTTTAAGGCGACCGCATCAACATTCCACCAGTGGAACGGCATCGCCAGTCACATAGTACCTCTTTTGCTAGCCTTTTTTTTGGGTTCCTACAGCGACAAGCGAGGACGAAAAGTTATTTTAATCGCCGGACTTCTTGGAAAGCTTTATTTTTCTGTGATGATTACTGTGAACACGATGAATGGTAAGCTTTATGTATATTTATACATCTCTTTTTATTTTCTTATAAAAAATCTCAGTTATTCCTGTGTTAACATATAATTTTCTTTTAGTCCTATTGGTTGTGTATAGTCTTCCTGGATGTTTCTTGTTCTAGTTTTCATTCTATAATTATTTAAATGGTTAAGGTTAGGTGATTTTTATCTTTTCGGGGATAAGAAGTAATTTACGAATCTCATCTTAAAAACCATATCCGCATTTGTTATACTCGTATATATTTTCTTATGGAATTTTATTTTGGAAAAGGATGCGTATTATACAAATAGAAACAAATAAGTTTAGCTTTGACAATATACAGCGCTTCCAAATCTAAGCTTCGAATGCTACTGACATTGAGAAATTATCAATGAAAATTATAATCACTTGATAGAAAAAACAAAAAAATAGCAATAGTTCTAAAATTATTATATTTAATAATAGTTTTCTTCAGTGCCGGATTAACCACGTAACAAGAGTAGCAATTGGTAAAGGCTCCTCGTAAAAGGGGGCTCCGCATATTTAAACCTGCTCATCTCTGCTTGAGTATGCACTTTAAGATTAATCACTTACAGCCGGGATTCCCAAAGTGTACGCCGTAGCGAGGGGCGCCGCGAGTCGGTCTTCTATCATTATCCGAAAAGGTTAATTATTTGCGGGTATCCACACAGCAACAATATTTTGACCGCTTGCATCGTAGGTTTTTAAGGCCTTGTCCTACGTAGACGTTTCAACGCGAAGCGAATTGCGTTTTGCGACGCGATCCGACGCGGTGACACGCGAATCCAAAGCGTCACGATGCGACGCGACGAACGTGTCAAACAATTAACAAATACGTTTAGAGGATTCTTTTCTCAAATAACAACTATTCAAGGATAATACTTCTTTATTTGAATAAAGCCGGGGTTCCCAAAGTGTGCGCCGCGGTGCAATTGAACTCTCTTGCGACAGCACCCTTAAAATAAGATTCATCAAATCTGATTTGGTGGAGTTTTGGTTATCGATTCAAAATGAATATTCAAATTTAACTTCGAAAACTTTAATAATTTTCATCCTTTTTGCAACGTCATATTTGTGTGAAGTTGCATTTTCAACAGTAGCCGTAATCAAGAAAAAATATCGCTCAAGAATTAATGTAGAGCAAGAAATGAGAGTGGCAGTCTCAAACCTTGTTCCCCGCTTCGAAAAACTGTGCGGAGATCACCAGGCTCACATTGATTTGTCTGCTATTAATGAGAAACTATTGTATTTTATTATTGTTTTTCTTATGTTTCTTTCGTAGATTTTTTGCTACAATTCTGAATTTTTATAAATACGAGTATAATAAATAACTCAGTTTCTTACTGTGGATGTTTTAGTTTTTGTGCCTATCAACCTATAATAACTACTATTGTAGGCACCTAATTTTTTTTATTGTATCTATTTCAAATAGCTAGGCAGGGTAGGGGCGCCGTGACAATATACTTATCTTGAAAGTGCCCCGTAGGCTGAAAAACGTTGGGAACACCTGACTTACATCACTGTGACCTTATAGACGGCAAATACGCGTATTGGAGTATTATAATACTTTCCACTTTATACTTAAGAATCCGTAGCAGATCAATGGCCGTTCGAAAGAATTTTCTACGGACCCCGCGCTTGCATATTGCGACACTGGTTTTATTTATGCTATGTTAGTTTCTTTAAACGACCTTGTAGTCTAGTCAACAAGTTCAAAAACGTGAAAAATAGAGATAAAGGTCCTAAAAATATGAGCGATAGCTCATTCGATTCGGAATCAAAATCCTTCAAAAACATTTTTCTAGAGGTGATTACGAATCGAATGAGCCACCGCTCATATTTTTAGGACCTTTACCTCTATTTTTCACGTTTTTGAACTTGTTGACTAGACTATTGTCTGTCTGTTGATTTAAAGATTTTTTATATTTTTTGGTGGTTTAATGTAATTGTTAATTAATTGTATATTTGTCAACAAATCACTGTATTTTATAAAATAATTGAATATAAAACTTATGTTTTAAAAAAATAGTGCAGATATGCCGATAGTATTTGTTTACTAACAATTTTGTTTCAGACTGGCCTGTCGAGTTTATAATATACACAGCAGCCTTCCCGAGTGCTTTGACTGGTGCAGATTTGGCGATATTCGCCGGCTGTTTTGCCTACATTGCAGATGTGTCCTCTGTTAAAAATAGGACTTTTAGAGTAGGTATTTTAGACGTTGTGTACTTAAGCACAATACCTGTCGGTGTTGCTTTAGGTAAGAATAAAACTATATCGTATTTTATTGCGGCTATTGAAGACCTATTTTGGAATGTAAGAGGTTGAACGGACCACCTTCAAGGCTCAAGTCAACTTGCTAGTTGTGACCCTGCTAAACGGCTTACAGGAATCTTATACAATATTTTTCTTGTGGGTTTGGAGGGCAGAAGTTGTCTGCCTCAATCTGTGACTGTACTCAATCTAATCTTCAATATGGAAGATTTCGACACTAGCGCAACCAGCCGCTTAGATGATTATGATTGAATTGTATAAATTACACGTACATATATATAAGTGTTCAAACAATTACAAAAAATTAATAAGTGTGCACTAATAGCAATATTTTAATTTGATTCCTTGCAAAAATTATACTTTCATTAAAATATTTCAAACTACTATACCGTAGTAGGTTTGAGGTTATTACCATATTATATTCCGCTAATTTATCTCTAACCGTGTCCAAAACCTTACAAATAATAATGTTTTAAGCTGCAAGAATATGAAATTTACTAAATGATTACAGCAAGCATAGTTTATGTATTGCTATAATTCCTCGTCAATCAGTTTGCTTGAAAACGCGTCGCACTTTGCAAAGTTAAAATAAATCATTGTAATCAGTTTTGAGTGTTAATAATTCACGACCCGCAAAATCAATTTATTTATTACTAGGACAGCCGACAGGTTGCTGTCCCATAAGGGTACAGAAACTTGGGTCACTAATGCCGGAACACAACACAAGGTTATTATGGCAGCACACATAAGACCAAAGGCGGTTGCCATCCAGACGGGCTTGAGGCCATACCACGTAGCTAGGGTGGGTTGTTTTGTCTCCTTTTACGACATGCTGATCAGCCGCAGAGGTCAGTATTCTTTCTCCGCCTCTGCACAGATAGCTAACTTTAACACAATTGGCATTTAGTGCGTAATTATTCATTCAGACTGAATCGTAACGTAATGATTAGTTGTCATGAAATGAAACTTCGATGAAACGAAAAAGCTCCACCAAAAAGAGACAAACATATTCATAAATAGCATTTAGCCTACAAGATAATAAGATAGAGTACAAGTATAGATACAGTGTTTTCTTTATAGAAAAGATTATTCTTCGTCTCTTCTTTGTTCGGGCTTTCGCAGCTTTTATACACTAATGTATGAAATATAATACTATTAATGGTGAAGGCCTTAATCCGAAAAGGGGTTCATAATTTATTTACACATTATATATTTTTGTAATTTTAATTCTAGTTGTATATGTATATTGTGGAATATAGAGGTTTTATTATCAAAATTATATCATTAAAATATTGTATAAAAATCATTTTTTAGCTTGGTAAAAATATTATAAAAATAATAAACCTTATAATAGTCGTAATACTCCTGCTACTCTGCATTTATCTCATTTCTATGTATGTATATTATATTTCTATTTTATGTTTTGAATTTTCTCTTCTGCCGTAAGCGACTTGCATACACACACACTTGAAATTTGGGGCTATATAAATGTTTTTTTTTTCAGGCAGTATTTTATATAACAAAGTAGTAAATCGTTCGTTTACAGCGATGTTTGCTATTAACACAGCATTAATGGCAGTCGCGACATTGTCCGCCTTCTTATTACTAGAGTGGCAAACACGTGTCGGAATGAAATCTTTAAAAGAAGCAGGAGTTAAAAATCCGATCACAGATTTTTTTGACGTGAAGAATATTATTCACACTGTATCTACTTTAACAAAGAAAAGAGCGAATAACAGAAGATTGTTTTTATGGTTTCTTCTTATATCTATGGCGTTTTACACATTCCAGAGAGGTAATTTTGTGTTGTATTAATTTTGTCTGTATTCTCCGTGCAGGGGTGGAGTATAAATAATGATACCCGTAGCCAGCGGCAGCCTGTCGTAAAAGGCATCAAAACACACTTGGTGTAGTATTTGGTTTCTACCAAATTCTTCTTGACTGGTATTCTTACCACCCGCCGGAGTGGTGTTCTCTAAATATGCTGCTCTAATGACCTTGTGTTATCTTCTTCCTACTTTTATCCCAATTATCTGGGGTCGACACTACATGTTCTCTTCTTCCACTCTCCTCGCGTCTGCTTTGGCATTCATAGAAGACAATAACTGCTTATTGTAGCTGGGCTGTCAGCCTATCTACTGTTCGCATGCAATTACTTTTTTTTTACTATCATCTATTATTGAATATTATTACTTGTAAAAACTAAATGTATTGTTTTAAACGGAGCTAAAAGTACACAAAATAATCCAATACATCTAAAAGTGCTGTGGAAATTTGTACATTATTAATTTAGTTCAATATATAATTTTTTTTTGGAGATCAGAATGATTTTGTACTTCATTACAGTTTATGCTACAAGGCACTTTCTAGGGTCACGATTCACCATCCCCACCGAGTCTGAGTGTTATATGTATTTATTTACAAACGAAACAAATATAAGTAGTATATCAGTTGTCTAGTATCTATCAGACAAACGTTCAACTAAATGGCGCTGTGTGAATTATTTACATTGGTTCTAGAATGTTTATATTAACTGTTTCAGACGAACGGCCAGTCATGTATATGTACACTTCAAATGTATTTAAATGGGATTTAACCACATTCAGTAATTTTAGAACATATCTAAGTCTGTGGTATGTGGTCGCAATGTTATTCGGTATACCATTGTTTACGAAAGTCTTCAAGATGAGAGACACGGTAAGTAAAAATTTAGGCGACAAGTATATTTTTGACAATCAGAAGGTAATTTCTATTAATACCCGTCTCTGCATGTACTTTACACGCGAGAATATTATGTGTAAAAGCATCTGTTTTTCCTACTTAATATTGATGAATATTTAATCCAGTATAAAGATTTAGTTTTTTTATAAGTATTGTTTGTGCACCTCATTAGCGTGTTATTGTCTGTGGTGCTACCCGCTCATTCAAACATACATTACTTTCATTCGCCAATTCGTGTGCCGCCAAGTATACTAACTGCTTTATTATTTAAGATTAAATTTGTAAATTAAGCTGGAGTCAGATTTTCATCCAACGACCCAATGCTGTTAGTAACAAGTATATTTGACAATAACCTACACTGACTTAATTTTACAAAACAAGAATTAATTATTTAACAGAGGGTAAATTTTAAAAATACTCAGCTCAAAGTCTCGACCAATGCGCGGATTGTGCATCGCCTTTTATAGGAGTCGAGCGTTTGGATCGACCTAACCATCCAATAAACTATAGAAATGACTTATAAGTAACTTTTTTTGTAGCTAATTCGTACAATAAATATATGAATTTGAATGAGAAGGACAGTTTCAATAAAAAAATACAGAAAATATTCATTTTGATCTCGAACAGGATTAAAATTAGCATTTAATTGAAACACTCCATTTATCAATTTAAAATTTGGATTAATTTTGTCAGTTTACATAAATGAAATCTAATCTCTTTCAATTAATTGTTCTTATTTTTGACCATCAACCTCCAAAAGGGTTTATACCTAGGTTGGGTTAAGTATTACTATTATATCCGTGCAGTACCAAACAGACGGTTGAGAACGGTGGTGTGAAGGTCAGTGTTGCGACAAGTACGTACTTGACTTGTAACTGTACAGATCCCACACTTATGCTCATAGGCAAAACGCGGTCGAACCTACAGACCAGGTCAAATTCCCGGCCCGGGATCTGAGTTTCACGTGTCTGGTGACATCGATTGCGACGTTAACGCAGGCTTTTCTGCCACAGGGGCCAAATGCTGTGAGGTGACTTGTGTCACCCTATGGCCATGGCCCCAAGATGCTGGTTAAGTTGAAATGTTATTGTGTATATGGCGTATTACGGTAACTGGTTACAGGAAGGAATGGGAGGAACAAATGTCTAGCCGTGGCGCTCCGCACTCCGCTTCGACGGGAGGGGTAGGCCCAAATAGTGCCTGGCTTTACAACGTACAAGCCAATAGATTCGCTACCAGGGATGAAGATAGTACGAATTGGAGAAGAAAGTGGACCCAGGGCACTGAAGTGGAAGTTAGGTTTGCTACCGAGGTTGATGCTGTTAGTGAAAATGATGATGTATGCTGTACAAATGATTATATTTACGATTTACAGTTGATCGTTATGATTGGAGCCAGCGCGCATATATGCGGGCATATGGTATACGCCCATGCGTCTGTGGGCAAGATTATGTACGTGGGTGCGACTGCGGCAGCTCTCGGTCCGCTCGTTGCTCCCCTTATTCGCTCAATGACATCGAAGGTGTTGCCTGCGGCTGAAAGAGGTATGGTGGAAATTTCTATATCAGTTATAATTAATCAGCATTTTAATCACTTCATATCTGGAAGTTTACTTCAGGGCTTTAAGGACTACTGTTAGTTGCAATAGGGTTCACTTTACTAATGGACTGTATATTTGTTTGGAGCGAATATATATATATATATATATATATATATATATATATATATATATATATATATATATATATATATATATATATATATATACCTAGTCAGGTCATACATTCTGTCACATGTTTAATGTAAAATAATTGTAACAAGTTTATTAATTATGTAACCATTCATATACCAAAATGAACTTAACAAAACATAGATTCTTATGACATTAAAGTTTATTCAAAATGACCTCCGTGATTTTGAATACAAGCCTTCAATCTGCGCGGCCAGTCGTCTATCGCAGCACGAACGAGGTCCATGTCAATATCGGCGGCTGCCTTAATCAAGGATGTCTTGAGTGACTCCAAATTGGGATGAGGCTTTGAGCACGCCTTTTCCTCCAAGTGTTGCCATATCTTGTAATCTAACGGATTCAAATCTGGACTTGAGGGCCAGTCTTCGTGCCGGATGAAGTCGATTTCACGCGCCGCCAGCCAGTCTTGTGTGCTCTTCGCTCTATGAGCTGGCGCCGAATCTTGTTGGAATACCCAGTGCCTGTTATTGAACATGGTATGAGAAACAGGTTCCACAAGGTTCGTCAGGACTGTATTTTGATACACAACAGCATTCGTTTTTACACCTTTCTCACAAAAATGTACCTCTGTTAAGCCCCAATAAGAAACTCCCAACCATACCATGAGCGAGGATGGAAAATGACCTCGTTGGACACGCGGAATACGGTTGCTCGCTTCTTCACTACTGTATGCGTACACCTTATCATTTTGTTTGTTGTAGCTCTCTTCTACGGTAAACATTTTTTCATCCGAAAAAAGAATTTCCCGATATTTTTTTCCCGCGTACCGCTTCAACAAAGCGCGGCATCTCTTCAGTCTCAGGTCCATTAGACGAGCATTCAAACGATGTCCTGTTTTTCTTCGATATGCCCGAAGCCCTAAGTCTTCATTTAACACCCTTTTCACCGTGGTTCTGCTTAACCCCATCTGAAAGGGCCAACAGTTTCTGCTTACGTTTGGGATTTCTTTGAATTCGTGTCTTCACAGCTTTTATCACTGCTGGAGTCCTAACAGACCGAGGGCGACCACTTCTTGACCTGTCATCTACACTAGAGTCTTCATTGTATCGTTTGATGGTACGACAAACGAATCTTTTGGTAATATTCAAATTTTTCAGTATGTTAAAAATTTGAATAGGCGCGTAACCGCAACGACGCAACGCAATAACTGCAACACGGTCTTCTTTAAGCGTCCACTCCATATTTAAAAATGAGTAAAATTCTAAAAGTTATACATTTTTATTTTCATGAACAATTCGAAATTCGAATTCAATAAACTTTTTTGTGGCCAGCATTCTAAAAGAAAAGTTTTTACTGTGGGACAATACTTATGACCTGACTAGGTATATATATATATATATATATATATATATATATATATATATATATATATATATATATATATATATATATATATATATATATATATATATATATATCGGTGTATAATCGAACAACTACTGTTAAGATGTACCTACGTAGCACAAAGGTTTTAGAACCAGCCAATTAGAAACGTTGGCAATAATTTCTTTTAAATTTCCATTATGGAACTCTATGGTTACCTAACGTGATATATTGTATTCAATTGTTATTCGTTTTTGTAACTGAAGTTTTTTTTATGAGAAAGCGATCCGGTAGTTTCGGCGCCCTTTAATAAGCCACATCTATTGTCCAAATTATACATAGCTTTTCTTAGCGATAGGTAATAAGGCGAAAACACGGCTAACCTTTATTCATTAATTCCTGTAAAGCAGCGAATTGAGCCCATATCATCTACAATATCATAAATAATATCCAATAACTATTTATTATTAGTTATGTAATTCACTTTGGAAAAAACAGAATTCATTCCAGACACAAGCGAGTTTATATTTTATTTATACATACCTACGTGAATGCTGTATCTGAATATTCACAAATTTCCTCAAGCCCTTAAATTTGACCAGTGAGTATACTGTTTTGAATGTTTTTAGGTGTGGCATACGCATTCCTGTCCGTGATGGAGAACGCCGTTGCTATGTTCGCATCAGTTATATATTCGCAAATATACAAAGCTACACTTAACACTGAATTTGTAAATACCATTTTCTACCTCACTATAGGAACACAAGCTATCGTTTTTATATGTTCATTGTAAGTATTAATAGTTAAATAGTTGTTTAAAACTCCGTACCCACCCAGTTAAGTTGGTGCAGATAGTGCATAAAACCGAAGCCGTTCCTTTTGGGGTCAAGTGGCTTGTGGCAGCTCTTTTTGAACTCTTTCAGTCGCATGGGATGCATACACAGACGTGATAATCAATAGCTCACATGTTTGAGCTATAACCTGTCATCCTAATACCAATGGGGTGGTGAAAGAACCACAGCTATTAGCGCTGACCCTGTTTGAACAGAACCCCTCGGATCGGATTGTAATTTGTAAAAGCTGAGGTTATCTGGAGAAAATCGCTTTAGCGATAAGACTGTCGGTTGCTTGCCGTATGCTTTGTTTAATTTGTAATTCACTGTGTGCAAATTAATAAAGTTATTATTATTATATCTAGGCAGACGTAGCCGAAAATTCCCGCAAATAAGGGGAGCGCCCAAGGCGCTTAGCTTTTACTTTTTAGTGGCTCCTTCGTCTGTGAATGGTCGCGGCGGCTGGGCTTTTATAGAGTTCCAATTCGGGTACCTAAACCGGAACCTTTGACAAATGGCCAGAGTAGCTGCGCGGGATGCGAGTAATGCGCAAGCGCATTTGGGGTATAGTCCGCTGCCTCTGCGGATCTTATCGAGAGTAATGAACTGAAGTCTGAAAAAGGGAGAATAAGAAGAGGCTGTGTGCCCAAGCTCAACCTCTAGTAACTGCCAACGCACGGACTACCAAAGCCGTTTCCGAGTGACTGCCACCTATGGGGGAGCCAAATAACATAGAATAAAAATAAATATATTGGGACATTTCACACAATGCCATCTAGTCCCAAACTAAGTTGTATAGCACTTGTGTTATAAGTACTAGACAACTATTATACTACATAATATATACTTTTATTTTTGTAATTAAATACATATTATACATAAGCACTTAGACGCTAGACGAAAATCGAACCTGTGACCTCCGCACCTATGTCTTGTGTATGTCCCTTCTAGATGCGCGCGAGGAATGCACCGAGCGTAGAGGGCCGCTCTATTCTACCGGAGCACGACACGAAGTATCTGCTTTTTTATTGCTGTAGGACAACAGACAGACTGACGGTCCACTTAGAATTAAGCAGTTACCGTCGCCTATGGGAGTTTGCAATGCCAGTGGTATCGCGAACACGCTGCTGTCCAAAAGTGTACAGAACTTGGGTCACTAAAACCGAAACAACACAGGATTATTATGGTGGCATACTTAAGACCGAAGGTGGTCGCCATCCAGACGGGCTTGGGGCCCTACCACGTAGCCAAAGTAGGTTGTTTTGTCGCCTTTTACGACAGATCGATCCCGACTGCAGAGTTTAGTATTATTTCTCCGCCCCTGCACAGATAAAAAACAATCTCCCTCAGACATTGACATATATTTATCTTGTTAACCGACTTTTTATTCACAATTTTTATAAATAATATATATACAGTGCATTTTGTTGAATAACAACAGAACCTGTCTTTTATTGCGAACGCAGGTAACAAGAAGTCCTCCGATGAAGAACAGTCTGATGGTCCAACAACTACATTCTGTTGGAGGCCAGGAACCCTTGCATCTCTAAACTTACTTCCTACAGTTTGGGTGTTCTAAAATCAGACCCAGTATTTTCATTTTGAAGCTGCCTTTATCAATCTACTTTTGAAATAGAGTATCGGTGGTTGTAATCAGTAATAGTTAATAAGTTATGTTTTTTTACAGTACAATGGACTTGATGCTAAAAGGAAGAAAGCTTGAGAGTATAATGGAAAAGAACTTAAAAGCGGATGAAGCGTAAAGAAAATAAGATCAATCAAGTAAAGTAGAACAAAAAACCAAAGTAAAACTACTTTGCCTGACTAAAATAAGCAATGAAATGAAAATAATGATTAAATTTAATTATTATGGCATCAAAAAAAATTAAATTTTAACTCAATAATATCAATCTTGGTCAAAATATGTTCTTATTTTCAATTATCGTCAATAGGATGTCATTTTATATTGAGTTTGTTTCGTGGATACTCTATCAGCCTTAAAAATATATTAAAAAATTTCTTCCTATCCTCATCCCACATTGTTTGGGATCGGCACAGCGACAATTATTAATATCATTATATAAGCAGTATTATTGAGTTAAAATATAATTAAAAATATAAGGAATAATAATATATTGTGTTATTTAGCAAATTTTAAGAAGACTTTATTAGCCCATTCGAGATGGTGATTTCTCAACTTAGTTTGGGGCTAGGTGGCGCTGAGTGAAATGTCCCATATTTATATTTATTTATTTAATTAGATTATGACATAAAGAAGATTGTATTTATCTTCTGATATATACGTATGTCTATTTTTATTATTCCACATACATACATAACCATACATAACCAACCATGCCAGTAAAGTTGAAGGGACAGGTCTATAGGACCATCATTAGGCCTGTCCTTTTATACGGCTGTGAAGCGTGGCCGGTTTTAGTGCGACACAAACAAGAACTGCGTGTCACGGAGATGACTATGCTGCGGTGGATGTGTGGAGTGACGCGGAAGGACCGCGTTAGGAACTCCCGGTTTCGCGGTAGTCTTCATGTCCGTGACATTGCGGATAAACTGCAGGAGTGTCGGCTCCGTTGGTACGGTCACGTTTTACGGCAACCGGATGCTTACGTGGGAAACAAATGTCTGGCCATGCCGCCTCCGCCGGGCCCCGGCAGGAGGGGTAGGCCCAAAAAGTGCTGGCTTGACGTCGTAAAGGGTGATATGCGTGCCAATGGGCTCACTACCAGGGATGCTGAAGACCATGCGAAGTGGAGTAGAAAAAGTCGGAAAACGGACCCCGGGCACCAAAACGTAAGTTTGGGTTGCAACCGGGATGAACGCTGAGATGATGATGATGACATAACCATACATATGTAGCACATCACTTGGCTGTTAGTAATCCATTTCAACGTTGGGAAAGAGATAAGTGCCTAGTAAACTTTTACTGTAGTATCCTTTTGCTGTAACGTGTTATTTTGTTAGCTAGTATCAGTGTCAATTAAACATATCACAATAACAATCTTGTCCGACTACCCTTTCTTTGTTATAAACAGAGCTTCATCTAATTTATTTTACGCATTTTTAAACAACAAGTATATTACCAAGGAGACTATATAAACACTGAAGTGCTGCAGTTTTAGGCAATAGTAATTTAGTATATTGATAAAAATAAAGAATTATTTGTATGAGTTATTTACTACATAAATTCTGAGAATTGTGAAATTGGCCCAACCAAGTAAATAAAAGAGCAGTCTGGTGCGATCGTTAATTCCTTTTATACTATATATTCCAGCCCAAGGTATTTTCGACTGGGAATATATCTAAATGTCCCTATATTAGGAATACTCAGATTTATACACACAAAAAGGCCCTAGAACATAATTCTGATAATTACGGATAAAAGGAAATGAAAAAGTTTATGAAAAGAATATTTTTACTGAAAGGCAAATAAAACAAACGCGACCAACAATATTGGGTGTATATCATATTATTTGCGTACAACCTAGGTAAACTACGGACGCAGAGCATGAAGAATTTCGTACAATGACCTCTTTACCTACTGATAGTGGTCATAAACATTTTTGTATTAAGTGCGGTTTACATAAAATGTTAGGAGAAAAAAAATTACTAAATTATTAAATAAATTATTGTTATTATAATAATTTATTTATTTAGATTTTATATTATAACAGTTATAAAAGCTGAGTTACAATTACTACGAGGCATACCTTTTAAGTTTTGTCGTTTGAAGAAAAAAACACAACTAAAACCTTATAGTACTTTTTATTATTTTTCAAAGTATTCACCACGTAGCTTAATACAATTTTCCATTCGCTCAAAACAGTTATAACATTTATTCTCTCTAAAGTGGCGGTGTTCAAAATTGCTTTGCAATTGTTTACAATCCCGGAGGACCCGCTGTCCTTGCTCTGTGCGAGCGAAGACTCATTATATTTACGCGGGAGTGACAAAGACATAATAACAGGTCAACGTACGAAATTCTTCCTGCTCGGCATCCGGGCTTTAGTCGCTCCAATCCGTGGACAACAATCATATCTCCGCATCCGCCGAGCCCCGAACCCCGCACTCACCTGAGCGACCGTGAATACTGCAAAAGACGAACTTTAAGTGTAGCTATAAGAATAATTAATTTGACAGAGTAGTAGAGTAGCACTTTACATTATTATTATAAAGTTATATATATATATATATATATATATATATATATATATATATATATATATATATATATATATATATATATATATATATATATATATATATATATATATATATGTTATTAAAAAATAAATAAGGTTTGGTTGTGGCCATAAAAATATTACTGAGATCGTACTATATCGTTAAAGTACTATTTTAGTCTTTGAAAGTTTACTCTTTGACTTAGAGCTTTGGTCCACATTGATTTATTGAATGTTTACTATATTCAAAAATCATAACTTTGGACGTAGGGAAGTATTTGACACTATACGAAACAAGAGAGAGTGTTTGATTTTAATATCGGAAACAAATTGTATATTGACGTGCAGTCTTTTTACAGACAAGCATAATTCGTACTTGTTTCTAGATATACTCGTATGCCTGGTAAATATATAATAATAGTTACAAACATTGAATACCACTTATATTGACGAAATTTAAATGTATTGTAGTAAATTGTCTTGCAGTTATTGGCTGTGTATTTATATTTCATTTATTTGATTAGTATTGTTACACAAATTTATTAGTTTTAAGTGTTAATATTGATCCCCACCCCTATTGGTGGCATTAAATTATTAAGTAGACTATTGTTAATCACCTTTATTGGCGATAAAAACCTATATAAAAACTGACACTGAGTTAAAAATGACAACTTCTAAGAATGTAAAATACGTCAATCTAGTATACAATAAAAAAAGATACAGTAGCTCGAGAGGTCACCGAACAAGCCTCAGTGCTTGTAAAAGTGGCGGTTCAGCCCGAAAACCTCAGCGCATCAGCCAATAACCAGGACGAAAATGCAAAAGCCAAGATGGAGCAGTTCTATAATTTAAAAATCACTATCAAAGAATCAGTATCGCAAAGCTTGACTTCTAGTATATACAATATTATACTCAAACAAAACAAACAATAATGCGATATTAAGATACAACTTGAGAGATCTCGATTAAGGGAAACAAGCTGAGAGAAAAGAAAAAGCACATACCAAAAATCTGATGATGGTAATAGCCAATTTGGACTTTAACGAACCGATTAAAGAAGTGCTGACTAATATCGAAACTTTAAGCGAAATGTTGTCGGTTGACTTTTCTAAAGTGCCTGTGACCGACCCTGACCCTTTGGAGAGATCACAAAGAGGAATGGGACAATGTGAAAATACTGATAAGTGGAAGGCGTTGTCTTGACATGAAAGGAGTTTGACAACAGACGAAATTGGAAGAACTTAGAGGAAATTAAAGAACGAAGCAAAGCAAGCAAACAACGATGACCCTTCATTTTCAATAGGTGAGTTAGTTTAGTTGCACAGAACCTTAAAATCGTTCAATCCGAAAAAAGCACCAGGTCTGGACGGTTTCACAGCTGATATATGCTGTCGAGCCAAATACGCGGAAATCGAAGTATACCTGAGCTTGATTAAGATGCCTTGCCCTTGCAGTCTTCCCATCCGCATGGGAAGAGGCTTCAATTGTGGTGTTGAGAAACCCATGCAGGGACGATTATAGCAAAGCGAAGTCATACCACCCCATCAGCATTTTACCAATCACGGGTAAAATATACGAGAAAATGCTGGTTCGACGCATGAAATGGCATCTTTTACCAAATGGACAAATTTGAGGCAGTATGTATACTTATGTACCTCAGCGTGATACAGAAGATGCCCTGTACGATCTTGTAAATCACCTCAGAGATATCCTTAGAGCCAAGGGAATCGCTCTTCTCATCTCCTTAGATATAGAAGGCGCCTTTGATAACGCATGGTGGCCCGCAACAAAATGTAGACTGATGGAAAATGGATGTCTTCTTAACATCAGACGAGTAGCTGCAGACTAATTGAGGGATAGGGCATATTATACTTAATTATGCTGGACAATCTATCAGGAGAAAAATTACCAAAGGAATTTGTTGTTGGACTCACTATTAGACCAGCTGAAAACTATGGGGATGTACGTCCAGGCGTTCGCCGATGACGTTCTGGTTTTCTCGGAGAAAACAATTCAAACTATCCAAGCTAATGCAAATATGATCCTTGCCTGTGTGTGCGAGTGGGGTCGAAATCAATTTAACGTTCTCTACTCAAATGACTAGGGCCATGGTCATCAGTAGAAAACGTAAACTCGATACCCCGGTCGTGCCTAAGGACGGGAGAATTATCGATGTAGTCAGATCAATTAAATTGCTTGGTTAGAAACGTTTGTCGTAAGGCTATAAACTTGTAAAAAAATTGCTTCAATGGCAAAATTCTGCCCTGAGATTATCAAAACCATCTATGTTACATACACCCACTGCCAAAAAGATTTCAGTGCAAAGGCAACTCAACACCGTCCAGGGAGGCTTGATAAATCATATCGAACGGTGTCGCCTAATGCCGCACTCGTATTAGCCAGATTGCTTCCGCTGGACCTACGGATCCAAGAAGTGGCACTGCCATACGAGTGCTAGAGAAGGATACCTATGCTGGGACAAGACACCAAATCACTGGAGGAGCGTGTTGTTTTTTAGCAGGTCTCACCCCGCCACCGTAACGGAAGTTTATTACGAGCGAATACGTGACACAAAGACTATGCGGTGGTTCAGCCTGCCGGACAATCAAATCTATACCGATGGGAGCAAGGTGGATGGAACGTAGGCTGTGCATAGATGTATTAGTGGAAAGACACTGAAGTTCATACTAGGGGGATGAAGCTAGTCGTACTACACCGTGTTCCAGGCAGAATTATGCGTGATTTATCATGCCACCGAGTTGGTACTTGGTAGTAAAATTCATGAAGTTGCAGTGCTACGATCTAGATCAGTCTTGGATTTGATCCGAGATCCAGAAACCTTCCATCCCCTCGCAATCCATATTCAACAGAGTCTAGCGAAGATGAGCCGGCCCGGTTTCCACATCCGACTCTTGGGTTCGGGCTCATGTCGGCGTCCCCGGCAACGAGCACACCGACGAACTATTTAACGAGCTCCAATTTATAATAAGGTTCCACTTTCTCATTTTGAGCTATGCATTAATACAGTTCAGCAGTGAAATAAAAGGTACGTACCATGCATATAAAACAGTGAGAAAACTAGAAGTGACTCCATTGCTTGTGCAGGTGATAACAGGACACGGTGGCTTCTCAGCATATCTGCATAGTTTTAAACTAAAAAGACCATTTTGTCCATGAAGTACTGGCTGCAGTGAGACAATCCAACTTATATTGTTAGAATATCCTATTTAAGATCGGTATATGTGCGATTTCGTGAAGGCACAATTGCCGAGCTCGTTGCAAGCGACGACCACAGGCCGCACCTAAAGTGATTCTCTCTCATTGTAGTTAGAAGTTGTTTCAAAAAACAAGACTATATAGATGTTGCCATTTATAATGTTTAACGATAAGCAAGATCAGGCCTTATCTAACATAAGATAAGGGTATAGTGTGAGGGCAAGCGTTACCCTTATGCTAAAAAAAAGTGCGTGCTTACAAAGTACACATGTCAGAAGTGAAACTTCTTTGGCAAACTAATTTTTAAATCTCGTTTATATTTATACTAATCTAAAGCTATAGATTTACGAGACTTAGAGGGAGGGAAGAAGGAAAGATTTGTTAGGAATTTAATGAATTTAATTGTCATTAAAATATTAAAAGTGTCGAAAATTAATACAAATTATAAATTTAATTTTAATTTATTTCATCGATATCTACATTATTTGATGCGATTTCTATTGGTATTGTTGTGACTAAAGCATTATGATATGTAACATATGCAATATAAGTTCGTGCTCCCTACTCTCGCTCTATGGCACTGTGCTTCATGCTACGTTCGCCCTTTCTCACTCACTCTCTCTCTCTCAACCGGTCTCAATCGCTCTCTTCCTCTCCTTCGACAAAAACCTTTCACATCTTCGTGACGTTTCATCAGTAAAAATTTTACCCACATGCGCGCAAATAAGTTTCACTTCAAAATAATATATAAAATATGTATTAGCTAGATGAAATTCACGTTTAGTGTTTTTTTAGGCAAAGACATTCCTAATAGAATCCTATTTGCATTGAATATCTTCTACTGTTAATTTGCTCTTGTTTTTTAAATGAAATTAGTTATACTATTGTTAAATTTTTGATGTCAACTGTAATCTATTCCAATCAGTTCCTGATATTGAAATTAATATAATATAGTAGTATTTAATTTTATTTGGTGGGCTGAAAAGTTCGTGGGCTGACACACAGATGGTGTTACTATATAGAATTAGATCCTTGTGAGTGAAACAGTTTTAGTTTGATTATTGTAAATTTTATTTATCAAAAAAATATGTTTTACTATGTTAGCCTACGAACTTTTCAGCATACCTGTTACATTATAATTCAAATTGTTGTTTAATTATTTAAATAAATCTCTACTACGAAATTGAAAAGTATTAAAACATATAATTAATAAAATATACAAAATAACGTACTTGTAGCTGCAAATATTGGATTTAATTATAAAATAATCAAAATCCCTACTTAACACGTTCACGCCGGCGGCTTCCACTGGTGGCTCGAACAAGTCTGCCTCATCGGGCGGGGGCGTACCTCTCAACTCAACTCAACACAACAACAGTTGCTCTAAAAGAATAAAGAATGAACTCTACCCCTAGATAATCTTTCGGTGAATCCCTTAGTTCAGGTCCGTCGGTTAAAGAGAAAAGGTTTGAGCGCAGTCCTCTATGGGCAAGAATATATGAAATACAGCGTCGGCGTGGACGTATTCAAAATAATTTTAAACTTATAATTTAAATACATAATATATTTAAAAAAAAATTATACGCAGGTGCGTATAATTTTTTTTTCCCCCAAGTAGATTGTATGTGATCAATGTTTAATATTGTTACAAGCGCTCTGCTACTAAATTTGGGACTAGTATGAACCGACTCAGAATAGTTATTTTTATCGACAGTATCGATTATGGTACATATGTGTAACATAATCGATATGTATAATATGTATTTATTTACAAAAAAAAAGTATATAAGTAGTACATCAGTTGTCTAGGGCCCATAATACAAGTGCTACTTAGTTTGGGACTAGATGACGCTGTGTGAATTGTCACAAAATATTATTATTATTATAATCGAACGTTTATTAAAATTATTATCTTTCTAATATGTATGGCATATCAAAAAAATAGTTTAAATTTTTTGCTACATTGAATTTATTTTGGAATATTTTATTAATACATGTATGTGAAAATCAGATGTACGTACATCCTACCAATCTGAAATTTGATGTATCCGAATCAGAATCACGCCGGCGGGTGTGTTGGTATACCAACACCCGCCGGTAAATTACTCGAATAATAATTATAATGGAGATTATGTGGTGGAGTTCGATAACATCTAATAGAGAAAAAAATAACAGGTCATTGAAGTTGGAACATCTAATAATAGGTTTTTATTTATAATTTTACTTGCACACTTAGTGCAAGTTCCATTCGGTATTCATTTATGTCGAAATTATAAAAAAAAAATAACCCAAGTTTTACACTTACACTTTCTTATGTGTTTTATGTTTATGTTATACAGGGTGACTTTGACAAACCCGTCCAAATTCACACAGAAGAATTTTTAGTAAAAGTTATGAGAAACATGTATTTTAGTTTTGTATCACATAATACAAAAATGTTGAGTAATCAGCATCACAAAGTCATTCAAAGAACTCGCAATTTACGTAATACGGCGCGAGAGTGCAATGACCTCTCCATCTGACCTAGTAAAAGGCCGAGGACGGCGGCATTGAACCGGGCGAGTGAATACGCACTACTAATTTACGCGGGAGAGACAGAGACAGGTAATAACAGGTTAACGTACGAAGGTTGCACCATAGCACTATTCTGTACGATTGAATTAATGATCATATATGAAATATTTTATGGTGAAAATTTGACATACAATTTTTTTTGCAAAAATGGGTTCCTTAAATGATGTTTAGTGCGTAAAAAAAATTTGGACGTGTTTGTCAAAATCACCCTGTAAATGTAATGGAGGTAAATATGTACACAGAATAAAGTATTTATGGTTGTTTATATTTTACAGATAATGTTATTTTCAAAGCAATCGAGCGACCAAATATTAGGTCTTTACCTATGAAATTGCTGTTTTGTATGAAAAAATTTAAACGAATTTTTTTCATGTATTTTTTATTTGTATTAATCGAAGTAATCATCCATGCAATCAATGCATTTTTGCCAACGCAGTGGCAGTTTATTGATGCCCTTCCTAAAGAAATCAGCTGGACGGGAGGCAACAAATTCTTCAAAGGCATTTTGTACTGCCTCTCGGGTATTGAATTTTTTTCCCGCAAAAAGTTATCCAAATTCTGGAAAAAGTAGTAGTCTGTAGGCGCAAGGTCTGGTGAATAGGGCGGATGACGGAGAACTTCCAACCCTAGTTCTTGCAACTTGGAGACCGTCTGCTGTGCAGTATGAGGTCGCGCGTTGTCGTGCAGGAACAGCGGAGACGAGCGATTTACCAATGCTGGTTGGAGATGTGCCAGCTTCTCCATCATTGTGTTCAGTTCTTCACAGTACACATCTGCAGTAATGTTCACTCCGTTTGGTAAGAAGCTGTGATGAATCACACCGGCGCTAGACCACCAAACAGTGACCATCACTTTTCTAGGGGTAAGTTATCGTTTAGGGCATTGTTTGGTGCTGAACCAGGATCCAATCAACTTGCTGAGCGCTTGCGGTTATCAAACAGAATTCATTTTTCATCACAGGTAACAATGCGGTTCAAAATTCCTTCATTTGTGTGTCTGTTGAGCAGTGCAAGGCACGTCTCGACGCGTACTTCGCGCTGGCGATCATTGAGTTCATGGGGCACCCATTTGTCAAGCTTTTTTACCTTGCCAATTTGACGCAAATGGACCAATATTGTATTGACGCTAACTTCGAAAGCTGCTTCTAATTCAGCCGTAGATTGTGTATCATCAGCTTCCACAATCGCCTCTAAAATTCGTCATTGTCGACCAAAGCCTTCGGACGACCGAGAGGTTCATTTTTCAGGTCGAAATTCCCAGAACGGAAGCGAGCAAACCAATAACAGGTGGTGCGTTGGTTTGTAGTGTTAGCTCCGTAAACGTCGTTGATGTTGCGTACCGCTTGTGCCGCGTTGCTGTTTTTAACGTATCCATGATTACAAAAAAGATTGAAATGGGATGAAAATGTAACACTAATCAATAAACAAATGACTACTTTTGGAAAAAAAATTCCATGTTTTTAAAATAAAGTTTATTTTAAATTAGAATTCTTAGCCAAACAAAAATTATTTGATTTGAAATGGCCAGTACTGCAGAACGGATATTTCATAGGTAAAGACCTATTAAATATAAATGCTTAAAGCATTTTTTTTCCTTTTATATAAGAAATGTTTGGTTCCTATTTTTATTTAGCTACTTAAATTCAATTATAAAATATTACACATATATTTTTTGAAACTATTTGCAATTACTTGTGATGCTTAAGATTTCTATGAAATTATTTAATACTAGCAGCCCGTCCCAGCTTCGCATGGGTATTTAACAAAAAATTAAAAATTAAACCCTTCTATTTTTTTTCGGTCTCGGGGAAAAACCTCTCTTGACGGGTTCCCCCGGCACGGGGGGACCGAGGGATATAAGGGACTCCGGAAAAGATGTTCGACCATCCGACTACCCACTAAAAAACCCCGCTGTTCTATCGCCTACGCCCGGGCCCACGGATATATGGCCCGGGCCGGCGCCGGCCCACGCTTTTTCTTAAAGCGGGCCCCTTCTAAAGTGCTGGCGCCAGGGGTCAGGGTTTCGTCCCCCCGGCGTTCTCTTGTAACAACTCTAGGAGTTGAGGGGGGCTGCGGAACAGCACGCGGCTTCTCCCTCGCGGCAATAGTGCGAGCGACGGATCCTCGGCCGCTTTCTACGGCGGCCGGAGATCGTTGCCCGCCCTCCGGCGCCGACGACGCTGCCTACGTTGGCGGGAGGGGAGTGCGGTGGCGGACTCCCGCTCCCGTTCCGCCGCCTCCCTTGCAGACACTACTGCCTCGCAAAAGGAGGCGACCATCCAGGATCACCCCCGACCATGGACAGAACCAGGGCCGGGAGCGACAGGTCCGCGGCCAATTCTGGACGGAACTCGCATCCCCGTCGCGTGCTAGTCAGGCGTGGGTACGACTACCAGACGACACTCCAGAAAAAGCAGAGTCGCCTGACGTCGTAGCCGGCCCAGCAAGACCAGCGAGGATGCAATTCCCGCCCCGGGAACACTCTCTGTGCAGGCGCAGTCGAAATAGGCATGGTTTCGACTACCAAATCAGGTCCCAGGGTAGAACCCGGGACCCCAATCAGTATTCGCAACCATCCCACCGGGGACCACGCCACGAACAGAGAGCTAAGTTGGAAAGGATGTAAGAGGTAGACGGAAAGAAAGGTAGGACTCTGTCGCCTCGAACGGAGAGGGGAGTGAAGCGACGGATGCTCGGGCACCTCGGGTACGCACACCCGTGCACTCCTCGGACAGAGGCAAACCCTTCTATTTGCGTCAGGTTACTAAAAAAATAAAATTATAAAGAAAGTTTGAATATTATTATTTCCATGAGCTTTTATTTTAATGATTTTTTTTGTTATTACTTTTTATTTATTTTTCGTTATTTTTTAATAAGTATTCTAATTTTTGTAAAAACCCCAGTGACGCACGCCTACATTGCATAAGGTGCTGCCTAGCTAGCCGAACAGGGTGAGCGGCTACCACGCAACATTTTTCTAATACTTACATTTTTAAACTCGTGATATCTTTCGAATGGAATATCCGAATTGAATAATTCAAAAAGTTATATAAAGGTATTGAAACAGTTTTCAATATGAAGTAATTTATTTTGATAAGGATTAATACCAAGATCCAAATAAAGAGCCTTTTCTAGGGGCGGCATTTAAATTAAATTTTTAAATTAAAAGAACACTTATTGTGGCATAACTATAATAGTTAGACATATGCTGTCGCGACACTTTTTGTAAATAATGATGTGTTCTGCAAAGTTGTAGTACATTATTTTATTCTATCATCAATAGTTTTCGCAACGCACGCGATTTAAATAATATTTTAGGTAATTTTTTTACACTTTGGGTTACATTATTGGAGTTTTAGTAAGGATCCCTAATTTTTTTGAAAATATAATATAGCCTATGTCACCCGGGGATAGTGTAGCTTCCCAACAATGAAAGAGTTTTTTAAATTGGGTCAGTAGTTTCGGAGCCTATTCAAAGCAAACAAACAAACAAACAAACAAACAAACAAACAAACAATCAAATCTTTCCTCTTTATAATAGTAGTATAGATTTTCAGGGTTGGTGAATAGTTATTAAGTACATAAGTGCCTTCGATTAAAAGTATTGTTGGTTTTTAAATGAAAATAAACGTAATTAATTTTTCTGAAATTTAATTTTTTTATTTTAATTAATGCATTTAATTTTATTGAAGTGAAACTTCTTTAGAATCGTTGTGATTTCAAACCGGATGCAACGAAAAAACGACAGGTAAGAGACACAAATACAAAAATGTGTAGGATGAAGCCAGCAAAGAATGAGACAGAAATATGTATATTTCGGTCTCTCCTATAGTCGCCTGTAATTAGTGAGCCAGAGCGAGAGAGTAAATGTCGGTGTGTATTTATTTTGAAGTATTTCGACATTGTGAGTACAGTTTCCGTGGTGTAGCGGTTATCACATCTGCCTAACACGCAGAAGGCCCCCGGTTCGATCCCGGGCGGAAACAATACTTTTTAAAAAAAATCTTTAAATGTGAGTTTTTAATTATAATCGCCTGTAATTAGTGAGCCAGAGCGAGAGAGTAAATGTCGGTGTGTATTTAATACTTGCTTGTATTTTTGTCGATTTTTGTTATTACAATTATTCCCTATTATAATTACCACGAAAAACCGTCGCAAAACTATTGTCTGTGATCCTTACTTCTGTAGAATTTATCCATCTTTTTCTTAAAGTCGTGTCAGTCAGTGTGCAGTGATTATAAGGCATACTAACAGCTCGATACAGAACAATACCCCTATTAAACTAAAATCGTTGTCTTGCTTATTAACCAAGTCACTACAATTAGTGACTACAAGTTGGTCGCTTATGTAAGTAGTGTACGACGCGTGCGCAGTGCATAATCTTACGATCTGGCTGCACTATCTCATTGTAAAACCGTTTAGCTCTGACGACCTATGGCTGGAAGGCTATCGCATATTGGATGAGATGGATTCCAGTCCTGAATGGATGCTTACTGTTATGAAATAACAATTACCATTTTGAATTAATTTGGATGTATTCTGCTTAAAATTCTGTTTTGTTCATAAAACGGCCAGTTCGAATCCATATCATTTACGTACAAGTATTTGTTTACTGAAATATATAGCTTGATTAGTCTACTCATAACACAACTTGAGTCGTGATTCGCGCTGTGTGAATTGCCCCGTTTTTAACTATACGTCATTTTAAACAACAATGTTAACTGTTTCCAGTTCCCTCTTCCTATGTCACTGAATCTTAACAAGTATGTATTAATATGAATCACATTACAAAGGGTTTGCAAAAGAGGATTAAATAAAACCAAAAAATAAAGCTATCATTTAATTAAAAAGCAAGTATTTAATGAATATTTTCTCACTTTATCAAATCCACTATTTAGTCCATTGAAATGTTACATGAGCTTTGCATTTTTTAGAGGACGCAATTTTATTTTTGGGACATGTTTGGGGGGTCAATAAAAGCTTAACCTCAAGTTCGTGGGGTCGCCACCATTGTCCCCCGGCCGCCATCTTGGAAAAAGGGGTGAAAACACTTTTTTCGCGATATCTCGGAAATTATGCGTCTTACAAAAAATTTGTGAAATCATAATTTGTAGTAAATTGTTTTGCCTACAAATATATTTATATAGTGCCATTTTGCCCTAAATTAAAAATTAAAGAAGTTATAAGCAAAAAAGTGAGAATTTTTTTATAAATTTTTTTTGTTCTATAACTTTTTTTTATACATTTTACAAAAATCAATTTTCGATTAGTGATGGTAGAAAATAACTCTTACACTTTTAAAACGTTTTCTTTGAGAATCTAATAGGAACCCCGCAATGTATAAAAAAATAAATTTGCAAATGTTCCATATTATATCATTAATTTGAATTGAGTTTTTATTTAAATTCTACAGTACAAAATATTAATAGAAAAATCGTATTATTTACAAAGAGATTCGTTTATATTTCTGAAATCCATTTGGCTAGATATTGCCGTATTTCTACTCTAGCCTCTACAAGCTCTTGACACACAGATACACACACACACACATACACACACAGACAGAAAGAGAAACAGACAGAGAGAGAGAGGGAGAGGAGACACAGACACACACACACACACACACACACACACACACACACACACACAGACAGACACACACACACACAGACAGACAGACAGACACACACACACACACACACACACACACACACACACAGATACACACACACACACACACACACACACACAGATACACACACACACACACACACACAGAGAGACACACACACACACACACAGAGATACACACACACACACACACACATACACACACACACACACACAGAGAGAGAGAGACACACACAGACACAGTCAGAGACACACACACACACACACACACACATAGACAGACAGACACACACTGACAGACAGACACACACAGACAGACAGACAGACACACACACACATACAGACAGACACACACACACACAGAGATACACACACAGAGAGAGAGGGAGAGAGTGTGTGAGAGAGAGAGAGAGGGAGAGAGAGAGGGAGAGAGAGGGAGAGCGAGAGGGAGAGAGTGAGAGAGAGAAGGGGAGGGAGAGGGAGAGAGAGAGAGGGAGATGGAGAGGAGACACAGACACACACACACACAGACACACACACACAGACACACACACACACAGACACACACACACACACACACACACACACACACACACACACACACACACAGAGAGACACACACACGCACAGATACAAACAGACAGACACACACACGCACACACACACACACACACATAGATATACACACACAGACACAGAGAGAGAGAGAGAGGGAGGGAGAGGGAGAGAGAGGGAGGGAGAGGGAGAGAGAGAGCGAGAGGGAGAGAGGGAGAGTGTGAGAGAGAAGGAGGGTGAGGGAGAGAATGAGAGAGAGAGTGTGAGAGAGGGAGAGGGAGAGAGGGAGAGAGAGAGAGAGGGAGAGAGAGAGGGAGAGAGTGAGAGGGAGAGAGAGTGTGAGAGACGGAGAGGGAGAGAGAGAGAGGGAGAGAGAGAGAGGGAGATAGAGAGGGAGAGAGATAGGGTGAGAGAGAGGGAGAGAGAGAGGGAGGGAGATAGTGTGTGTGTGAGAGGGAGAGAGGGATAGAGAGGGAGAGAGGGAGGGAGAGAGGAGAGGGAGAGAGAGAAAGAGAGAGTGAGAGAGGGGGGGGGAGAGAGAAGGAGAGAGAGAGAGAGGGAGAGAGAGAGGGTGAGAGAGAGAGGGAGGGAGATAGTGTGTGTGTGTGTGAGAGGGAGAGAGAGGGAGGGCGAGGGAGTGAGAGGGAGAGGGAGAGAGAGAGGGAGGGAGATAGTGTGTGTGTGTGACAGGGAGAGAGAGTGACAGAGAGAGGGAGGGAGAGAGAGAGAGGGAGAGGGAGGGAGTGGGAGGAGAGTGTGTGAGAGAGGGAGAGGGAGAGAGAGGGAGAGAGATAGGGTGAGA